>JAWWNH010000001.1:17485000-17612500 GCA_034641385.1 Darevskia mixta
CAATACCCCAACCCAAGAGTCAGCAACCTCAGATTTTGTAAATGGAGTCAGTCTTGGCCCTGCCCTCCCAGGCCAGGTAGGGAAAGGGCTTCCAGGTTTCACAGGCAAGGGTTACCTTTGTCTGTCATAGAACCAAGTCACTCCCTACCTCAGCCACACAAATGTATCTCTCATGAAACTGCCATAATTTCTGTGACAGTTGCACTCCATTTCTAAAGGCCAGATTAAACATGATTCCCATTGAAAACAACCACCTTGTGTGTAATAGCTCCCTTCCGTAGTATCAAGCAAAACTCACCTTGTGTTGTGGCCTCACTTTCCTGTCCTTGCTCTGTATCACTGGCTGCTGTGGGCAATAGAACACTGAATGCTGTGAATCTGACATCGTGGCCCAGGTAAGTGTTACAAAGGGAGAACTAAGCAGATGATTCCTTCACTGGACAGAATGGAATGGGCCTCCTGATGAGATGGTATCTGCGTCTGGATATGAAAAGAGTGAGATGGTCTTCTAGGTACTTCAAAATCTAGGGTGGGGAACTATAATTTAAATCAGGTGCAGGGGGTTGTTGGCCCTCCAGGTGTTGCTGACTGACAACTCCCATTAGGGTAACAGAAATGTAGCCCAGCAACATCTGAGGAGAGCACAGGTTTCCCACATCTAGTTAAAATAAATGAAAAAAGCCCCTGCTCAGTCTGCTGTCCAGGTGCTACAAATGAGCAACTGTGAGGCTGTTCTCCCTTCTTCTGCTTCTCTTTACAATAGAAGCTATTGTAAAGGAGGCTTATCTTCTTCCATGCAGGAGGACACTTGGCCACCTTAAAACTGATGGTTTGTGCAGGAAACTGTAATTTGAGATACAGGGCGGCAGGTTGCTCTGTGTGCCATACTCTGCTCTCTCAAAAATCACAGGCCACTAAACATATGTGAGAACATGAGGTAGACCCAGTTTTCAGCATGCATAGAAGCACTGACACTAAGTCTCAGGGACAGGAAGCTGTGTCTAAAAGGCATTTGTCAGTCGTATGTAATTAAGAAGCAAATATGTCATACTGCAACTATGCACTAAATACACCTTAGGAAGCCAGAAATGCAAGGAGTTTGAACATAGGCACCTAGAGGACAGCAGTCAACCCTCTATTTTTTACAGAACAAACAAGGCCTTTTGTGGGAGAAGAGGAAAGGAGCCCATGTTACAAGCTTGTACCGGAGTTAGAGGAATGATGCTCAAGCGCTGTGCCTCATCATGTTCCAAGGTAAACAGATCCCTGGGAGCTCAACATGTTGCATAACTTCATGTTTTCAAGTAAGAAGAACTGTAAGAACAGTCAAATTCTGTTCAATGAGGAATAAGAATAAATGCGTCTGACTTGCATTTAGATCTATAAATCTCCAGCACAGCCCCATGATTGCATTAAACAGCTCCACTGACTGATGAATAAGTGAAGCATTGCGAATTGCTTTAGTTGTTATTGTTAGCATTGTTATTGATGGATTAATATATGCTAGAAACATGTTATAAAAATATCTCTCATGCAATTAAACTATGCTAGTCCCTTTTGACCTGAGATGCATTCAAAAACTGAAGCAAATAATAAATCACAAAGTGAAGTTTAAAACTCCTAGTGCAGTCTCAAAATGTGCTAACAGGACCTATAATCTCTGAAAGAAGAAACGTCAGTTTCTTCTGAAATGCATTAAGGCTTAATAAATTCTGCAAACACTTAGGGATGTGTTTGGCATTAAGTTGTTTGCAATATCTAAGTAGAGATGAACTAAGCGTTGCCCTTTAAATTTGTGAATCAAACGTGAGCATCCATTTCCTTTGCTAAATGTTTGGATACAAGCATGCACCCTTTGACTATGAATAATGTCCTTCAGCAACTTTGATGCTGTTTCATCTGCTTTAGCAACTTTGACTACAATCAAATCAGATAGTCCATTTCTGCTACTCCAGCAGGATGGCAGGGAGGCAACTGGGGCCAGATTAAGATTGGCGAAGTGCTTAACTTCTTAAAAGTGACATGCCAGGGATTGAATCCAGCCTGGAAGCTATGCCATCTGCCCTGGAATGCTGTTTCTTAATCCAAAGTGTGTGGAGGTTACTGGAAGGTAGGTACTCTGTATAAACTCAGAGGTACATTAAATCATATATTTGAAGAGTCCTTCACATTACTGAAAACAGATTCTGGGGCTTAGCTTCAGCAAGCTCCAGCACAAATTAAGCTCTGGATTGGTAGAGGGCTGAGAAAAGTAATATTTTTTTTTAATACTGTGATCTCTTCCATATCCTTCTCCCACCCTCCTCCTTAGCTATATTCCCGTTAAATGAATTTTAAATGTTTCACTGCATTTCATCCCCTTTGCACCACATGGAGAAGCTGTTTGCACTTTCTCAATTTTCAGCAGCGCATTTCCTGGTTAGTGGTACCTGGTGCGGGCTCATTCACCTGCAATCAAGGAACAGAAACTATGTCTTTTTGTGTCGGGCCAAAGTCCAGTATTCTGTTGCCAAAGCTACCACACTAGCAATTGTACTGCAGGAAAGACAAGACCAAGGGTGCTTTGATAACAAGGTGCCTGATATGGAATTGCCATGCTTTGTGCACTAACTTCGTAAGGGGCACCCACTTATTGCCACTCTGTATTTTCCATGCATTCCCTCCTTTCTCAAAGTTGAACATTTTTTAAAGAATATTTGAAGAGTGCCAGGTGTGGATGCCCATACCGCCACTCTTAAGTCTTTTTTTTTAAAGGGCAGGGTTTTGACATGGGCAGTGATGAATTGGGCAGCTGAACCTATGCCCAGCTTAACACTCACTCACTTTTACTGAGATTCGGTGTATCATCTCTCCAAGAAATGGTGGTTGTTCTTGTTAAGTGTGTTCAAGCAAAACTAGAAATGTGTCCTTTGGAACCTTCAAGACTAGCACACAGGTTGTGGCATGGTGCTTCGTGTGCTAGAGGTCATTTTGAGGGTGTAACCAATAACACAAGGTCTAGCCACAAAAGCTTATGCTACAATAAGCACACTTTGCAGGAACTCGGTCTTCTAATGTGTCAGCACCTACACTTTGGAACTCCTTGCCAGATGGACAGGGCATAAATATTTTATTTTATTTTATTTTATTTTATTTTATTTTAATTATATTATATTATATTCATTCATTCATTCATTTATTTGGCAGCCACCTTTACTGCACTCTTTTCAGTGCCTGCTATCCCAGATATTTGGGACGCGGGTGGCGCAGTGGGTTAAACCACAGAGCCTAGGGCGTGCCAATCAGAAGGTCGGTGGTTCGAATCCCCGCAACGGGGTGAGCTCCCGTTGCTTGGTCCCTGCTCCTGCCAACCTAGCAGTTCAAAAGCACGTCAAAGTGCAAGTATATAAATAGGTACCGCTGCAGCGGGAAGGTAAACGGCATTTCCGTGCGCTGCTCTGGTTCGCCAGAAGCGGCTTAGTCATGCTGGCCACATGAACTGGAAGCTGTACGCCAGCTCCCTCGGCCAATAATGAGAGAGGAGCGCTACAACCCCAGAGTTGGACACGACTGGACCTAATGGTCAGGGATCCCTTTACCTTTACCCAGATATTTAGAAAGTTGGTGTGAATTTTAATCTGTTTTTAGTTTATTGTTGATTTTATTTTTTAATTTTTTTTTGGAACTACTGTTGTTAATTCTTTTTATTGATTTTTTTTGTGAACCACTTTGAGGTTCTGTTTGCAACCAATTGTGTATACACTTTATGAAATGAATTAATTTTGGAGGTGCCATGGGACTTTTTTCAGCTGGAAAATATACGTGGGATGATGACAGTCTTCTCAAGTCTTAATAATACTCTCATTGGTTGGTATACAACTAGTACTAATAATTTAATAATCTGATTAGCCACAGAATTTAAAAAAGTAATAAATTTCCCAAAGCTCTAAGAGTAGATGAAGAGTTGCCCTTTACTTTGTAAACAAAACCCAATATAATTAATTTGCCTTTATGAATAAAATGAGTAATAAACAAAAAGAGAGGTAGGAACAGAAAAAGTGCAAATGTGAATTTTATGCACATAGCCTTTTTAAATCTCAAACAAGGCCTTTAATAATAATCACCATTGTACTAAGAATAAGGATAAAGCTACCACAAATAGCTTCTTCTGGCCAAAGACGTACTCCAAGGCAACCTTGTTGACTGGGAGCTGAAGGTTACGCAGTAGATATGAAATGCATATAACTCAGATGTCAATGATAGTTTTGAAGTACTAGGGGAATAATTAAGTTTCCCTATTAGGAGAGCACATCCTACTGAAAATTTCAGAACCCTTCACTGGCATACAAAAGTGCTAACAATAGCTGAATTAAAGGTTACATATCACCTAACAACAAGCTTTCGACAAATTACTGCAAGAAGGGGGAGGGAGACAATGACAATGAGGGTATAAACCTGCATAAATGAACTTAATCAGTTCACTCCCTGTCCACCCGAATGAATCTTTAATGTAACTCTTAGCAAATTATAAAGGGATAAATAAATTAAAAACCCAAATATGTTTTTAAAGTGCCCTAGCCATACATCTTAGTGTTACACCAATAACCTAGTTTTCCCAAAGGAATAATCTGACCTGACTTTATGAGACAATCTTGTGACCACCTGACACTGGTGTAAGCTCAATAGAATGAGTTTTAAGTCATTATAAACTGGACAGTGAAGAATGTTGGGAGCATATTGGAAACTGAGCTGTATGAATCAAAGTGACTTTTTGGGGGGAAGAAAGTCCCATTCATTCATCCCATTCTGAAAACTGGATATACCAGTGTGTCAATAGAAACTGCATGTCTGAGAAGGGGCACTGCTGTCCCTACCATTAGTCAGAGTGAGACAGCCACCTCAAGCAGCAGATGCTGGGGGCAGGGAGTGGCAGTATGGTGTTGAGGGAACAAACTGTGTGTGCCTCACACAGTCTACCCTGCAGTCCCTAAGCTAGCCTCCTGCCATCACTTGTGGAAGAAGACACCCTCCCATTGGCAGTATTGAAATAAGATTCAATTGCCAGTCCAGTTGGCATATTTCCACTGTTTCCACTGGAGATTCTGCAACTTGTAATACTAACCCTCAGCAGGGTGGAATGATCCCTCTGAGGTCTAACTATTTCTGTCTTTCAATGATTCAAGAAAATTTTCTGGGCACTGGGGAAGGAAGGAAAAATTTTGTGAGCTTCCTCAAACATTTGAGAGCATTCGGGTGTATATGTGAACTGCAAGCTAAAAGGAAAGATGATGTTTTGGTTCATCTGTTTCAGGTTCCCAGTGGGTCAAGGCAGGCCGGAAGTTGCAGCACCATGGATAGTTCCAAGTGAATTACCTGCTCTAAGAAAGGTTGGAAGTGAATCAGGGTCTTAGAAGAGACATTTCCCATAGTCCGCCTTTCCCAAGCATAACACCTTGGGCCTGGGTTGTGGCCCCTAAAGGGCCTGAAGATGAGCACTTTGCATCTTTCTGAGATGTGACATCTGGTGCACTCTCTGCACTTATATGCCAATCACTCTCCGTCCCCTTTCTCAGTCCATGTCACCACTATGTACTGTGGATTTCAGTCAGTTTCCTGTGCTTTCTAGGTTTGCAGGCAGTTTTTGCTCTGGTCAGCTCTGAAGTAACTTGTTGAATTCACCTCACTGCTCAATTCTTTTATATAGCCTCACTGCCAATTCTTGGTTTAAGACACTGATTCCGTTCTTTCAGGGCAGGCTATACCCCCAGTTTTCTCTAGATTCATTAGTCTCTTTCTTGTCTTCTATTCCAGACTTCTTTCCCATCCTCTTCTCTTTTTTTTCCTTCTGCCTTTCTTGTCTTTCTCAACAGAAGTAGAATAGGCTTATTTGTGTTACAGACAGCTTATACTTCAACCAATCAGATCTGAATGCCATAGAATTCTCCCCCCTCCATCAGACTATTTCCCCAACCAATCAAGAACTCCTGCCCAATAAGCCAATCAGAAGTGTAATTTTAAGTCCTCTCTCTTAGTATTAAACAGAACTTGGGTTTTCCCTAGACCATTCTCATGTAACCAAATAACAGTCAACTCAGTCATCAATGGGTACTTAGAATTTCAAATTTAACCCATTACATGACCCCCACATAAACATACTAATACACATACATATACACATACATTGTATCTAAACCAAACACAGTTTAAAAGATTTCTCTGCACTCTTATTAACTTCAGAAAAGCTGTGCTTTTCTGCACAAAGCTGCAAGCTATATTGAAATGTGTGACTTACAAGGACCTGAGTTTAAAATTTAGACAGGCTGCTATAGTAGACCTAAAGAGGTATACCCTTCTTCTTCCAGTGTTTTTATAGCTCATTTCCCATCAGAAAACCTTGTTCCAACCAGTGTTTTAAAGCAGCAAGATGAATAAATATTTAGTCTACACCTAATTACCCTCCATAATACTGGATATGCAAATCTGAATGTACTTGGAATTTGCTCTAAGAGACTTGGCAAGTATAAATTACCCTTGTCCTCCAGACTCCTAGCTTCCACAGATAGCTTATCAACAGTTGGTGCTTAAAGACAGCAGCTTTATTATTAACAATCAATAATGTTTAAAAAACATTAATACACTTAAGCAATGTTAATGCAATTACATTTCATTAAAGAAAATTAATGCTTGAAATACACCCACATTGGGCTGTGCTAAGTCATCACATCTCTCTACCTGTTATACAGCATCATTCTTCTCTTGTTTATCTCTCCCTCCCTCCCTCTTTCTCTCTGAATGATCTGACAAGAAGGTAACAGGACAAAATGTTATTCTCAATTATTATTATTTTAAAGAATTGTAGCCCTTGGCTTCTTTAAAATGATGAAGAAGTGTTTTATAGAATGCAGGAAAAAATATTGCTACAACTTACATCAGAATATGGCTGCCACTAACAGTTATTGCGGGGAGGGGGAGAGGATGAATGATTACTCACATGAACTTTCAAGATCTCTATCCCTAAAAAGAAAAGAGAAGAGGGAATCAAGATCACTGCCCAAAACAGCACATCTTCCCTAACAGTAGTAAGTGTAAATACTGTAAGTGATGTTTCTTTCAGGAGTCTGAGAACATGGAAAATGGCCACCTCAGAAAGGAGCTCTGAAACTCTGCAAGGGCTATTTCATTTGCCAAGAGTGGCAGCTGCTTTTTGCTAGCAGGAAGGTCTGGCAGGCGTGTAGTCACAAGGTCACTGCTTTGGGGGTTTACCCATGAGATGTCTTGGACAGCTAGCAATACTGGCATGGAACTAGGAGGGCACGTTGTCCCTGATGAGTTGGAGAGAGAAGGCTATTTAGGTCATGCTCAACAAGCCCTTCACCTAGAGCTATGCAACCCAGTAGCAATTTTGCTCCGTGAAAGCTTTTGCAAAAAAGTAAAATAAAAATCCTGTAAGACTGCTCATATCAGCACCTCTTTTTTTTTTAACAATAAATAGAATATTTCCTGTGTTTAAGGTACTATTCCCTGAATCCCAGGCACCAGTGATTTCAGAACTCATATAAAACAGTGAGGTAGCTTTTGTTAAGAAGCATCTAAATGCTTAGAATTGTTATGTATTTGGAGATTAGTGTTTTCAGTATGGTCACCAACTATTATACTTTGTCACTATCCACACAACAGGTACAAGCTTCTGGAGAAATTTATTCTGCGTGACCTCAATGGAACAAATAGGTCTTGAAAACAACAACAGTGGACTTGTACTGGAGCCACCACTGTTTGAGAGAGAGGCCCATCATCACAACTTCTTGTTCTGTAGCATTGGAAAACTCGATTATCTATTAAACTGCCCAATTTTAAATAAAGGACATATTAGATGCAGAACTGCATAGCCTTAGTTGTCATATTTCTAACCAACATTTACTCATGGAGATGAAAGAAAGCAACATTTTAGCATCACAAAAGCCCTGTGAGGTAGGTTAGGCTGAGAGATTCAACGTGTCCAAAGAAACCGAGTAATTTTCATAGTTGAGCAGGGAACTGAACCTAGATTTCCGCCCCGCCCCTCAAAAGCCCAATATGCTGTTCACTACAAGATACCAGCTTCCTTCCATGACCCCAGCATAGGGTGGACCTCCTATGTTTACCACATAAAGCAACAGCAATACTGGGTGAGTTGTTCTTTAGAAGATTGCATGATGAATGCAAACCACTTCCACACTGCTAGTATGACCCATCGTCCATTTAGGCTATAGTACATAGAATTCCATCAGCCAACCTTGTAATCAGACAGAGTAAGGCAGGCTCCTCAAGTGGCAGATGTTGAGGGGTGGGGAGTGGACAGAGTTGTGGCCTAACTTTCACTATCTTAGCTTCAGGTGAAAGGGAGAGTCCTGCCCCATTGCCAGCGTCAAAGTCAGATTCAACTGCCAGTCTAGTTGGCTTTCGCGCATGGAACAGGGAAAAGTGTTGTATTATCCTTTGCCTTAGGTAGCAAAATATCTTGGCCCAGCCCTAAGAATCCCTCAGTGCCAAATACCTCCAATTTGACAGGGTTCTAGTAAGGCTGTCTTTCGCCAACTAAGGAAAATTGCAGCAGCTGTCAACAGATCTCAAAATCTGACCAACAGTTTTGTCAGAAATGTTTTGTTACATGTGCCATCAGTGAACATAGGATAATACAACCATTGGATGGGCAGGGATTCTTGAATTTGCTCCGATGTAACTTCAATAGAGTTTAATTTAATGAACAGATATTTATCAACCATTCAACATTACCACTAATGGCATCTTACAATGTCAACACTAATATAGAAAAAAGATTGACAGCAGTATATTTGGAGATGTATATTTTAGTCATATGGTAAGCAGGGTGGCCAAGGTAGTAGATGTGTCTGACAAAACCATCACCTGTCAGTATGTATTTTAAAAAACCCAGTACTGTATCATGTTTAACCTCCCAGTCATCACTTGGTCTTATTCTATGCTAAAACTCATTGCATGGACTCCACCTTGTGGTGTCTTCTCCATCCAGCAGGTGGTGCTGATGTGGAAACTTTCCACATGATCTGTAAGAATCACATGATGAGCTGTGAGATACCTTCCCACTGTGTAGTGAAGGAAGCACTGCTGGTCTGCTTTGTCACATGAGTGGTCTGCTTTTTCACGCAAGTCCTAGGGTGGCAACGTTTCCAGTGGCCCTAAGGCATTTCCAAGTGATCTAATCTTCTTGAATCCTGCCTTCTCTCCTCTTTGTGTGTAACTTTATGCCATCTTTTCTGTTAGAAATTCTTCTCCTGTCTCTTAACATTCCTGCCTTTCTGCAGCTCTCCCAGAAGGTATTGTAGAGAAAGGTCAACTCTCTTAACACAGCCCCTGCCTACATTTCAGCTAATGTACTGTAGCACATTATCAGGTTTCCAAACAATTGTTTGGTTTTTATTAGAATGTGCTAGGTTTCTCTCTTTCCGTAGCGTTAGTAAAAAAATATATAAAAAAGAATAGTGTTGAGTTGTTGACTAGTAATAGGAACAAGCAACCCATTGCCCTGAGAAGTGGGATGGAATTGATTCCTGTTATTAAAAACAGACGGTGTGCTGGCCACCATGCATGCGAGAGAAGGGTTAACACTGCAAATGTATAGCTAGCAAATACCCTGAATATCTGCCTTCCCTAATGATTTATTTTCAGTTTCTGAGGCACCATCTCAAATAACATGGTGTCATATTGGTGTGTGATGGAACCTCAAGGTGCTAAGTGAAGAACACTGACTTGAACCAGAAAAGGGCAAATTTCTTCAGAGGCTGAGAATTTAAACTGCCACATTTGCCATATCTTTCTCCTGGAAAGGAAAAGAGAATGGTGTAATGGCTAAGATAATACCTCTATCAACAGCAAGGGTAAGAATAGCAGGTGGTATTCAGATTTGACTCTGGCTTGTTAAAAAAAAAAAGAAGACTTAAATTGGGAGTGAATGGCGAGAATGTTAATGTACATCAAAGGACTGAGAAGGACCCAGTGAGGGTGGAGGTCTGGCAATTGGCATGCTGCCAAGGACTCCACTAGGGGACAGAGAGAGCATGTATGGGTTGCAAGAGTACTGGGTGGGGTATAAGTAATAAATTATTGTTACTCTGTAGAGACACGGTGTCATGGACTGGCTGGGAGGCACCAGCCTGGGGAACCCCCAAGGGAAGAAGGCTCAGAGCCAGGGGATTAGTGGTGGGAGGACAATGAATAGTCAGAGGGAGAAGAGGGAGCAGACTGGGATGAGGGTTTAGTGAGAAGGAAGCGGCTGTGGCAGAGAGCAGTGCAGCATAAGAGGTAGAAGCAGAGGCTGGAGAAAAAGGGAGCCAAGAGGCAGAGATCAGGCAGGCTTCTGAAGAAGCCAGGGAGTCTTCCCCTCTTGCTGCAAACAACTCCGCTCCGCCTGGTCTCCCAGAACCTGAAGAGGTATAAAGAGGGAGGAGCAAAGACAGAGAAGGCAGAGAAGTCTCAGGTTGCTTGGGAAGGACCCGAGGGTAGGAGACTTAGAGAGCTGTGGGAAGGTGGGGACCTTCAGTCCTTACAACTGCCTTGTTGGGGCAAGACCTACTGGAAAGAATTGCTGTGCTCATTGAGCCTGAGCTGCTTTGTTTCTTTGAATAAAGACTTAACTTCACTGACACCTTGTGAGTTATTGCTCACCTCCCCAGAGGTGGACACATGAGGTGGTTACTATAATGCCCCATTTCTGGCTTTTGACGAGAAGGCTGAGGGACCTCACACCAGATCACAAGCCACTGTGGACTTTCCAACTCCTCAAGTGGCTAATGGGGAGGGGTTAAGCAGACATAGGAAGAAGGGTACCATATTGTTGGTCTACTCATACGCTTAGTAACAAATAATAATATAAAAGAGGCGGGTAGTCTTGTAATGAGCTACATCCAGGATAACAAGCATGGTAGCACTCCCCCTTTCTCCCAACAAATGTCACCAACCAGGGCATTTTCAATGCCAAGTCCAGGCCTCCAACCACGCTAGAATGGATTCAAGTATTCAGTTTCCTCTAAGCATGTCTGAAACTGGACTGCCACCACCTTCTTGACCACCTCGATTCAATATTCACCACTGGCTGATAGTTGCCAAGTACCTAAAGGTCCAGGAAGGTCTTGTTAAGAAGGCAGCACACCACTGTCTCCTTCAAGGCAGATAGTTCTTCCCTCTCCTCCACTGAAGCATTAATCACTCCCTGGACCCACCCAATCAATCCCCTAAGGCTAGCTCTAAGAAGCCAAGATAATCAAGTAGCAGGTGGTTGGCCACACTTCTTCAAGCAGTTTGTACATATCGAGACGCAATAATCAAAACTGATCCAGTACAGGTCAAATAGCATTACTATACTATTTAAAATATGGATTGATAATATGCAGATACTAATGGAAGATATGGTTCCTACCAGCTGCATGAGGTCAGGCTCAATGACTGCTGGGTCATTACAGTATTATCAGGGTTCTACGCAACCCGGTTCAAGTCAACTTAATTACCAAGTTTTTCCCACTTTATAATCACAGTCACATTTGTCCACTTCAATTTTTTACAAATTCGTCTGCAGAAATACCAACCCAATCACTTGGAAAACATGAAAATTAATTTTGTTTAGACCTAGGGGTTCTTCTCATGCTGACACTATTATTCAGTGGGCCAGGGGTGGGAGAGTGGCAAAGGAGAAAGAAGTCATAATGGAACTAGCAAAAGGAAAGGAATGTTTAAAAGGAATAGCATATCCCAGCACAGGACAGTGATTCTAATTTTTATCGTATGCACCAGCTGGAAGATGCATGTGAGTAAATCTGAAATATTGTCTGGACCCAGAGTATGTTTCTTCATCATTGTCCATTATAGGAATTTCTCTTTCAGAGATGGATGGGCCCCCTTCCACACAGCCACTTGTATCCATATCTGGTACACCATAACAACTCTCACAGTCCCTTCCCTATTTATCTTAACCCTTGGTATGTACCCTTGGTGTGTTGAACTCTTAAAAAATAAAAGAAAATTTCTTCAGAAACAACCAGAATGAAATCCAGAAGTGAATATTGTTAAGTCAATGAAGTAAGAACACCTAACGCTGTGAAGTATTGCATGCAATGTCTTCAGAATCATTCTTATTTATGAAATAAGCATGGGAAGTTAATGAAACCTGTGTTGATCACGTTTCAAACTCCCTGCCATCGTCTGTGAAGGCTGTAAATTGGTATAAAAGGAACGCAGGACATATTCAGCCTTAATATAATGTAATTTGGCAACTGATAGGGCCATTGCAGGAAAAATATTTGTGAAGGGAAGCAATTTTGCAGCAAAATGAGTCTCTGTAGGAATAATGGTAAATGGGGATGACGGGAGAAGCACCAGCTCTGTGCCCTCTCGGTTCTCAGAATTTTTTTTTATTTTTTATTTTGCTATAGTGAGCAACAAGTATGATACGCAGTTACCTTGAGAACTTATCTTTCTGTTGGGCTAACTGATCTGCCCTTAACTACAATTACTGTTCACCCAGATTAGGAGTGCTAACCTCTGGGCCTATCCACCACAAAGTCCTTGAACATTTAAGCACTGGGAGATAACAGTCCTCCTTCATCACGAAGGGGCAGCCGTCTATCCAAATGCCATTCTACCATGCCAGAAGTGTTTGTTAACACTCTATGATAACGGTCTAATCTGAAAAAGTTCTAACGCATTGCAAAGAAAATATTAACTGTAAATCGTATGGGATTTGCAAATCAGGATAGATTTCCTTGCATAACTTTTCTGTGCTTTTACCATTTTGCTGCCATGTTTATCATCTTGCAGCTTCTTTTTTCCGTTTCTATCACTCATCTCTCTCAGCTCTTCTGATCTGGTTTCATGGCCCTTAAATGCTAGACCTCTTGTGCACTTTTGGAAACATCTCATGGTTCTTCCAGCTGGGTTGAGAGCTCTCCACCGTTTGACAGCTGAATTAAAAAATATATAAATTGTTTAGGGTGGTCCAAAACATACCCCATTATTTTGTAATAGTTATCTGTTCTGCAAATGTATTTATATGCATGCAGGCCAAATAAGCTATTATTGGATTATTAGCAATGGCAGGGAGCAGATGTTATAAACTGCAATCACATGTATGAGCAAACAGCCAGTCAGCTTTGGATGCAACAATCTGAAAACAGCAGCTAACCCTGGAAATTATACTTAGGATGAATTTATGCAAAAACATTTTCATTCTGCTGTGTCCAATCTAGGATACTGGCAGCATCTTAGACATATACTTCCTCTGAGGACAAGAGCTTCCTATATGGAGTGCTAGACTCTTCTTTGGTCTTATCTTCCACAAAGTTAGGGTTGGTTACACATTAAGAAAAACGGGACAGGCCTCAGATTGAAGGGGACCTTCTGTAAAGGACGTGGTTCCTTTTGGATTGGTGGTGGCAGCAGGCAGTACTGAATGAAGAATTCTGAGAGCTGTCATCTAAATTTCACACAATCCCCCAGGTGATGCTATGTCAGGTGCATTGTGGGAAATTTAAAAAGGCAGCTTTTAGACACAGATGCTGTTTCAAAGGGGGGGCTTGCTGGGTCTTTGGGCTCTATAATCTGCCCACAGGTGATGTATACTGACACCAGGCCTGTAGATAATAATAATAATAATAATAATAATAATAATAATAATAATAATAATTTATTTATACCCCGCCCATCTGGCTGGGTTTCCAGTAATGAGTACAGAGTTCTTGGGACAGTTTAATTAAACAAAACAAAATAAAAAATTCCTTCCAGTAGCACCTTAGAGACCAACTAACTTTGTTCTTGGCATGCACACGAAAGCTCATACCAAGAACAAAGTTAGTTGGTCTCTAAGGTGCTACTGGAAGGAATTTTTTTATTTTGTTTTGACTATGACAGACCAACACGGCTATCTACCTGTAGTTTAATTAGAGTTATGCATAAGGACTCACATGTGCTTCCCCACAGGATAATTTCATTGTCAAGGGAAATGAATCAGACAAAGAGAAGGCTAGGATAGTTATCTACACACAGAGGAAGTGCTTTGTTTTGTTTGTTTTATGTTAGGCAGGATTGAAGCATGTGGTACTCACCTGCCATCTAAAACGAGACAGTTCTTGAACTCAGTCTCTGACTGGATACCAACTGTGCAGTAACAAGCTTCCTTGTAAGGATGTTTTCTTATGATCAAAACTCGCCAGTTTGGTGAAACACAGAAAACATTGACTCAATGTGTGGCAGCTGTGAAAAAGGCAAGGGATTATTAGGAAAGGTTTCGGAAATAAAAACTGCCAATATCACTTTGCTTTTATACAAACGTGGAGCATCTGCAGTTGGAATACAGTGTGCAATATTATAGGGCTGGAAAAGGTGCACAAAAGGGCAACAGAAATTATCAGGTGGGCTGGAATGTCTTCTCCAGGAGAAAAGGCTACAGCATTTGGGTCTGTTTAGTTTATCCCTCCTCCTAAAAAAAAAAAAGCAAGTAAGGGGGAGACATAATAGATATGTAGAAATACATTTTTCCTCCCTCTTTCACAATACTAGAATCTGAGGTCAACCAATGGAGCTGAGCGGTGGGAGATTCAGGATTTTAGCTTAGAAGAAGAGAGAATGTGAATGAAATCAGACGTGGTGTGGAGAAATTGGTGTGTGTGTGTGATGGAGTGAGGGGAGAAGAGTTTTCTCCCTCTCTCATAAAACCACAACTCAGGGCCACCCAATGAAACTTTAAGGAGACTCAGGGCAAAGAGGTACTTCTCCAAACCATGCATGGCTTGTAAAATCTGCTGCCGAAGGATGTGATACCAGTTGCTGGAGTTATTAAGGGCTATTGCCTTCATGCGCTGACTGTGTACATCAGATTGCCACTCTTGGGAACAGGATGCTGGGTTAGAAGGATCTTTGGCCTGTCTCATTAAAGGCTTTTCTTAACACAGAACCATGATTGTGTGTGCGCCATGTTTGCTGAGCACATAAATATTCAAAATGTGAAAACTTGTCACTCAAAGTGAGCTGAATTTGATAAGCGATGGGTTGGTTAAAACACCAATTCTTCTAACTAGTGTACTCAATTCCCTGTATTCCCCCCTTTAGTATAATGAGTGTTTAAAAACTAACAAATAGAGTCCTAAAAATGTAATTGTAGCTTGGTAGCACTATTAAATATGTATACGGTGGTCTTTTTGACAATTGTATTAATCCTTTTATAAAGTCTTCAGAAGTTTCATCACAGAGGCATGGATGCTGTTTTGATCTATTTATTACTCTTAAGTGTTCAGAGAACTGTCCCTATTTTCTAATTAACACTTTTAAAGATAAAAAGCTATGTATTAAATCAATCTGAATGATGGTTGTTTGTGAATCCCACAAGATAAGGCAATTTGCATGTTCACTTTGTACTTACAAACTAAATCTGCACATCTCCAAAGCAGCTCCTTATAATGTAAACCTTTTGTGAGTATTTGTAACTTAAAAGTAAGTTTGGCCTAGTACAGAGGCGGTGCCAATTATCTAAAGGACTTCTTTACCGAACATGATTGAGATACAAAATTATTAGGTTGTTATTTTATATTGTTTGTGGAGGAATTTGAGGAAACTTCTTTGGGAACGTTAAGTGCTCTGGTGTTAACTTGCTTTATTCTTCTTTTTCTCTTTTAAATGTGTTCATAACCTGCTTTCTGAACAATAGCTAAGAGGGGGGTGGGGGGAAGGTAGCTAGCCATTCTTTCATTTGAATTTCTTTAATGATAATTAAATTATTTATTGGGGAATACACCCATGGTTTCTCTGTTTGAACAGCAATTTTTACCATGTATGCTTCATTGTTTAGGGGAAGAAAATACTCTGCTCTAAATTATTCTGATTTGGGTTTTGTTGTTTGCGGCTATTATTGTTGGTTCTCCAGTAGCGATGATTCAGCATTGCGTAAAGATGTTTATGGAATTAGATAGTGCAGAACAATGGCGCAGTTCCCAAAATAAATGCAAAAACTCTTTGCTCACATATAGGCATAAGTTAATCTTTTCATGTTCGGGGCTTAGCTTCCTCATGCTCAGTCATACGTTTCCCCCAAAGATCTGGGAACAAGAGGAGGAACTACGGGAGTTGCTTAGGAACAAAGGGATCTGCAAGGTGATTTGCCCACCTAGTCCAGTACTATCTACTGTGATTGGTGGCAGCTCTGCAGGGACTTAGGCAGACGGAGACTTTCCCTGTCACCTGCTACCTGAGATCCTTTTAACTGGAAATACCAAGGTTTGAATCTGGGACTCTTTGCATGCAAAGTATGTGCCCTGCTACTGAGCCATTCCATCAGCTAACCAACTTGATTGGTTTACCTTAGTAGTTTTCAGCTTCCCTCATCAACTTATTCACTGTGGTAGCTCCTGGGCCTTCTCTAGAGCAGGGGTGCCGAAACTGTGGTCTGTCAACCACAAGCTTCATTCAGGCAACCCATAGCACATCTCCACTGAATATTCGTAAAGATTTCTGATTGTATTTCTGCCGCTTATTTTATTTCTTATATTGTGCTTTATTGTATTTCAATCTGAATTCTCTGAAATGCAGATTGCAATGCAATATATCAGAACTAAAACAAGCAATTAAAAACCACCCAGCATCCAGCACACCCCATTATCACTGCTACAGCAGACATGATAATAATTGAGTGGTCTGCAAAGACTATTGGCAATGTTCAAGTGGTCCATGGGGAAATAATATTTGGGCCTGTCAGGTAAGGAAGAAAAGTTGGTCTTCACTGTTCAATCAACATGTATTGCAAATGTACCCTAGCGCTGTAACTTATCTTTTCTAAGCACTTCAGACCCACAAGCAGGATTTCAGTTTCATAATTGGTATGGAATATATTGCCATGGAGCTTACCAGTAGACCTGCTTCCTGATGGTTTGATAACAGGGTATATATAGGGAGACTGAAGAGATGGCTAGAGGCCAGGATTGCCCTACTCTGCCTGTCATCTTCAGTGCAGATCTACCTTGCTCCATAAAGATATCTGAACAACAAGGACTAGGACGGTCTTCACACATGTCTCTTCAATCACAGGAAAGCTGGAGAGAGAGAGAGAGAGAGAGAGAGAGAGAGAGAGAAGTATCTGAAGCAAATGTGTGGCATCCAAATGGTCTGAGTTACCTGATTCTGCAGCACTGATCAGTGGGCTAATCAGTCCATTAGGCCACTGGGTGTGAGAGTGGAATACAAGAATAAACACATCTTTTAAAACAATAAATAGATGGATAAAGGGAATAATTGTGACTTTTCGGTATGAAGAAGAAGAGGAGTTTGGATTTGATATCCCGCTTTATCACTACCCGAAGGAGTCTCAAAGCAGCTAACATTCTCCTTTCCCTTCCTCCCCCACAACAAACACTCTGTGAGGTGAGTGGGGCTGGGAGACTTCAAAGAAGTGTGACTAGCCTAGGGTCACCCAGCAGCTACATGTGGAGGAGCGGGGACGCGAACCCGGTTCACCAGATGACGAGTCCACTGCTCTTATCCACTGGCATCATTTCTGAGGGGCCTTAGGTGTCTGGGCACCCACAAAATTTTGATGGTGCCATAGCAGCGACTGGGCCAGGGCCTCCACTTCCACTGCAGGGCCTCTGTTGGGGCCTCCCACGGCCGCGCTGGGCCCCATCAGCCTATCCGCAAACCTTGTGGGGCCTTCCTGTGGCCGCAGTGGGCCTCGTCGGGCCTTCTGGAGGCTGTGACAGGTCCCGTTGAGCCCCACTGAGCACCCACAAAGTGGGGCAGAACCCAGTGCCCTTGGCAGGTTCCCTGAAATCCTCCTTTTCAACAGCCAAAACTATCTTTTCTATTTTGTTAACGTCTGTTTTTAACTCTTGTCTTTTATTGAAAAAATTACGGTTTTTTTTTTGTTTTTGTTTTTTGTATACCACTTAGAGGTTCTTTTAACAATCAAGTGCTATATATACATTTTGTTAAATAAATAAATAAAAATTAAACACACAGAGAGAGGTTTTTCACCTTTAATAGTGTGTGCCCCCCTGCACACACTATTAAAGATGAAAAACCTCTCTGTGTGTGTGTTGTAGTAAGGTAGCACCTGCACTGTGGAACTCCCTGCCTGTTGAGATCAAGCAGGCACCTTTACTGTATTCTTTTCAGCACCTGCTAAAACCTCAGATGTTTAGAAAGCTGAGGTAATTTTAATGTTTTAACATCTTAACTTCTGTATGTTTAAAGTATGGCTGTAAATTTTTATTGATTTTCTTGTGTGGTTTTTTGAGCTATGAGGGTTCTTTTTTCTTTTTTTACAATCAAGTGGTGTACAGTGGTACCTCGGGTTAAAAACTTTATTCATTCTGGAGGTCCGTTCTTAACCTGAAACTGTTCTTAACCTGAGGTACCACTTTAGCTAATGGGGCCTCCCACTGCCTTTGCACCACCGCCGCACAATTTCTGTTCTCATCCTGAAGCAAAGTTCTTAACCTGAGGTACTATTTCTGGGTTTGCAGAGTCTGTAACCTGAAGTGTCTGTAACCTGAAGCATCTGTAACCCAGGTACCACTGTATAAATTTTATGAAGCAAAATAAATATAAAATGCTGCTTTTATCAGCCACTTTAACCCTCTTCAAGCATTATGGGCAAGCAAGCATATGAGTGGAGGGGATAAGGACCCTAGCCACCCGCACCATCCCTGTTTGCATTGCCTCCCGATCCCACAGCTGGCTGTAGTGGTTGGGTACTTGTCTTTCTGGAGGGTCCTCACATACTTTGAGGATTGAAGGGACTGGGCTGCCCTTTTTTCATACAACACCTGAAGAGCGTTTTTGAGGCCCTGCTGCCCAGCAGGCTATAAATGACCAGGCTATAAATGCCTAGAACAAACAAACAAACAAACAAACAAACGAAATGGTGAATAAATTATTTGCTGCTTGAATAATTTGCCTTGGTACAATAAGGGATTATCTACGTTGAGAAACGTATTTTCTTTCAGAGAGAAACACTCTTCATGACATTAAAGGGATTTTTTGCCTTTTAAGCTTGCCTGTGTAGTTCAAATGTATAATTGTCCCTTAATGATTGCCACCGAGGATCTAGCTAGATTATACGTACTGCTGAGGGAACGTCAGGCCTGGACCAAGATAGAATTTGCTGCCTGAGATGGAGCAGCAAATGGTGCTCCCTTCCCTATTCAGAGGCTGAATCAAGGTTGATGGCATCCAAGGCTGGTCAAGATATTTGGGCACCTGAGGCAGACTCACTTTCTTGGCAGTAAAAACACAACAAAAGTAAATCAAGTAACAACTTGCTGCCCTTTCATGACACTCAAGATCAGCTGCCTCCCCCCCCCCCCGCTCTTCTTAAATCCCCCCCCCCGGACCTACCTCTTCTTCTTCTTCCTTTTTTTAAGGAAGAATGTGTTACTAAAGTCACTCTTCTCCCACCCCCACCCAAGGCAAAGGGCAAAGTGCTATTCCTGTCAGAAATCTATTGACTGGGGCAGTTTGCTCACATTTCCAAGACAGGGGTCTTATGTGGGAAAGACTTGTGTGTTGCTTCATATTGCCAATACATCACAGGCTCTGCTAGAACACTTGCCACAAGGACTAGATGAAGCAAAAACTTTTGTTATAAAAAGTTTATATATATATATATATATATATATATATATATATATATATATATATATATACACATATATATATATATATATATATATATATATATATATATATATATATACATACATATATATATTAAAAAGGAGAGGAGAGGGGACAGGAGCCTAGTGCACCGTGGGTTCTGTAGGAAACAGAGCATATTGGTGGTTATGTTAATAAAAGCACTGTGAGTTTTCACAGTGGATCAGCAGAAAGTTATGAAGCACAGGTGTTTCTGTAATTGTGATACATTGGGAAACTTCACACTGTTAAATGAGCCTCAGCTTCACACTTCCACCTGTGTGATGTGGAAATGTACTGTTTGTATGCCAGGCTATAATAGTCAACATGTAGGAGTGATTGCTGGCAGGTTCAAGACCTGCTAGGGTGAGGGTTTTTTCCCCCCCCTCTCTTTTTCCCATTTGCTCCTTTATTCGGGGAACTGTATAATTTCTGCATTTATATTTACCACAGTTGTAAAGTGGGAAATATGTGTTATACATGCTGGTAAGATAATTATAAGAACCCACAAAAACAGAATTAAAACCCTAGGATGAGAGAAAGGAAATCTTTCTTTCTTTTTTTAAAAAAGAGTGCATTTTTTAAAATGAATTTCAAGCCTGGAAAGTGTCTATGACCAGGAAGGCAATTTGGGAGTTTTCATATCAAAATCATGCATTTTTATGCATTCTGAAGCCAACCAAAGCATTGATATCGCCTATATATAAGAAACCCTTATAGAATGTAAGAGGTATGAACTCTGGACTGGGTTTCTAATAGGATATAACCAATTAAGTTGTTTGGACAAAAAGAGGCCATATACCATTGCCTCATTCCCTTGGGTTTCAGAAAATAGAAGGGATGCATGCAAGGTTGGGTAATCCACATTTATTTGAGTTGTGACAGGAAAGCCTGAGTTGGTGCTATGGTGTAAGATGTTCAGTTGCTGAGGGACGTAAATAGTCTACAGAAGCATTCACCAACTTGGTACAACTCCCATCAGCCTCTGCCAGCAGAGTTGGCAAAGACTGGTCTACATTCCCTCACACAGCGATGGATTGAGGTCCGGGCAGAGATGAAGAGGTGTTTTTAGATGGGCCTGCAAGGAAATTTTGAACTTCGGCATGCAAAGCACATAAGGAAGACTAAGGAGGAAGAACCTGAAGAAAGGATGTGTTAAGAATGAAGCAAGGCTAGAAAGGAGCAGAGGATACAAGGAAAGGAAGCAAGGAAAGGTCAAATGTGTGTTTTTGAGGGGTGGGAGTTCTGAAGAAACTTTTATAGAATCATTGAATTGTAGAGTTGGAAGGGACCTTGAGCATCATCTAGTGCAGGCATCCCCAAACTGCGCCCCCCAGATGTTTTGGCCTACAACTCCCATGATCCCTAGCTAACAGGACCAGTGGTCAGGGATGATGGTAATTGTAGTCCAAAACATCTGGAGGGCCGAAGTTTGGGGGTGCCTGATCTAGTGCAACCCTTTGCAATGCAGAAATATGCAGCTGCCCCATATAGGGATCAAACCTGCAACCTTCATGTTACCAGCCCCACGCTCTAACCGTAGTGCTTTAGGTAAGCGGGTGCCAGAGAAGAGTGCTAGGAAGGTTCTCAAAGCCATTGTGAGAACAGGATGCAGAAATGGATGGGCCATTGGCCAAATCCAGCAGGCCTTTCTACAATTGACCATGAACCAACAGAAAGAGGGTGCTCCCTTATATTCGTTACCACCACACCCTTCCAAGGTATAAACGTGTTGCATTACTACAATTTTCAGAGATTACTTGCCTTTGTCTACTGGCATCCCAGGAGGGATTTACATCCCCACTTCTCATAATATAGCCCTGCAAGTACACTTCAATCCCAGCCACCAGTAGCTTTCCTGTTAATCTCACCTGCTGGAGTAGAAAATGAGAGACAGCCTCTCAGATAGCTGCAGAGACTGCTCTGGGCTGGAAAGGTTATCCCCAACATCTTGAATTACATCTGCAGGAAGGGAAGGGAAAGACCTGTTGCCCTCTCACAGCTGCTATGTGCTCACAGCAATTTGTTCTCTGCAGGAGAGCATATTCTCTATATCTAGATATGCAGAAGGACTTCAGAAAAGAATGGCTTATTCTATCTCGGAAGTGCTGTAACAGATTGGTGGTTGCAAGAGATGCATTTTAGGAACAAATGGCCACCGAGAGTCTCCTAAAGCCATGAGAGAGAGAAGGCTAAAGAGCCCGTGGCTTCTAGAGAATTTGGCAGTGGTCAGGCGGCAGGGTCTACAAACCTTATTAGTGCTTACCAATAAACCTTAAAATTACCTAGCAGATTCTGAATCACTCATCACTAACCTTAAGGAATGACCTTTGAAGCACTCTGGGCCACTCTCATAAGTGACCAACAGAATTGCAACTTTTTATGGCATGTGTGAGAAGCAGCAGGGGCTACGTAACAGAAGCTAGCAATGGTCATGGCTAAGTATCTTAAATTGTTTTAAATGGGTGGAGGCTACCCTAATGATGTGAAGTACCTGTAACATCTATAGAAACATGTTCCCTGGTTAGCAGACATATACATCAGTCCAAAGCAATGGCTTACTTTCTTACTTATTATGTCATTTATACCCCACCTTTTCACCCAGGAGCTCAAGGTGGTATAAATGGTTCTGTCCCTCCTAATTAAATCCCCACAACAACCCTGTGAGGCAGGTTAGGCTGGGAGGCAATGACTGGCCCAAGATCACCAAGTGACCTTCATGGCTGAGAGGGGATTTGAACCCGGGTCTCCCAGGTCCTAATCTGATGTCCTAACCACTACACCACACTTAGTGTCAGGAGTATAGCATACAATCAAACAAGAGATGGACAAATGCTCAGAACTATGGACCAGTATGGAAAGATACGAGATGGAATTTAGGAGCACGTAAATATGCACATCCTGGACCTGAAATGCCAAACTAAAATCCGCTCGTTCTACCATGATTCCATTCTGGATACAGTATAATGAAACACGAGGGGAAGACACTTCAGTAATACCCTTCTAAACCCCTTATATATGGACTTGAACATCAGAATGGACTCAATTCCGCAGTGCAGTTTTTCAGCACATTCTAAAAGTTAAGTTTTGAATCCGTGAGGGCTAGAACCATAGTTTTACTTGTAAATATGGAAATGGTATTCTCATAATTTACTGAACCAACCTGAACCATTGCAAAGCTTCCCAGATAACTTAAACCTGAGGATCTCTTAAATGGTTGTATAAGCCTTTTGAGATGGTCTTGGGGTTCAGACAGAGCTTTTACTATTATTACCATTATCCAGCAAAGGGCACTAATGAGTGGAAACAGATTTTCACATGTGGATATTCCCTATTGAGTATTGAATAACAAAATAATGAATACAAAGTCCTACATCCAGCATAGTAAACTCATATGATCATCTATGAGTGTGTGTAGCCTAACAGTTGACCAAAACATCCACTAAGAGAGTCCTTTTTAACCAAGTACTGCAATATTATTAATTAATCTGTGTGTATATGGAAAAGTTAGATTTATTCTAGTTTCTGGAAAGAATGGCCTTGTTCAGACAACCAGTAAACATGCTTGGGGATCAGGGACGTAGAATAACTGTAGCAGACTCCACACCCAACCTATTTATTTGGTTGTTTGCACACAGTTTCTATGTAAGCGTAAAGTGTACATGCATAGGTTTGCCCCATTTTACACTTACATGGGGATTTTGCTTACAGTCTAGTGAATGCAGTTAGTTCAAGTTTATGGCCAGACACTGCATTCCTTGATGAGAAAACAAGTTTCCATATCGCTTCTCTCTCTTTCCTCATTTTAAGGACAACAATTTGCTTTGCTTTTTAGGTTAACGTACAATATTGAGAGGGACCCAGGTGGCGCTGTGGGTTAAACCACAGAGCCTAGGGCTTGCTGATCAGAAGGTCGGCGGTTCGAATCCCTGTGACGGGGTGAGCTCCCGTTGCTCGGTCCCAGCTCCTGTCCACCTAGCAGTTCGAAAGCACGTCAAAGTGCAAGTAGATAAATAGGTACCGCCCTGCGGGAAGGTAAACGGCGTTTCCGTGCGCTGCTCTGGTTCACCAGAAGTGGCTTAGTCATGCTGGCCACATGACCCGGAAGCTGTACGCCGGCTCTCGGCCAATCAAGCGAGATGAGCGCCGCAACCCCAGAGTCGTACATGACTGGACCTAATGGTCAGGGGTCCCTTTACCTTTACAATATTGAGGGCCCACCCCTGTACTCATCTTGGAGCGAGTTCCATCGAACTCTTGGGACTTACTTCTGAGTAGACACGTGTAGGATTAAGCTGTGAAAGTTCCTGCAGTTACACGCTGCCCTGAAAGTTTAAAATATAGCATCGGAGAATAGGTAAAGGAAAGGAAAAGGTGCCTCAGTAAGTTGCATGCTAATCGTCTTTTCCTAGACTAAACTCTGAATCAGATGGCAATTCAGTTGTTTCCAGCACAGCTTCTTGCATTGCTCAACACAGACGCAGAAAATGGAGTGCTCATTTGCTGACTAGAAAATCACAGTTGAGGTCGATTGATGAAGCAGTGCAAAGAAGCCTGTTCTGTCCCCAGCTTCTAGGGAGACAATACCATTCCTCACCCTTCACTAGTTATGTATTCAAATGCTGAATATTTTTTTAAATCTAGTTAAGCTGCAGCGCAGCTTACTCACAATTTCTCGGGAAGATGTCAGATTATTTTTTACATTTGGTAGCACATGAGGCAGCCAGCTTTCCTTTTTTTCTTTAAAGCCTGATGTGGAATAAATTTTAAAGAAATCCAAGCCGTACCAAAAATATTCTGGGAGTGGGTTTCCCATTGTTCCGTGCAAAACCTTAGGAGGCAGTGAATTAACTAATGGAACAAACAAACAAACAAAAAACGAAGCGAGAAAGGTACAGTAGCTACTTTCTTGAAAACAAATCCAATCTTTTTCATTCCTGCCATTTGTTTGAATTCTTCCTCCGGGCAAGCTGGACAGCTGCACTAGTGAGTTTTTTAGTCATGGGTTGTAAGCCCCACCTGGCTAGATTTGTTTAGCAGACAGCTGGCAGAACGAAATAAAAAAAGGGGGGGGAGGTAGAAAGAACAGGGATGTACAAACTGCTTCCAAAACAAAAAAAGATAGAGAATGTTTTTAAAATGCTTTTCTGCCTTCGCCAGCTTTATTGGATAGATACGTATGCATATGGGAGGAATTTTTCCTCGTTCATCCTCATTTATGCCTTTACGGTACACCCCCCCCCAAAAAATCTTCCAAGATGAGGCTGCAAAATGGAGGGTGCCTGAGCTGCCCAGCTTGCACAATCCTGAACATTAGCAAGGAAAGAGTCTCCTCCATCTCCTTTTGTTGAATTCACAGTCACATTCCTGATTTACAGGTTTACACAAAAATACGCACACACACAAACCAAAAACCACATTAGTTTTAAATTAACTTGGGTTATGCTTTTATTATTACTCTGAGTATTTATTATGGCTTTCTAATTTTTAAAACGCTTCAATTGGAATGTTCCTTCCAGCTTAAAGATAAGGAGGAGGCAAAAATTGTGGGAATGGCATCCGTTCTGCATCTGTTTCTCTCACAAACCTATCAAATATCTAATTTTTGGCATTACTGCTGGCTCCAACAGGGGGATGACATAAACCAGCTTTGTGGTTACATGTTTCACTTTTAATCTCACAGAAATGAAAATCAGCGCTGAAATGTCCCTTAAATGCGGCTCTGTCAGATTCTACCCCCACCCCAACCAACAAAACCATAGAAAAGGGCGTTAACTTGGTTCAACTTAATACACAGCATATGTAGAAAGTTGGTTTTCAACTCACTCACTAGTACAATCTAAGCTAAAACTATCCATTATTATTTTTTAAAAAACCGTATGTTAGCCATTTTGAATGAAAAGATAATCATTGGAAAACGCACAGCAGTGAAACAATTTACAGCACAGGAACCAGCAGCTTAACATACTTCATAATTTTCTTTTTTATTGCACAAGTGTGTGTCGGTGCTCCTAGACACAACTCTTGGAGGTTCTCAAATTAAGCAATATTTGTTTCTGTGGGTATCCTGCCACGATCCGAGACACTTCTGTCCTGAGTTCTTCATTATATGGATGCACATGGTAGACACTATTTAGAGCAGGCATAGCCAAACTTGCCCCCCCCCCAGCTCTTTTGGGAATACAGTTCCCATCATCCCTGACCACTGGTTCTGTTAGCTAGGGATGATGGGAGTTGTAGTCCCAAAACAGCTGGAGGGCCAAGTTTGGCCATGCTTGATTTAGAGGATTAGAAAAGAGTATAGTTTGGCCATTGTCCAGCTGGAGGAATTCCATGAAAACAAAGGCCAAGGCTGTGATCCACCAAATCCCACTTAACCCCTTAATATCCAAAATTTGGCAATGGAACAGGAGGGAGGACAACACTTTTGGTTTCTTTCTTTCTTTAAGATACCGTAAATTTCAGAATGCATGATTCATTTCTGTAATTTTACATCTCATTTGCCTTTGGACCTTTGGCTAGAGGTCCATTTTGGGCACGACTCGATCGCATGCCAGCAAATCCAGGTTTGGAATCAGAGTCGATTGTGAGAGGTCTTGCGCAACAAACCCACTTCTCCAAAAGACTGGACTTTTTTTTTTTTTTTGCAACAAGTGGCATAAAAAGGTGGGGTGACACTTCCTTTCTGATGCAACATCATCTAACCTCCCTACAAACAAATTGGGATGGATGCTCTATAAACAGGTAAGCACCCAGGGAAGACATCATAAGCCTATGGTTGTAACTCCTGGCATTTAATCTAAAAGATGCCCTGGGTTGAAATCTGGGGGTCCAAATTTGATTGGAGCAGCAGCTCTTGAGGGGGGGGGGGAGCGTGTTACTCCTTTTGCCACTCCAGACTGCCTCTCATCTAACATGCCGAATGTATTTCTAAGGTTTAGGGGAAGGGCTGTGGCTCAGTGGCAGTGTTTCTGCTTTGCATGCAGCATCTCCAGGTAGGGCTGGGAGATATCCTGCTCTTAAATGCTGGAAAGCCACTGCCAGTCAGTGTAGACCAGGCACATCCAACAGGTAGATCGTGATCTACCAGTAGATCACTGGACGTCTGTGGTATATCACTGGCTCCCCTTAAAGAAGCTCAAAAACTTTGATTCCCCTAAAAAATCTCAACAACTTTGACCTGAACCCCTAAAAAACACTGCTTTCCTCCCTAAAAAATGCTCAACAACCTGAACCCCCAAAATGGGGTAGATCACTGCCTGTTTTTAACTCTGTGAGTAGATCGCAGTCTCTTGGGAGTTGGCCACCCCTGGTGTATACCATGGTTAGGCAAACAAAGGCCCGGGGGCCAGGACCGGCTCAATCGCCTTCTCAATCCAGCCCATGGATGGTCTGGGAATAAGCGTGTTTTTACATGAGTAGAATGTGCCCTTTTATTTAAAATGCATCTCTGGGTTATTTGTGGGGCCTGCCTGGTGTTTTTATATGAGCAGAACGTGTGCTTTTATTTAAAATGCATCACTGGGTTATTTGTGGGGCATAGGAATTCGTTAATTCCCCCCCTCCAAAAAAATATATAGTCCGGCCCACCATATGGTCTGAGGGACGGTGGACCGGCCCCCTGCTGAAAACGTTTGCTGACCCCTGGTGTAGACGGTACTGAGCCAGTTTGACCAATGACTCTGACCTGGTATAAGGCAGCTTCCAGTCATCCTGCCCTAGTTTGTATTACCTTGCAACAGAAAACATCAAAATAGTTGTGAATGGGGAGATAATTCAGTTTATGGCTTCAAGGCATGGAAATGAATGGCATGGGATGGAGGGGGGACGGGACTCAACACTGGCCTGAAAATAAGCTCCTATTTTTGGTGGAAAGCATCCCAGCTATTAAATAGCAAGTACTGAAATGAATCTAAGCCATTACGTAACACTTCCCTTCCCAGAGCAGGATCTCCTCCTCCACCACACACATACACGTTCCTTTGGCTTCCTTCCACCCGTGCCTATACAAGCCCCACAGAGCATAGACTTTACGGAGCCATGCACGATATACGTGCATTTTAAGAGTCCAAACTAACCAAAAGCATTGGTATCAGTATCAAATGCTTCAAAGGGAAGGAGGGTCTCGGCTGCCTCCGTCCCTTGGGCTTCAGGAAACTCAACGCCCCCTCCTGGGATGCTCTTGACAAGAGAGCAAAAAGAGATGCATTTTATTGTATCGGGGTTTTTTGTGTGCTTCAGGAACTGTGTTTTCCCATCAAAAAAAGCACGCAGGGATGGGGGCGGCAGAGGTCACGTTAGGTTTCTGACTGACCCTCCTAGGCAATTAGACCCTTGCTATAACTTAACAGCTTCTCTGTAGTTCGCTACAGACAATTACATATATTTGGTCAGATAATTATAGGAGCCATGTATCTTCCCAGTTTTAACCATGACTCATTAGCATTGCAAAGCTTTGTAATCCTCTCCTCCCCCTGCCCACACACAAACCCTGCGCCAGTCCTTCTTCAGTTCCCCCTGTCTCTCTTTCCTAACCCACCCCCCACCTACCACCATCACCACCATCGCACATTTACACACGCTGACAAAGAGAGAGAGAGGCAAGACTAATTTGATATTTCTCAATTCTTTGGCAAACATTTTGTTAAGAGTCCACCAGTGTCTGCTCTCAATGAACCTCCAACCTCTGCCAACTTCTTCACTAAGGGAAATTGATTCTTGTTTACTCCTTTTCAGAAAAGGAGAAATCATGATGAATTTTAATAGGCTAGCCCCCCACTGTTCAAAATCTCCCTCCTTTAGCTGCACAAGCTTTGAAATACGTAAATCAGAAATAAGCCTGGATTTTTTATATATATATCTGTTAAAAAAGAAGGGTGAGTAGAAAGAGGAGAGAGGGAAACGGAGAATTGTATGAAACTAAAGCTCATCCAGAGATTTGGCTCCACACAGCTGTCTTCTCTCTTTCTTTCCGCTCATCACGACAAAGCACACTGCAACATTTTGTTGCTGCATTGTAAAAGGCCCTAACTATAAATTCACCTTTAGAGTGTTTAATATTATATATATATATATAGAGAGAGAGAGAGAGAGAGAGAGAGAGAAAGTGCTAATGGAAAGCAAAAACACTAGAAGTGTTTTATTTCTGTGCTGAACATTTACATAATTTCATTTCAATTCTGTTATACATATACCTTTTACTCTGGGGATAACTTTAAAAAAAACTTGTCAAAAGAAAAAAAGGAATGGCTTATGTAAATATGCCTAGAAAGTATAACTGCTGCAGTGTACTCAGCCATAGAGAGACATACTCGGCACATCATGCATTCTATGGTGGTAAGCTAAGTTGATCTCTTTCTGTGACACTGTTTGCCTTACTTGTTTAACTGGGATTGTATCCAACTAAATTCTGCTCAGAGTAGACACACTGAAACTGACCCAAACGGCAGCTGAATGTCACTACAGCACTGGAGACGAGATAGTACCTTCCACGAGGCACCCGGATAGTTTACAGAGGCCGGGCCAGGCTATGTAGTATAGTGGGAGTGTTGTGACAAATAGCCAGCTGGAAGCCACCAGTATCTGCCCCCTGACTTAGATGGTTGTCTCGCTATGCCTATGCCAGCTCTATTTTAGACAGTGGCGTAGCATGTGGGGCCACCAGGGCACTTGCCCCGGGCACAAAAATTTTAAGGGCACAAGTTGAGCGAGGGATGCTTCTCCACCTCCGAGCCTCAGCTACTGCTTGAGCTGATTTCGGTTAAATGGATCGAACTTTCAAACTGACATTCGGAAGGCTGTTTGCTGAGGAACACCCAGGTAGAAGGCAGCCGAACAGGGTTCCTGCTTCACTTCTGACTGCACGGTCTGCTGGGAAACATGCCTTTTCCCGAGCTGCATGCTGGGGGTTGCAGTTTCTGTGCCTACCCTCCCCACTGAAGAGGTGGACAAGCTGGAAGGGCTCTTTCGCAAAACCTGCTTGCTGAGGGAGGAGGGGGCCCAACAGCTGCTCTTCCAGGAAGGGCACTTTCCTGCATCCCCTGCAGCCCATAGGGGCAGGATATGGTGCAGAGACAAGCAGGTGGAGCTGGGTTGGACCCCACCTGGGTGCTGGTTATGGCTCACGGTTCGCATCTGCCTCCTTGCCAAGCACGGGGCAAGGAGGCTTCCTGGGGATGCAGCCCCAGCTCCCCTCTTCCCAGCAATGGAGGTGGTGCGAAGCTGCCAGCAGCTGCTTCCTCACACCCCTCTGCAAGAGGCAGGATGAGGCGGTGGTGGCCTGAGGCTGCCACTCACAGCCTGAGAGCCTTGCATCGGGGGTGCAATACTTGCCTTGCCCTGGGCACTGGAAACCCATGCTACACCACTGATTCTAGGCATTGCCAGGACAAGGTAAGAAAGAGAAATGGAGCAGCAGAAGCTCTGTGCCTTTTGCACCCTTTTAGAAAGATGTAGCTGCTTATATCAAGTCAAACTGATGTGTGTTTTACGTTTTGCCTTACAATGACATGCCGAAGCTCTCCAGGTTTTCAGACAGGAGCGTTTCTGCAACCCTGCAAAGAGATGGCACTGACTGAACCTGGGACCTTTGTATCCAAAGCACATGATGTGCCACTTTTGGCCTGCCACTTGCTACCTAAACGCACTAGATAATGTATGCTTTCTGCATCTTCCCCCTTGGAACAAGCTGTATGTCCACTGTGGCAAAGGTCATCTAATGGCATTCTGTCAGTATTTAGGCTTCAGGCAATTGGTTGTGTCCTTTAAGGACTTGGGACTGCCGCTGGCCATGTGCAGATACATTTTCTTGAGTTCTGGAAAAAGATTGTGGTCAGGCTATCTGTTTTTTCTAAAGGGAGGGGGAGAAGAGGGAGATTGTTTGTTTTGCTTTAGCTTTTGGGACACTTGCATGTAACTCTTGTACTGTTTAGTAGTGAAGCAGTCTTGGTGGTGGGGCGATGTCACTCCGCCATCCTTCGGAAAGGGGCAAGTTTACCCCACCTCCATTTAGCAGCAAGACATGTGGGGGAGAGAGAAGCATTGTGACCATATGTGGCCAATCAGAGGAGGGCAAGTTTCCTCCATCCTCCACGTAGCAGCCCTTTAGATATCATTTCTCCTCATGGGTGTAGCCAAGGAGGGCAGCTGCCCCCCTAGATCAAGTAAAACAATAGAAATAGTTAACTAACTGACCAATCAGGTCGGTTCTGCGCCCCCACAAAAGTCCTGCCCCCTTCCAACAAAAATCCTGTCTACACCCATATTTCTCCTCTAAGTCTCCTCTTTATCAGGCTAAAACGTATCTAACTCCCTCAACCGTTCCTCATAAAGCTTGGTTTCCAGACCCTTGATCATCTTGGTTGCCCTCCTCTGCACACGCTCCAGCTTGTCAATATCCTTCTTAAATTGTGGCACCCAGAACTGGACACAGTACTCCAGGTGTGCTCTGACCAAGGCAGAATAGAGCAGGACTATTTTCGCTCCATAAGACGCACCTAGTTTTCAGAGGAGGAAAGGGGGGAAGCCCAATTTTTGGGGGATCAGCTCACAGTTGTGCAGCTTCTTTTGCAAAGGGGAAAAGCCCCGTTTTTTGAGAATCAGCTCAAAGTTGTGCAGCTTCTTTTGCAAAGGGGGAAAGCCTCATTTTTTTTAGGATCAGCTTAAAGTTGTGCACCTTCTTTTCAAAGGGGAAAAGCCCCCTTTTTGAGGATCAGCTCAAAATCGTTGAGCTTACTTTGCAAAGGGAAAAAATCCTGTTTTTATGGGGTTCAACTCACAGTTCTTCAGCTTCTTTAGGAAAGGAAAGGCAGCCGTTTCTACAGTTTCCAGACAGATAATCTAATCAGCCAGTCACATGTTGCTGGGGAAACAAACATCCTCTGTCTGCAGAACATTCAACAATGGAGGCCTGGGCAAGGGCGCAGGGCCAGAAAGGGAGTCAGCGATCGACCACACATTCACTCTATAAGACGCACAGACATTTCCCCTTACTTTTTAGGAGGAAAATAGTGAGTCTTATGGAGCAAAAATACGGTACTTCCCTTTGTCAGGACATTATACTTCTGTTGATACAGCCTAGAATTGCAATAGCTTTTTGTGTGTGTGTGTTGTTGCCTCACACTGTTGACTCATGTTAAGCATGCGGACTATAAACATTTCTCTGTCTTCTCCACACAGATGACCTACTACTTCTTCCTTTTGCTTCAAACATAGCTGAAGTAACTTTCTTTATTATGTTTAACCTCTCTTGCAAACTTGAGCTCATGCTGAGCTTTGGCCTGCCTGACCTCCATGCAACTGCTGGTTACTTGTGCCTACTTTTCCTTTATTATTTCCCCTTTCTTCCATTTTGTACACATGCCCTTCTTAAATCTCAGCTCATCTACATTCCAGCCATGAGTCTTATCCCACCAGGTTTCAGTAATGCCTATTAGGTCACATTTGCCATCCTGTATTAAGAGCTCAAATTAAGAGCCCCTGCCCCTCAGAACATGTGCTCCAGCACAGCACACAGCCACACCCATAAGCAAACTCACAATCAAGCACCCCTGCAGCTCAGACAAGCAACCAGCCATGATCCAAAAGACAGGAGTTCACTCTCTCCAGTCTCCTTCACGAATCCTTCGCAAATGCACCTGATTACAGGTCCTGGTCACAAGCTCCCAGAGGCTGCAATCAGCTGAACAGAACTGCTCATCCCACAACTTATTTCACTTGTTCTACAGGTGTATTTCATTTTTTAAAAGATCTGTAACTTATTTGGAAGTCTGTTTCAGTTGCAACTATCGAAACACTTTGTTGACAGCGCTGAGCTGAATAGAAACTAGCAACGCGGCTTCTACAAGTTCTTGGATTTGCACTGGCGGGCTCCATATGGAGCACTGGCTCAGCCTTGTTGAGGATGCCTGATGCAATCTCAGCCTGAGGTAATCTGGCTGCAGGCCCTCGCGATTTTTGTTGTGGTTTTGTGTTACTTTGATTCGAGGCTTTTAACATCATTTTGAGCAAGTCTCCAAGGGCTAAATCATGCTCATGGATGTGCAGTGCTATCGAGCTTGCAAAATCAGTCCCTAGGCTTGTGCAGGCACACAATGCTGGAGGGTTTCTCAAGGAATCCGATGATGTTGTGATCTGTACTCATGTACCGGAATTTGCTCCCTCCTACATCTAGAATTTTAATAGAAATATCACTTCCTTTCCCTGCCTCCTTTGTCAGAGCGTCCCCTGATGCTTTCTAAGGGTAAGTAAGAACACTGCATCTTTGCAGCACAAATGCATCAAACATCCATTCAAAGTGCAAGGCCTGCTATACCCCCCCCACTGTAATTGTATGGGGTGCAGTTAAGTGGACTTATGATTCATTGTTTTCCACTAGACAGAAGTGCTCAGCAGGTATGCTCTGGATGTGGTATCTGACAATTACAAGCCCACCACAGAGAGCCAGGGCCAAGTGTATCTTGTATAGATGTGCATATGTTGCATGGTCCTCGACCCACTTTCTGATGTGGGGAGGAGCACAAAGAATCCTCTCCACTTTGTAAATTAAGCCTGGCAGGGATAATGCTAAGCTAATCTCCATTTCCTTGTCATCTAGTTTTCCATGTGAAGGGACATAATCTGTATGAAGGAGAATTTGGTCATATATTCCCCTAGTTGCAGCCTGAATTGCTGCCTTCCCTCTCTCATTGAAAGGGGGAAACTTAGAAACAACTCCACCCACAAGACGTGCATCAGACAGAAATGAGACAGTAGTACCACTGAGCTGCAACTGATACTGGCCACTGAGGCATGGCCATAGTCACGCCCTGCTTCGAACACTAACATACCCACCAGTAACAGCATGAGGCCCACTCCTCAATTCTCATCACCATCTGGCAATCAATTCATCTCTGCCACAGCACCCCATCCACAGTTGCTGCTGGATTTTGCCCAGAAGGTAAAGTGACCTAACTTTGTTATATCAGATAACCACCGGCACCTTCTATGGTGCTTGCAGAAAGGTCTCAGTAAATATCCTTTCAAAAATCCGCAATGCACTATAAGTGATTGCTCTTCCTACTCATATCCCATTTGCAGTGCACAGGCCTTTCCTGCATTGAACACCCACTTCAGGTTAAGAACGTTTTCAGGTTAAGAACGGACCTCCGGAACGAATTAAGTACGTAACCAGAGGTACCACTGTATTAAAAACAGAGTAGTCGGGCTGAATCAGCAGACATAATCCAGCAGGTAAAGCTTTCCTCACCATTAGCATCTCCATGGCAGGAGAACCTTCACCTGCTAAGGCACTTTTAGCATTATGTTACACAGCTGCCGAAGCCAGAAGAGCAGTTAAAAAAAGAGAGAGTTGGCAACCTTGCTTACATGGCGCCCAAATGGACGAGCTTGCGCTCTTTGATGCCACAGCTTCTCAAATCTGATTCAGACCGTGGAACAATCAATTGCTCACTCTCTTTTCTGCACCATGACATCTGTTCAAGGCAGTGACTCGGTGGCATCTATGTTTGATACCGCCTGCTGCATCCTCCATCTCACCGCCTCCCCCCCCCCCTGGCCCTCTGGATCCTGCAACATCAGGATATTCCTTCCCCCTGGAGGTCTCCCATTTATGCACTAACCAGGCCTGACACTGCTTACCTTGTGAAATCTGACAAGATCACAGGCAGATCTGGTCTGGCTGCAGGCACCCCCCTGAGAAAAATCGCAAAGCAGTAACAGCCACCGGCTGGCTACATACAAATAAAATGTGACAAACATCAAAAGTTTTTGGTAGGTCTGGGCTGTGTGGGAAGCTTTCATTTGGGAGGGCTCACACCTGTTTCTTCTTAGCGGGCCCTTCCCAGGCTGCGGCCTTGTGCTTCATGTGAAGACAAGCAATTATATCAATATAATCAGAGTCAAATCCTATGTAATTTACACATTAAAAGGAGAGAATGGCGCATGGAATGAAATCGGTTTGTCTAAAGCAATTAAAGCCTTTAAGCAAATACTGGCACTGAAAGGGGATGGACAAAAACTGTTCTCATATCCCACATCCCAGGACTTTTGATTCACTGGCTCGGTTTTAAAAGGGCTGGGAAAGGGGTGTGGGGGTCCCCCCCTTTCTATGTTACACACTCAGATTCTATCTGGATATAAAGCCCAAAGATAAGGAGTTTGATTTGCTTTCAAATTGAGGTTGCCAGGTTCCCTACCACCCCTTGTGCTTTTAACAGATGCACAGCAGGCAGTTCTCAGGTGAATTTTTTTCCAGCTTCTTCAGCTACATGCTGGGAAAAGCTTCACCTGCTAAATTTCTGTTTCGGATGCCAGTGTGAAGGGCAGAGGAGCCCTTCTGGGAAACAGCTAGCAATCTTATTTTGCATTCTGCAGGATAACATCTGCATACGCTCTGGCCAACTGTGTGTGTGTGTGTGTGTGTAAAGGAAGGAACTACTGTACAGTGGACGCTCGGGTTGCAAATGCGATCCGTGCGGGAGGCGCATTCGCAACCCGCAGCACCGCGTCTGCGCACGCGCGGGTCACATTTTAGTGCTTCTGTGCATGCACGAGTGCCGAAACCTGGAAGTAACCCATTCCGGTACTTCCGGGTTCAGCGTGGAGCACAACCCGAAAACGCGTAACCCGCAGCATTCGCAACATGAGGTATGACTGTAGTTGCTCGATGGTGACATAACTGCACACAAACATGATGGCATTTTTTATTTTACATTTTCCAGATATGACCACCATCTCATCTTGCTGGACACAGATGAGACTAGAACATAGATGGCATCTTCTTTTGTCATCTCTCTCACTTTTGCGTCACACCTTTTGCATTTAGCGACGCAACTATATAGTCTGTATGGCATCTTTTCCTCTTGAAACAAGTAATGCTAAGTAGAAATGAAAGAGGTGGGAAGTATGTCAGACCTATCCAATAGGGTGTAATGCTTCGAATAGGGATGGAGAATCTGTGGCCTTCGAGATGTTGTTGGACTACAATTCCCATCATCCATGACCATTGGTCATGCTGACTGGCGTCGATGGCAGTTGGGAGTCCAAAAACATCTGGTGGGTCACAGCTTCCTCATCCCTGGATTAGAATGCAGGAATGAAACTAAGGAAGCCAAGGTTCAAATTCTTACTCAATCATGAAGTTTTCACTGAGTAACCTTGGGCCAGTCACACTCAGCCTATCCTATCTGTCAGGGACGTGCCCTCCCCTGCCAGTCCGGCACTGAATGGGTACCAGCAGCCTCAGCCTCTGTTGTCGATGGACACGTCTCCCAGTGAGTCTGCCAGCTCCTCCCTGGGGGAGGAGTTACTAGGAAGGAGCCAGATGGGAAGAGGTCTCCAGGATGATGCAGAGACCCAGCACCGCTCAGCAGACCCATTCCGAGGGGGAGACACCGTTTCTGGCGCCTGCTTTACGCAGAGAGGTCAGGAGAGAAAGGAGGCGGCACTTTAGGGTGCCGAGACTCTGGTGTTGGCGCCGCAACAGGAGGGGGGCACTTCCGGATTCTGCTAGCGACTAGGTGGTCATGTTTTAGGATAGCTCCGCACTGTACATACTTGCGCAATAAAATAGTTGAAAGACAAGACGGACTTGATCTTTACTCATGAGCAACTGTTAAGCGAATCTGACACTATCTCAAGACGATAGGATAAAATGCAGGTTGGGGGGGACATATGTTTTCTGGAGGAAGCGTAGGGTACAAAAATATCATCAATAGATCATCTTTCTTCCTCCCTCCCTCTCATCTTTGATCAAAACGTTTTGCAGGTTTACGTGCACTAGAAAAGCTAAGTTATTGTAAGGATTCTGACCTGCACTCATTTACTTGGAAGTGAACCGCACTGAACAGACAGTGTCTTGCTTTTTGTATGCAACATGCATTGGATCAGACTGTCAAACCTTTCGCCTGTACCCCAATTTCCCCTGGATCTTTCCCCATCATGCCATGTTTTCACCAGAATTTCATTTCTCCATCAATCCTGAAGTTAACCTCTTGACCATATTTCTTGGACAGAAACAATAGACTGCCATCACCTCCCTGCCCCTGATGTTCCTTGTCTTTTATTTCCCTTTTACTCATGCCTTGCCCCCAGCTCTGTTTCTGTCTTCCACTCCAATGAATCTATTTATTAATAAACCAGGGGTTTTCAGAACAGTGATGCATCAATAAACTCCAGAGCTGTTCAGTTAGTCAGCATTCTGGGAAATCCTTTCCAGTATTGAACAACTGTAAATCTTCATTATTGCTTCCAATAGCACAAATAGAGAACACCCTCCCTCACCTTTGTGACATCTTCTTTGTTTAATTTTAAGGGTGAATGTGCATCTTTAGCTTATGCATGGGTCAGATAGCAGACTCTCAATTGTGGCTGAAGGAACGCCAAGTAGTTATGGACAATTACGATAACCAAGTAAACACTGATTTAAATTAAAGGTAGGTAAGCATACAGAATTAAAGGGTACCTCCATGCGGTCACTATTTCGTGGAAGGGATTCAAGCACATATGCAGCTTTAGACTTGTGCAATTAAAGTAGATTAAATTGCTGTGCTGTCCGAGCACAACAAATCCACTTTGAAAAACAGAACTTCCCAAACTTTTGCAGTTTGGGAAGTGACAGAAAATGCACTGCAAAGTGTGTGAAAGATGAATGAAGAGGAGGAAAACTGCCAAATTCAAGATGCCGGTTACTATTTTTAAAGCTCTGTATGATCTGGGGCCTGAGATCAGATTACAAGGGAGTGGGGCTTCAGACAGACCTCATCATACTTAAGGGATTCTGGTGGGTGCATTGGCAGTAGAGAAATAAGACTAGCCAATTCAGTCCCATGCGGACACCCGGTAATGTGAGCCAGCAAGCAGGTTCTGCACATTGGGGGGACACGCGACATGAGCATGCCACAGCCACCATGCACATAATGTGCTATGTGAACCAATGTATGTACATGAATAAGCCCTGCTTATTTAATTCCCTTTTCACTAAAATGGTTGGTTGATCATGTGGGCAGCGTGCGCATATTTTTGGATGAACCTGCAAAGTTACTAGATCCTGTAAGGTGTACATGCATTAAACTTGCTTACACACCCCACTGCCTGTAGAACCTGCACACCTTGGCCCTGTTGTTAATTGTCCTCGTGGACCTGCTCAACTTAAGCTTAGATCTGTGTAGAACCTCCTTCGTTATATCCCTTGCCTATGGAATTCCACCTAGGGATAAGCTTGCATGATCCCAGTTCTTCAGATAATCACGAGGCTGGCTGTGCTTTTGTATGATGTGAATTATGATTTAGGGTGCCCTGGCCATTATTGCCTCATTTGGTGTGACAACTGTGTGGTGATTTTGAAATTATTTCATGTATATTTCCCTCTGCTTTAGGTCTCCAAAAGTGAGGAAACCTGTTGAATTTAAAAAATAAAATAAATAAATAAATAATTTATAATATTAAAAGACTTTACGATTTCTTGAGGATATCCCAACAATGGACTTTTCTTCTTCTTTGGCAACCCGCCTCTTGGGCTCCTCTTCAAAGAATTCCAGATGTCTCATCACTCTCAAGATCTGCACAACCTAAAGTCCGTCACCTAATACCATAGTGCACTTCTAGGCCCTAACCAATCTTTTGAGATTCCCTGATCTAAAGGAGTCCAAACGCTAAAGTTTCCAAGAATTGTAAAGCTGTCACTTCATCACCACTTCCTGTCCACACTGTAATTACTATCTCCAGTCATTACAATGATATCAGATAATGTCATGTTGCATCTTGGTTACATCCAACACCGTGGAGACATTTCTGACAAGATATCTGCAGCTGATACAATGAGACAAGGTGTCCTGTTAAAATACCTGCTTTTAGCTGACTGACAATTAACTATAAGTGTGTTTTGATAGTTCTGTAGAGAACGTGAACCAGCAGGTAATTTCAGTCTCTATCTCCATCACCCCAGATGTCTCCTTGTTTGATTAGAGGGAAATCTGAGAATGGTGAGTTTTAAATTACCTTTGTTCACATCCGACCCATCAAGCAGGTGAGAAAACCTATTCAATCCAGTTGCTTCAACATGTCTCTCGGTGGCTCTTACATCCCTCAGCCCTCTTGGTATATTAGAAACCATTCTACTGCCACGTAGACATTAGGAAACCCAAGTGTACAACACTGTAGATTTTAGTTACTCTTAGAAACATTTTTCCGTACGAGTGAAGAAATCCCTGAAGCAGATACATTACATGAGTGGGTTGTAACCTCAAAAAAAGGAGAGAGATGTATTAAAATATGGTGAAATTGCAAATACAATATCACTTTGCCATATTAATTAATCCTGAATGACTGTGGAATTTTTATATAAATGCATATGACATACCTAGCATGCCAAATTAATTCTTTATTATCAAAGAGCTATTGCAATCAATACTAAATGAATTCATAATGATAAGTTACATAAAATAAAGAGCTGCTGGAAAAACAATAAAAAGGCTATCATTGTCAAAGCTAGAACATGCTAGGACTCATTAAGATGGAGATGGATAGGAGACTTGCAGCATGACTCTATGCATGCTTGCTTCGAAGTAAGTTTGAGTGAGTTCAGTGGAGCTTACTCCCAAGTGTAGGACTGCAGCCTCAGTAACAAACTTTTGTATTGTGGGATAATCTGTCCTCATCCCAAATTTCTTGCTATTCTCTTTTTCCTTCTCCCAAAGCCAAAAGATAATGCTTACTTTATCTAAAATCTGGTTTCCACATCCACGTATGTATCTTAGCACATCTTATGCTAGAATGCTGCTCTCAGATGCTGCAAAGGAGACAACCCTATTGCTTATGTTGGGGGGGGGGGTCAGCTAGCAGCCTGCTTGGCATCTGTATGTGGATGGGGAGGTGGGAGAGAAAGCCACATTGTCCTTGTCTCAGGTAGCAAAACGTATTGAGCTAGTGCTGCTTAAAGGTAAAGGTAAAGGGACCCCTGACCATTTGGTCCAGTCGTGTCCGACTCTGGGGTTGCAGCGCTCATCTCGCTTTATTGGCTGAGAGCATGATTCCAGGTCATGTGGTCAGCATGACAAAGCCACTTCTGGCGAACCAGAGCAGTGCATGGAAACGCCGTTTACCTTCCCGCCGGAGTGGTTCCTATTTATCTACTTGCACTTTGACATGCTTTCGAACTGCTAGGTGGGCAGGAGCTGGGACCGAACAACGGGAGCTCACCCCGTCGCAGGGATTCGAACTGCCGACCTTCTGATCAGCAAGCCCTAGGGCTCTGTGGTTTAACCCACAGCGCCACCTGGGTCCTGATTACTACTGATCATCTTGCTTACTGCCCACACAACTGAAAGTGTGAACTACCTCCATTGAAGAGTACTGTGCTTGAAGGGATGAAAGGTGGATCTTGCTTGTGATCTGTAGTGGGTGTCTCTTAAATACAAGTTTTGGTGTTGCAACCACTGGCTGAAGGCCATACATGGGTGGATCATCCAAAGCTGGCCAGTGCAGTAACTTCCCCCTTTTGTTCTAAGGGCTCGTGTGCACGGCAGTCATTTGTGATCCTGCATGGGTGCTGCAACACACAACCAAAATGGGAGGAACTGTCCTTAGAAAAGACTGAGTCCTCCACATTCGACCCCAATTGCATAATTCTAGCTGCATAGTTCGGGATGCGGGTGGCGCTGTGGTCTAAACCACAGAGCCTAGGGCTTGCCAATCAGAAGGTCAGTGGTTCGAATCCCCGTGACGGGGTGAGCTCCCGTTGCTTAGTCCCTGCTCCTGCCAACCTAGCAGTTCGAAAGCATGTCAAAGTGCAAGCAGATATATAGGTAGCGCTCCGGCAGGAAGGTAAACGGCGTCTCCGTGCGCTGCTCTGGTTCGCCAGAAGCGGCTTAGTCATGCTGGCCACATGACCTGGAAGCTGTACGCCGGCTCCCTCGGCCAATAAAGCGAGATGAGCACTGCAACCCCAGAGTCGGTCACGACTGGACCTAATGGTCAGGGGTCCCTTTACCTTTACCTAGCTGCATAGTTCACCATATAGTCCTGTCATTATCTCAATGAACCATTTGGACGAGCTGGGGGCAGAAAGGCTGAAGACATTTTGCACGCAGGCAGTGAGGGGAATAACTGGATTCACAGAATAACAGCATCTCCTCCTTGAAAGGGGCACAGATCACACGTGTGCTCAAAGCAAAATGTGGCACATGTGAACTTCTTCCACTGAAAGTTATTACCTTTGAGATTAGGTATTTTGAAGACACTTGGGTGTTTGGCCTTCGGTGGTCACTTTTCACTTGCAAATTATCACTTTATGTTGCATTAACTGATGAACAGCCAATAGAAAGGCAGACCATGAGAGATGAAGTCAGTACAAACAGAAGTCAGACTTCAGAATTAGGGCCATACTAGACATTCACTTAGTAAAATTATTTTGGCCCGATCCAGTCTTGCAGTTTCTAAATAAGAATGTGTTTGCTTGCTTCCTAAATACTTTGCAGCACATTAGGTATCAGCAAATGGAAACACAGGGGGGGGGGCTCCATCCCTTGGAGGGCTTCTGCTTAAAATTCCGTTGCCAAAACTCAGGTGACAGTGATATGTGAAGGAGTGGCATCTGCAGGGAGGGAGGGAGAAGGTGGGACTTGAATCTCTCCAACTCTGAGCCTATTTACAAAGCTGACCTCCAGAAGCATAAACAAGGCCTTACACATTTAAGTATTCCCTGTGGTTATACTTCCTCAGATTAACAGAAAAGGAAAACTATTATGTTCCCCATAGAGCCTTAAGCTATGTTGTTCCTCACACAGACCAGCAAAGGTTACATATACTTTTTACCCTTTCCTCTTTGGCTTTTACTTCGTTTTGTGAGCAGATGTGGTGTACTAAAAGCAGCTCGGTTCCATGTATCAGCAACAGCAACAATCGCTGCCAGAGAGGTTCAGGGGAGAAGCAAAGAGAAGCAAACCTACCTTATTGAACATAATCTCTCCCCAGACAATGCAGGGCAGCTTGGGAGCACATATAGTGTTTAGGAGGTCAGCTCCTGCACTCAGATGCTCAAATTAGCAGCTCAAATGGCTCTGCTTTCTTTTGCCCAGTTTGCTCTTGCCTGAGTTCGCGTTGCCAGTGCGTGGCCCAGTGGAGCCATGAGCAAAGCGGAAGGAACAACCAGGGAGAGCGTCTTCTAACATCCTTTCTTTTTAACTTTCGGCAGGGGAGGAGAAACGTATCAACATGTAGCAGATGTGCTGAGACCAAACTGAGCTCTTCCTCATGATTACAGTTGGGCATACCTGGGGAGGTGCAATTTAATTCAGGCACCAACATGAAAAAGAGAGCTGCTCTGGAGACAAATACCGGTATGTTGAGCTAACAGCTTCCTTCCTGTGAAGAAGACGACGAAGAATATAGCATTTTTCTTCACCAACCCTGTCTTATGTATAGGGGAAAGAGGCATGGCTTGACACACGCTGTCACCAACAAACATGGCTAAGTAAGTGTGTTTGTTCTCAGCAATCTCTGTCATAAATAGCATGATTTTTTTTGCAGTTGAAGCTGGGGAAGTAATGATTCCTTCTCCTGTATCTTTGCACCCCATTGTTCTTTGCCACTTGTAAATGCCTGAGGTTGTCATTATACCTTTGCGTATCAATACAAAACCTTTACAAGCTGTTGACTAAATGATCCGTTATTATCTTTGTTTCTGAAAATAGTGTACCTTTAAAATGAAAGGGGGGAAGGAGAAGGAAGAAAACCAACAAGCCCAAACCAACCACTCTTCATTTATCAGTAACTAGGTATAGTCAATTACTCACCGGTATTGATCACAATATCTATGAGAGTTGCAAAGTACCTTTGCTCAAGGTCACTGTAAGGTCAAGTTATGATCAATATGAATTGACTGTCTGCAAATAAATTTAAGTAGCTGACATAATTGCAAGGGGTATCTATTTGAAATTAAGGTGGACCACTGCACAACATCTTAGGAAGGTTTATGCAGTTTATTGCAACACACTTGAACAATAAAATAGAGGCATACTCAACAGGTTTTTACAAAAGGGCAGGAAAGCAAACCCATGAAGCTATCATTCATGTACTGACAAATATTGGAATAAGCAATTTTGCACAGAAGGCCTTTTACCTGCAACAATAAAATAGTCATTCAGTAGAGCACCCATTCATTTAATGCTTCTCAGCTGTTGTTGAGGAGTTTGAACACCAATGTGTAAATAAATACCAGATGAAGAGGGTGTTAACCAGTTAGAATTGAAATAACTGAGCCCAGTAGAAAAGTTCTGGCCACAAGCATTTCCTATCTTAGATTCCCCCCCCCCATTTTTTTCATTGGTGGAGGTTTACTAAATTTCTGGTTTCTGCTCCTCAGTTTTCTGGTCACCCTATCATCAGGGTGATTCATGGAAAATATGACGTGCTACATTTTATCATGGAAGGTTTAGCGGACACACTTGACAGGAACTTTTGGCTCTCACCAACAAGAAGAGAACTCTCAAATCCGTCCAGATACAACAAAGTCCAGTGCCATCCATTGACTAAACTCCATATAGACACTATCCACACAGGGTGGTAAATGTTTTATTCCCTGGCAGAGCAAATGCCAAACTTTGGACATTTCTCACCCAATAACAACTCAGGTTAAAGAAAATGACCAAACTATGCTAAAACTATATAACTATGAATTGTGATTGAGAGACAACCTATCAATTTCTATGACTCCTATGACTACATCAACAGTCAGCCAATAGGAATTTGAAGCTCAGTTGGTAATCTGAGCAACATCCAGCAGTACCCAGTTCAAATGAAATACTGTACTAAGAATATAATCACCGATTCTCGCAGACAGCTGTGTTCTTTAACGTAGGGAATCAGTTCACAGAAGCGACGGCTGCACGACTGGCCTAGTTACCCTTTGTAGGCCAAACCCACACATTTTGGTTAGACCACACAATTTCCCCCAAATAAGCCAATTTTATGCTTGGAACTCAGACTCATCTCAACCACTGTCTCTTGGACTTTCAAACAACATACATCTGAAAAATCTTAACTTGTTGCAATTTCCTAACTGAATCTTTGGCTGGACCAGTATCTGGACTTGCACTGGTCTTTCTACAGGTGTCTGCAAAGTATCACATCCAGCCAGGGTGGCAAAAGGCACCAACATATCAAGAGTGCAAATTAGATAGCGCAACATTATCTTTCTTGTAATATGAGTAGTACGTGGTACTAACAATAGCAACCTTGTAGTTTGGTTTCAAAGTAGCGGTCCTCTTACCTCATAAGATTATTTCATAAATCTTCACTTGCTTATTTATTTTTGAATTTAAAAAATACCATTTGCTCAATTTAACCTCTCCCCCTCAAACTGTATACAGAACCAATGATATACAAACATAACTAAAACAAACCCATTTTAAACATTTATATAAAACCATAACTGGAAGAGAGATAAACCAAATGAAACATTTAAAACAAATGTAACTAAATTAGGTGTCTAGATACGGTAGTGTTGTTTATAGTTAAAATCCAAGCTGTAACTGCTGGATATGGCTGGCTAGTCATGGAGTGGCTGAAATGTCTACTATGAATAGCAAAGCCACAGGAGAAAGTCTGGGGGAAAGTCCACATCACCTGAGGTGTGACACCTGAACCACATGATCTACCTGAGGGTGGTGCCACACACTCGCTATGCACCCAAAGCCCTCCATGCAGACTGCTGTCCCTTTATACAAATGACTTCTTCCTTCTCTATAGCATATCTGAATACCGGTAAGTCTCTTTCAAAAGTGCAAACAGGAAATCCTGTGAATCCATATTTAGAAAACTGTTGTTCATTCAGTAAAACTCAAAATGCCACAGACCAGAGTTTTTCTACACAGGCTCACAGATACTCAGCTTCACTTATAACGTCTTCTTTTTTTACCCCTCTGAATGCACCATAAACTACTTTTGAAATTCTCACCAATTTAAAAAGCCATTATTATTATTATTATTATTATTATTATTATTATTTCTATTGGTATTCTCATTAGTATTTGCATTATGTGGTACACTCCAGCTTTTTAAAGCCATTCAGTACATGGACTTAAGGCATATTTATATCGGCCTATAAGGTCGTCATTATTATCCCCATTCTGCAGAATGCTGAGAGAGCAGTAGTTTCTTGGTAAATTGATGGTTGAGGGGCAATTTGAACTGGGGCCAGACAAGCCTTTAGTCTCGGTCAGCTCAAGGCAGCTTCCTGTTTCTTTACATTCATCGTAAAATCATCATGCTTAGGAACCCTCCTTTTCAGCCATCCTTAGTCAGACTCATCAATTGCTTTTTTAGGATCAGCTTTGTTTACCTGAATGTTTCAAAATGTGACTGCAGGAAGCAGCTAATAAGACATATTCTCTATAAGTAATCTCTAGTTACAGAAAATATAACCCAAAGCTCAGAAGAAGTGATTATTTCTTTTCTTTCTTAAAAAAAACAACAATGCACACAATTCAATTTTGGGAATACACTGGTATGAACAGCAATTGCTTTCAAAATAATATCCTCCCATGAAGGATGCTTCTCCTCATCCTGCAAATGACAAAACAGCACATCTTCCTGCAGAATTATTAGAAAATGGCAATGGTAGGATTCTGCTTCCAGATATATCATGAGTGAGCCAAAAAGGAAGCACAGCTTGGGTCGCTCTTAAATCAGCCTAAATGATTGCATGAGACGACTGGGGCAAGTTGTCAGCTTAGGCTCACAACAATCAAGTGAGCCGCAGCAGTTTACTACACTTGAAGATCTGAAGTGGGAAACTTACAATTATTTTCCAATATGCACTTTTCAGAGCTTTCTTGCTTTGATTCACAGAAGACGAGAAAACAACGCAAGTTTTGATTAGCACCGAGGGGTGGAGGGTGGGGTGGGGAGAGCCAGCGACCCTCCAGCTCTTGTTGCACTACAGCTCTCATCAGCCCCAGTCAGCATAGCCAATGGTCAGGGATGATGGGAGTTGTAGTCTGGCAATAAATAGCAATAATGTTATTATGTTCACTCCTGTGCTTGGTGCTGGCAGAAAAGCTGGGCTGAGGGCCAAGCTGGATGTTACACAGCAGATGCATATGAGAATCTTCCAGACTTGGGGTATTGTTTTGTTTTGTTAAAAATAAAAATAAAAGTAGCTGCAGGACATGGAGAATAGCAACAATGAGCCCAGCACTATGGTGTAGCATCCACAGGCATCTGCTGGGATCTCGCCACCCTGGCAGGGGCCACCAACAATGGCTGCCCGCGACCCAACCCTTTAAATGGTTTTTTCCCCCCTAAGCTGTTACTATTTCAATTTATCACATCTTCCCCTTCATAACACAGCTCCAGGGCGTTGTGTAAAATTTAAACGGCGTTTGGCTGGTGCTGAACAGAGGAATGCCCTGGCACCAGGTATGCTACCTAAGGGCCCCACTTTTGTAGGTGGTTGCCCACTGCACTAGCACTAGGTTCCTAATTCAAATCCTACCCCCCACTTGATATGTGCTATTTATTATTAATTGCAATAAATCCGATAGTGGATCTCATAAAAAAGAGCATGTGTACTGTAGTGTCTGTAATGTTGGACTGGGACATGGGAGACCAGGAATCAAATCCCTACTTATCCATGAAGCTCACTGGGTGACCCTTGGGGGCTAGGCACCAACCCTCGGCCTCACAGGGTTGTGGTGAAGATAATAATATGGGTAAGAAGCAAGCAAACAAACAGCGTGTGCCAGCTTGGGCTCTTTGGAGGAAAGGTGGGCTATAAATGCCGTAGATTATATAAATGATGCAATAATAAATAAATAATAAAATTCTGTGCAGTTGTTCATATGTAACAGTCTGCCAGGCAACTGTGCCACCCTCAGTTTGAACACACTGCACAATGCCTTCTTATCTTCTGCAAACGGTCTTAAATTTTAAACAAAATCTTTAGGTGAATTCTTCTGACTGCACAGGCAAGTTACTATTCCAGTGAGTTCCGGAGGAAAAACAACAACCCTGCTATTAGGTATTTCGGTTCCAAACCATTTAAGGCTTCAAAGGTAAGTACCAGCACTTTAAATTGGACCCGGAAATGAATCAGCCTTCATTAATGCCTAATGAATAGGAAGGAGCAGGCAGTGTACATTCCAAGAACCAGGAGGGACCACTAGGGAACGGAGGGAACCCTCTGTTCAAAGGCAGGACCACCCACTCGCCAGTTCTGATATATTCACTGGTGTGCTACAAGCTGTACCACAAAAAGATGTACCAGAAAAAGACTCCCACAAGCCAAGCCCCTAGTGCCCAGGTAGCCAAACCATAGGACACACCCAACCCTTCCTCTTGTCCTGTGTGACCTGCTAGTTGCTCACTAGTTGCCTCCATGGTTTGGTGTTATGTCTAAACTTGGGAACAGTGGCTTGTTTTGCTCCAAAGAAATCATGATCTGAAGCCAAGCTTCGTTCTTGGCTTAACTGTAGTGGTTTGTTTGAGCAAAACAAACAATGATCAACCAGCAGGGCACAACGCTAAGCCAAAGTTCATGGCTTGTTGTTCCTGTTTGTGGGACGGGGCGGGGGGGGGAGTAAAGTGGGGGCAATCTGTGCATTCACACTAAACCATTAGCCATAGCTTATCATTACATGCAAACACCCTCCAAATTACAAAATAGTCCTATTCTCTCTTTCTTTCTCTTAAAGCTGGCAGTCCTGGCTGAAGAAACTCCAGTCCGTCTCCTTATCTGCAGAATAATCTTCACCAATTCTGGTGTATCATGCAAGTTTCCATGGCATGCCTGTCTCACCCCACACAAAAGTGATGCAAATACGATCAATGCACCTAGTCCTTCCCAAAGCCAAGAGGACAAGCTTCTCAAAAGAAACAGTTTGGAAAAGGGGACTTGCTGGTGGCATGTGAATTGATCTGTCTGCACTATTCACTTGGAAGGTTTCTCATCAGCTACATGTTGCGCTATCATTATCCTATACGCAGAACCTAAATATCCCCCATCACAATGCACAGCAAGCAGGGGGCCCAGCCCTTCAAGAGGCAATGATCAAATCAAAAATGCATGCGGTGGAGGGTTGCATTTGATTAGCTAAAGCATGGGGTGTTTAAAGGGTAATAGGAGGGTGCTAAAACAAGCTTTCCTGTGTTTTAAGTATAATGCCATTTCAATTATATATAAAGGTTTTTTAAAAAAACCAGTTTTGGCCAGAGCCCAATTATGTGCTGAATCAACTCAATGTGTCTGGTACGTGCTAGTATAGAACACGATTATTCAGATTTTAAAATTTTATTTTTATTTTAGATGTTTTAAAATGTCGTGGTCCCCCCCCCCGTTATTCCCTCCTCCCCTCTACCCCTCTCGTTCCCATTATGTGTTGAATGGCAATAGCTCTATGTAGCATTTGACTTGCAAGATCAGGTTTAAGGTGCTGGTTTTAACCTTTAAAGCCCTATAAGGCCCAGGACCCTTGTACCTACGGGACCGCCTCTTCTGGTATGCCCCATGGAGGACCTTACAGTCTGCTAACAACAACACCTTGAACATCCTGGGCCCCAGGGAAATTAGATTGGCCTTGACTAGAGCCAGGGCCTTTTCGGCTGTGGCCCCCGGCCTGGGGAAACACTCTCCAACAAGAGACCAGGGCCCTGCGGGATTTGACATCTTTCCGCAGGGCCTGCCAGATGGAGCTGTTCCGCCAGGCCTTTGGGCAGGATGCAGTTTGACTTACTTCCCTTTGTATAAAACAAGCCCGAAGGAGGCCCCCAACCCGCTCACAGGTCCTTGTATGATCAGTGGAAACAGTTGGTCCTGGCAAGTATTAACCACTCTCAATTCCAACCTGATAATTGCCACCTGTCCAGATTTTAAGTTGTCTGAATTAATTTTAAGATGTGTTTTAATTAATTGATGTCTGTTTTTATGCATGCTGTGTTGCTTTTATGTATCTGAAGAAGTGTGCATGCACACGAAAGCTCATACCAAAAACAAACTTAGGTGATACTGGAAGGAATTTTTTTTTTTTTTTTTGCTTTTATGATGTTAGCCTCTCTGAGCCCTGCTTCGGCCGGGGAGGGGGGGGATACAAACAAACAAACAAACAAACAGGCATACCAGCCTACCTAGTTATTATTTAGGTGAGGGGATTTAACCATTTATTTGTGTTAAGGGAAAACTATATAAATATACAGAAAATGACATTTCAGTTACTTTTTAAAAAATTATAATCAAAAGATTGAATCATACAAACAGCATGCGTCGGTTTTCAGTTTTTGTTACTCAAATAATCATAGAATTGTAGAGTTGGAAGGGAACCCAAGGGTCATCTAGTCCAACACCCTGCAATGCAGGAATCTCAGCTAAAACATTCATGACAGATGGCCATCCAACCTCTGCTTAAAAACCTCCAAGGAAGGAGAGAGCAAAACCTCGCAAATGAGTCTCTGTTCCACTGTTGAAGGGCTCTTACTGTCGGAAATTCTTCCTGATGTTTAGTCGGAAGCTCCTTTCTTATAACTTGAAGAAGCCATTGGTTTATGTCCTACCCTCCAGAGCAGGAGAAAACAAGCTTGCTCCATCTTCCATGTGACAACCCTTCAGATATTTGAAGATGGCTGTCATATCTCCTCTCAGTCTCCTCGTTTCCAGGCTAAACTGAGATCCAGCGCTGAGGGCCTTCTGGCGGTTCCCTCACTACGAGAACCAAAGCTACAGGGAACCAGGCAGAGGGCCTTCTCGGTGGTGGCGCCCGCCCTGTGGAACGCCCTCCCATCAGAGGTCAAAGGGATCAAAAACTATATGACCTTTAGAAAATACCTGAAGGCAGCCCTCTTTAGGGAAGCTTTTAATCTGTGATGTGTTGATGTATTTTAATGTTTACTGGAAGCCGCCCAGAGTGGCTGGGGAGACCCGGCCAGATGGGCGGGGTAGAAATAATAAATTATTATTATTATTATTATTATTATTATTATTATTGACATACCCAACTCCCTCAACCGTTCCTCATAACCGTTTCCAGACCCTTGATAATCTTGGTTGCCCTCCTCTGCACAGGTTCCAGCTTGTCAACATATGTGGTGCCCAGAATTGGACACAGTATTCCAGATGTGGTCTAACCAAGGCAGAATAGAGTGATACTATTTCTTCTCTTGATTTGGACACTATACTTCTGTTAACGCAGCCTAGAATAGCATTAGCTCTTTTTGGCTGCTGCAAAAAATAATGTCTCTTTGGCTTGCTTCTCGGCCTGTGTGCGGAATGCTGAATGAAGGGCCATGAGGAAAATGAACCTACCTTCTTCCTGAGTCAGAATTCCAACTGATTCAGACCAAGCAAGCAGTGTAGTTGTTTCATCGAAGCCCCAGAGTACGTTCCCATTGTCCCGAATGGGGAAAGAAGCGCAGCAGAGGCGCACTTTTAAATGCGTGACGTCCCATCACATAACTAACATGTGAAGGGGGCTCTCAGAAGGCAACTTGGTGAGTTCAACTCCAGCAGTTCTTACTCAAATAAAGCCATCACTATGATTAATGGCATTCTCAAATGCCCTGCATTACAATTCATATCTCCTTTCTCTTCAGAACAGCCCTGTGAGGGCCAATGACCTTCACAGCTGTGCTGAGATGTGTCCCTGAAAATAGTGCTCTATGCACTGTGCCACAAATCCTGCGATGAGCGTGGCACTCCACAGGGTTCACTCCCCGCCACCCAGCCTCCTTCCCTGAACTAGAAAGTTTTGCTGCTGGATTCAAATCTCAGGCGAAGGGAAGCTGAGGTGGGGGAAGAGCGGAATAAGGACAGCCTCGCTCACATCTGTGTGCTCAGGTGTTAAATTGCACGGAACAATAAAATCTGTGAAGTTAAAAGCAGTTGGATATATTCCTGCACTCAGAGAGAGCAAGTTTCCACCTTAAATACATTAAATTGTACAGCAGCAGCAGCAGCTAAGGTGGTCAATGCAATTAAATTCAAAACCTGAATGTATTGAACTTTTCTGCAATTATACATGGGTCATCTCTGGACAATATGTTGGCCATCTGGTAGCATCTGTGCTGTTCCCACTAATAGAGTTCCTGCTGTGGCTCCAGGCCATGACAGGCGCGCTAAGCAGGTCACATGTTGTGTCTTTCAGCCATATTTAGGTCACAGGGTGTTCCTCCCCCCCCCTATTTTTGGAGGGGGCAGATAGGAACAGTCTAGCTTTTCACAAAGGCAAGGGGCACGAAGAACCCTTTAATGCAGGTACTCAGTGTCCATAGAAAGAAGCACGCACACAGACACACACCAATTGCCGCTCAGATCCATGATGCACAAACAGAAGGCAGGGAGCTGGATATGCTGAAAACTGTACGGAAACACTATGAGCCTGCAAATACTGAACCGCTCCCTATTAAAAAATAAATAGACGTACAAATAAAGAACCTGCCCATGATGCCGAAACAATACCCTACACAAACACTGTGTAACAGAATGAAACAACATTACCCTCCCATCTCCCTCTCTTTCTCCCCTCTCTTTTCGCCCAACTGCATGATACCTAGAGCGATGTGCCCCAAACAAAAAGCAAACGAACTGTAAAAAAAAGACTATGAATCCAAAACGGAGATGCTGTACATACTCTTCGCTGTTTGTTTTGCAACACAAAAAAATCTCCAGTAAAAACTAATTAGAAAGTAAATAAATAAGCTGTTCCCCATTCTGTTGTGCAAAATTAGAGCCCCCCTCCTAACACACACCCAGCTCATATTCCCTATGCGAGTGCTTAGCTGGCCTGTAAAAGAACAGAAAAGAAAGTGATACGTAAAATAACAAGCTCTTCCACCTCCACCCAAATTCAACTCTCCCCCCCACCCCCGACACGTATACCTTTTGAAAGAAAGAATACATGTATTCAAATCAGGACACCTTCCTATATTTCAGGCACAGATAGATGTCCCTCCTTAATGACGCTGATACACTTCAGTGATGGAAGAATAGAGCCTCTGAGCCACTGCTTATAGAAGAATTTGTTCTACTTGTCATTAAAGTAGGCCTGATGCAGATGCACGAATCTTGGGGAGAGCAGCGCCAGCTGCAGAATGAGCCCTTTGGGACAAGCAAACTTCCAAAGTGAATTGAGCCCAGGAACAACTGGTTCCTTTTGTTTAAAGGAGAAGGTGTCTATGCCGCGTGCAAATTGGCTAGTTCCACTGACCCTGATAAAGTCACTTCCTTTATTTTCCAGTCTAACAATGCAGAGTACGGATTGTCTAGTGCTTGTGACAAGCCCTCCCATGCTCAGAATTTGAGGGTGGAGGGGTTCTTTAAAAATGAAGGAGATGGGGGGGGGGTTCCTGGTGGAAAACCACATAATGGCAAGCCATGACCTAAAACAAACCATGGTTTACTGTGAATGAGCTGCATTCCAGTGCACACTGATCAATCATACCTGCCCCTCTCCTCCCTGTGCTGCATCATGGGAAGAAACAAAGCAGAGTGCAGCCTTAGTGAATCAAACCAAACCATGGACATTGGTCCATGTGTAATGCTAAGCCGGTGTATTTGTTTGTTTCCTCCCAGAGCAGCACAGGGAGGATAGAGGTGGATATGACTGAACTGCATAAAACAGAACGCTGCTTGTTCACAGTAATCCATAGTTTATGGTTTACTATTACATAAAAACCAGGTCAATGTATGAAGAAACACTTATCAGTCATTGCCACAGTGATAGACAAGAGAAAAACCTTTATTAACAATCCCCCCATACCTGTTCATTTACTCTGCTTTTATTTTTTTTATATTTCCCCTATAAATAAGGTTGGTTTGCTTTTTTTAAAAAAAATCCGTGTTGTTTTCTGCAAAATGAGTTGAATAGGCTTTTAAAATACAGTGTACTCGCCTGTATCTTGACCAACATAAGCAATTTCAGTTTGACATCAATTAGCAAGTTGCTTTTACCCTTATAGACATATTTATAATGGAAAGGAGTGCATTTAGGCTTTAAGGTCCTGCCAACTAATCAATTTGATGAACTAATTGATAATAAATGTTAATTGACAACTAACAGCAGTCAATTAATTGCATTTCAAATGCAGCTCCAGGAAGCTGAGCTGAACATTATTTCACCTCAAGCTACTCAAATAATAGCTCACAGTGACTTTGAACAGGCTTCTGAGGTCAAAATAGGCACCCTCTCCTATTTGTTATTGGGAGATCATAGCACATGAGTTCGTAAAAACAGTGACATGTGCCTAAGCTTAGTCTGCAAAGTAATTTAAAGAGGGTGGGCACTTAATGGAACACCCCTCCATGCTCTCTCATAAATAAAGGTCGTGCAAGCCCTTTTCTCATGAAGAAGTGTTATCACTTCCACATATTCTCTTTGGGGTGAATTGAGAGGTACAGGTCTCCAGTTAGAAAGGAGTATTTGTTTTTGTAAAGGTTTGTTTGGATCAATAAACTATTGATGGGGGATAGGGCAAGAGTGGATCCTTTGATTTGTTTAGTTGTGTTGAGAGCAGGAGAATTCTGGGCAGTCCTGACTCCCAGTTCCTGGCTCACTCCAGACTGCTGACTACAACCCAGTCCTGACCTTGCATTTATGGTGGCACCCAGTGGCGGAGCTTCATGCAGCCGGGGGCATGGCTGGCGAGCGTCCTGGAGGCGTGGCGTGCCACCTGCAGGGTGTGGCGCCCAGTGCAGGTGAGGGGGCAGCCGTGATGGCACCCCACCGGGATCGCGCTGCTGGGGGTGGTGCGCTCCCCCCGCACCCTTCTTCCTCCGCCAGTGGTGGCACCTCCCATACTTCACAGCTTTGGAACTCTAACTATGAGGATGACTAGTGGTGTGTAGCCTCTAGCCACAAGGTGCACAAACTGGTCGACATTCAAGAAAGCAGAAAATAGTTGCAATTACTCAGAAGAAGAGTGCTGAAAACCAGTTTTTATACCCAAAACTGTTTCTATCGCGTGAATAGCTTTCCAAATCACAAGAAAGAAAGAAAGAAAGAAAGAAAGAAAGAAAGAAAGAAAGAAAGAGAAAAACTGATGGCCAATATAGTTGTTGTACAGTGAAGAAGGGTGAAGATTAAGGCTGGCCTTGTGGCCAAACTTGACAGGAGGGTGGGACTGACCACCTACCGTATCAATCACCTGACTTCACCAATTAAGGTGAGGAAAACATGGAGGCAGTTAGTTTAAAAAAGGCTGAAAGGCAGTGGAATTTTATGCCTGCGCTTAAAAGGAACAACCTTTCACTGGGAAAAGTTAAGGACATCATTATGTCAGTGGAAATTAACCTGTGGCCCTCTAGATGTTGTTGGACTCTAGCTCCCATGGACTCTAGCCAGCATGGCCGGGGGAATTGAAATCAGGAATATCTAGAGGGCTGCATGTCGCTACCTCCATAGCCCACCATATATGGCGCCAGAGTGAAGTGAAGGGAGCAAGCAGATAACTCATAACTTTACCACCCCAATTGCTGGTCTTCTGGTTACTTGAGGGGAAATTTATCACATATAAATTACAACTGAATGACAGTTGTCATTCAGAGTAGGGTTACCATACGTCTGATATTCAGACCTCGTAAACAGGGGAAATTTCACAAACTTTGGGCAAAACTTTAAAAAGTTCAACAACTTTTGTGTCTGGATTTTTCACTTTTGGAAATATGCTAGGGATAAATCCTGAGCCTGCTTAATTCATAATTAACACCATCAAAAGCAATAGTTACCTCAGAGAAAATACGTTTAAGACGTGTTAATATGAAATATTTCTCTCTCAGAAGGCTGCCCAGAAATTCATTTTGCCCGTTGTCTGGCATTTTACTCGCCCCCGCTTTTTTTTCTTCTTCTTCTGGTGCCACCACTATCTATGACAGGAGGAAGGAAATAAGCTACACTGAGGCAATGTGAAATCGGTTGTTAGGGCTGGCCCTCGTGCTTGAAAATATATCAGAGATGAAATTAAATGCATGATTTGAGAGTGACCAAAAGTTGGAGATGATCCCTAGTAATATTGGATCATGCCACTGCTAATATATCCAAATTAATTAACAGAAAGTGAATCTGATTTATCAAACTACCATGCAGAACTCAATCAATGACTGTGCAATGGGAGGTTGTGCACTGGATAATATTTCCTTTTAAATGTTTTCTAAAAATAAAAATAAATCTGCATCCGGAAGCTTCTCCAAAACGTTCGTGCAGGAGGAGTGCCTGTATTTGGTAGAAGCGCCCAGGAGGAGGGAAAGTTTCTAAATGCGATGGGCTGCACTGTGTTGTGATGCCAAGGACATGTGTTCACGCCTGCTTCAAAACGGTGCCCCTGTGCATAGGTGACTGGTGTGCCTCTTGTTTTATATGGAGCCATTTCTGTGTCGTTTCCACCCATTTAGTGCAATGTCTGAAGTAATTTGTTTTACGCCATGACACAGATCCTGCATTAAAGCGATCGCTGCCAGGAGTCCCCATGACTGTAACTCTTTTTATGGACCAAATGTTTTGGGTCAACACTTATGACAAAAGCTCCTTGTACAGTATATTGCTCAGCAAAGTGTCCCGCCACTGCAGGCATTTAGTATTCGGTCTGCTGCTTAGGCTGCTATTGCAATCCAATGTTCCCGTTTGTTTAGTAAAGCAGCACTAATCAAAGATAATGCCCCTGGGCTGCCCATGCCTCATGGAGTTTTAGGACAAAGCCTAGAGCTGCCTTCGTTCTAAGCACAGGACACAACAGGGAAAGCCCAACCTCGCAAGATGTGCGGCAAGGCTCCTCCTGGTTCACTGGTGCACGGATTAACAAAGGGCTTTGCATGCCGAGGCTCTGTAAAGATGGCCGGAAAGCAGCAACAGGAGTGTATTTTCCCTTAAACACTGCTGCGGCATGCTAGCCTTAAATCAGCATGGGTAGCTTGATGTGAATGAGCAAGGGCATGGGCTTCCCTGAGTTTGTTCCTAAAAGCAGCCACTTCTGCCTTGTCCTGTTCAAGTAGCAACATTGGCCTGTACGCCTGCACTGTACATTTAAAACAGTATCACACACCACTTTAAAAAGTCATGGCTTCCCTAAATATAAGTTTGTTGCTGAGAATTGTTAGGAGGCCCCTACAATCCCCAGAGTGATTTAAACAATCAAGCCCTTTCCCCAGGTAACTCTGGGAGTGGTAGCTCTGCGAGGGAAATAAGGATCTCCACTCCTAATGACTGTCAACACCCTTAACAGTTCATAGGTTTCCTTCTGAGAAGCCATAGCTGTTTAAAGTGGAGTGATACTGCTCTAAATGTGCAGTGCAGATGGGGCCAATATGTTCTGGCAGCTGAGGTGAAATGCCCCATTGCCCCCATGATGGAGGAGGGCATGAGGAGGTCTTGTGAGTCTGCTAGGCTGGACATAAAACGCACAGAACTTTGCTGCTGTTCCCTCTCTGCCCTTAGGGGTGGGGGAGACTGACAACAAAGCTGGTCAGCGGAATATTAATTACTATTAATATTATATCCCACCTTTACTTCAAGGTGCTCAAGGTGGTTCTCTTTATCTCCATTTTATCCTCACAACAACCCTGTGCAGTCGGTAAGGCTGAGAAACACTGACTGAACCCAGTGTGTTTCATGGCTGAGCAGCATCAAATAAAACAAATGCATTTCCCCCCTTAAAACACATTTATGGGAGCCTTGTTCATTGGTGGTTCCAGGCAACTGAGATCTCCCAAGCCATTTTATTCAAAAGCTTTTGAATGTGTGTGCAACCGAACTCTTAAGCGGTGATAACTCCATATCCAACCTCCATTTTGGCTCCATACTTGCTGTTACATCAAATCCTTCCCGCTCTATATTTTGGCATTCGTCCACCAACAGCTATTTCCCAGCACAAACTACCCTTTCGCTTTTTTCTCTCCAGCTGCTTCCTAGCTACCCTCAGGCCTTACTCAACGTCTTCTCCATTTCACAACCATGTGGCTCCTTTCTTTAGAAAAAAGCAACCCGTTAAAGGGAAAGTCGCAGAGTGGAAACCAAATGAGGGACCAATGATGGGAAGGCTTGTGGAAAGCCTTGCCCTGGTTGTGACTAGTGTCCACTGGGACTGGTAGGGCAGAAGGCAGGGAGAATAACAGTAGACAGAGGCAGAGACAATTCCAGGCAGAGCCATCCCCAGGTTGGTTGTAAGTGTTAAGCGGGCAGGGGTTTGCGGAGGCGAGATTGTGAAGTTGGTAGGGCAGTCTCCACCGTGCCTCCCTTCCACCCTGGTAGAACAGCAGGAGTTTTAGCATAAGCAGTGCAAACTGAGACAAGAAGTACCTGTAGTAGTGATTACACAGTGATAGTAGCATTCCATTCATAACAGAAGCATGCATCTGATTCTGTACACAAATGATTATGCATCCCACAGAGTGCCATACCTCTCTGTTAAGACATAGCTGCAGGCTTAAATTACAAAGAGGCTTCTTTCCCCTGTGAAAGAGGCTTCCTGTCTCCAAACTGAAGACTTTCATTTTGGGCAAGCTGCCAGAGGAGGGTGCTCTGCCGTTAGCCGAAAACCCTTCCAAGTAGGATAGACAGAACAAAGAGGAATCCTCTTTACCTTATTGTGACAAGTGCCTCTTTTTTCCCCCCTGCCCCATTCTGTCACTTCCCTGTTCTTTTACAATGGCAGGACAATGATCTTGTCTAAATGATTTCACAGGCTTTTGTTCAGATGCTCTACTTTTAACATTTCAATTTTGTCATTTTGTTGTTACACAAAAGGTGCACTTCTACAGAATAATGTTGCCAGAATTATCTCAATGAGGAGTAATGGCTTTTAATGTTTTTCTTTAAAAAAAAAATCGTTAACAACTACATTATCCGTGTGACCTGATCAACATCTTGGTCTATCTCCCCAGAAGGCCAACACAGAGCTTTGAATCTAATAAAAGCATCTGTTAACTGTAATCTCTCAACATTTTAACTGAGAAGGCTCAAGAATATCTATGAAGATATAGATAAGGTTAGTCAAAACTTTGTGGGCTAAATTTTAAAAACAACAATTTATCCACTGACATATCTATTGTGCCAGCAATAACTGCACAAGTAGGTTTGGCCATCCTGTTTCGGGAATCAACCCTAATGTAGGTATTGAACTGGTGATCTGGAAGGTGTCTGGAGGGGTTTCAGCCTTTGCTAATGATATGGGCTTTAGGTAATAGGCCACACCAACCCAAGATGCTTTCTTACACCATTGAATTATAACATTCTGGTCCCTATAAAACACTGTCAGCTGAGGCTGGTCTGCTGATTAGAGGCACTTGGAGACTCTTCCTGCCTATGGACCATCTTCATCTTTATACTCCTCGCACTCTGCCTTTGCTTTGCCTCAACTCTTCCACTGCATAGAAGCATGCCATGATCCTGACTGTCACTGTCCCTTCTTCTTAAATGGAGAGGGAGGGGAAATCCCCATTACAGAATTTAGACTCACTTAGAACCTAGCAGTTCGAAAGCACGTCAAAGTGCAAGTAGATAATAGGTACTGCTGCAGCGGGAAGGTAAACGACGTTTCCGTGCGCTGCTCTGGGTCGACAGAAGCGGCTTAGTCATGCTGGCCACATGACCCAGAAGATGTACGCCGGCTCCCTCAGCCAATAAAGTGAGATGAGCACCGCAACCTCAGAGTCGGTCACGACTGGACCTAATGGTCAGGGGTCCCCTTTACCTTTACTTTTAGCTTCACTTGTAGTTTGACCCTGAGAAATAAATTTCACTGTGTTTAGTTGGGTTGCTCCCAGGGCTTAATACCACTGCACAGGATTGTAGCCTAGAGAGAGAGAAAGTGTTGATTGTGACATACTGTACCTACACTGAACTTAAGCTATATGCAAGGGCTTAGATCGTTTACTTCTTTAGGAATAAATGCATGAAGGATTTAAGGTTATTTATCCTAAGGAATGAGCAGAAGCTTTACAATATTACTTGCCATTTCAACAATATAACGACTTTTTGGCAGGGCATCTGAGGGTAAATCCACTATGGCACAATAACGTGGAAGTGTTGGCTGCTGGTGGTTCCCTAAAACACACCCAATGTTGTTAAACTGTTAAGGTACTGAATAAAACATTTTCTCCATAAGTACAGCTACAGAGCAATATGTCTGTTTTGAAATTTGCCTCAATTTAGTTATTTCCTCTTTCTTTTTCTTTTCTTTTTTCTTTTTAGTTTTATTATTTATTTATTTATTAAAGATTTTCTTGATTTACAAAGGTATGTGCAATGTAGTTATTTCCTCTTTGAGCATATTGGAGTCCAGTGACTTTAGAAGCATGAACATTTCTGCAAGTGCATAAGGGGAGGCTAAACACTGAAAGCACAGGCCCAGAGTTTACATCAGAGACAGAATTGACATAAAACAGATAAGAATGTTGTATCTATCTATTTTACTATATAATATTCGTGTACAGGGGGGGAAAGTCACCACGCTGTAGTTCACATGGCCTCCAATAGGTGGCCAAACAACTGTAGCATGACAACAGCAGGGAGAGCAAGCGAGCGAAGCAGGCAAGTGGGGCACCATGAGTGGGCAGGCTGGCACAGCAAGTAAGCAAATAGGCAAGCAGGTGGCCCAGGCAGGCCTTCATGTGCTCTCCGTTGACTTGAAATGTAGCGAGGTCATTTCTCCCTGTTGCATTTCAAATCATATTTGCATGTTGTTGTACACATCAGTACAGTTGGATATGTTTCCATGTCATCCCCTGTCCATACCAGAGGGCAAAGAGGAGGCATGGATGTCCTCCCATAGCATGTGTGTGGGAAACACATCAAAATACACATTTCTCAATAGACTACAAGATAGATGTGGATTGTGCTCATCAATGTACATACACAGCTTCACAAACCAGATACGGAAATGCCCTGGATACAGAGAAAATGGGAGGGTGAGCACAGCTTTAGTTTATGTGCCAGTGGGCTAAGTGAGGAACGGCTATAATTCACCAAAGAGAATAAAATTATAGGGTTGGAAGGGACCACAAGGGTCATCTAGTTTCTAGTCTAACCCCTGTAATGCAGGAAACCTTTTGCCCAATATAGGACTCAAACCCACAACCCTGAGTTAAGAGTCTCATGCTCTACCGACTGAGCTATCGCAGTCTAACGTAATCTGAAGCCTCCTCGGTATCAAAACATATGAATATGAAGCATTTTGAAGTATTTATTTTCAGCACACATTTAGAAATTTTACTAGAATAGGATGTACATGCCCTGTGGCTGTTGTCGCGAGCCAGGTAATGAGGCCAAGAGTTGGAGACTTCAAGGTCAGGAGCTTACCATCTCTCTCCTTTGGAGTTATAATCCAATAGATGTGCAGATCTGTGATTTGGCATCATACCACAAAACTCACTCACTGTTATACTGCGAACACTCTTTGCCAGGGCTGGATTATAGGATGTGGAGGCCTTGTGAACCGCAACCTGGAGTTCCCATTCAAGGGCACTCTTTATTCCCTAACAGCTACATTATAAGCAGGGAGATCAATTTAGCTGAGGCCCAATGCTACTGAACTTTCAGCATAATAGTTAATCTAGAGTGTTATGCCTAAATAAATGTCAACAGATTTCAATTTACCACGATCAGGGCCGTAGCCAGGGGGTGGTGAGGTGGGCCCCCGCCAGGGGCACAAGCGATGGGGGGGGGCACAAAATCGGCTAAAAATATGTCCATAAATATAAATATTGATTATTGTCTCATAAGAAATGGTTTTAAATAGAGGGTGAACTGAATGGAGCAGTATGTGTGTGAAGAGAGGCGGAAAGAAAAGCTAATTTGTCCGTGGCAAGGGGGCTCCATCTGGACGGTTCTGTGAGGGGCGCAAGATCACCTAGCTACAGCTCTGACCACGATTTGTTCCAGTTTAGGATCTGGCCCATGTAATGCTTTTATTGGCCATAATATTTAAAGACCTTTGTGGTTTCTTCGAAAGGTTCACAACATTCAGGCCCCTGACCTGCCCCCACCAGTACCATTACATCCTTTTCAAAGTTCATTCATCTCTGAAACATCTGAAGCCTAACTTTTCCCCATTTATAATGTACTGTCTTTGTTGATAACTTTTTCCCCTAGTAATTCCATTATCGCAAATCACAGGGTTGCCAAATATTCAAGGATCAGGAGATCACGGGTTGACAAGTAGCAGATGTACATAAGAGGTTTTAAATGACATACATTTATCCCCCTCATCATTCCTGTCTCCTCCCCCCAACTAAAAAAAAATAAATGTACCTATATTCACAAAGCCAGACGTAATTTGTACAAGGGTGAGTGGAGGGGGGATCTTTCCCGCTGCATCCACCATTTGGACCATTTTTTATTCGCAGAAGAATCAAGAAAAAAAATTTAAAAGGAGAATTCTAAGAGGTTTCACACAAGCTGTTTCTGTTTAAGGACAGAAGTTTTCTGCTGAAATGCGAAGCATAATTGGGATGTCTTTGAGTGCAGCAAAAGCTGTAGGCAAACCAAACAGTTTCTTTGTAATACCACCACTGTAGGCTTGTTTGAAACACTATAGCATCTTCAGACTATAATTATCGCCTTTGTTGTTTTGTGGATTCAAAAGATAATAGAAGCTGTTTGTAAAAATTTACACACCACCAACATATCGCATAGGAAACAGAGACACAGCAGCGTGGACCAAATATCCTTTTTTTACAAAAAGCCCCCCAACCCTGGACTGTTTTATTAAGATACATGGCCGGAGGGGTGGGGGGTGGGATCAGAAGCATTGCATAGTATTTGGAGATAGAATCAAGTAAAAAGGCTTCAACTTACCTTGTTAAGTTTTGCTAGCCACAGAACAGATCCCACTAGCTCTGTGAGTCTCTGGCTATATTGCCTCAGTTGCAGTTACCTGCACGGTCCTAGAGCGACAGAGAGAAAATATGAACAGAACACAATATATAAACAATGAGAAGTGGGAGAAAACAGATTCCTTAACTGTGGTGTACATGAATCTGCCCTCCTTTCCACCTCTTCAAAGACAAACCGTTCCATCCTTCCACAGATGGATTGACAGCCGGATACATACATCTGTGTGTATCTGTTGCACAGGTGTTACAGATTGCATTTGCCAGCTAGACAACCAGTAACTAGATTGCGTGAGGGGTTGTTGTTTTTTTCCAGGGCAGGGGGAAAAGATCACCTACAGTTGTTTGACAGAAAGAGAGAGGGTAGCCCTCACGGTGTTAATTTATCGGTTTACTCGTCTTCGCCACCTTGCTGTTTGGCTTCACCCTTTGAGGTGCAAAGAGAGGCAGATGTGGTATCTGGCAAGCTTTCAATATGTATCTCCCTCTACCCCCCCTCTCTCCTTAAGGTACACATAGGAGATTTCAGAGAGGAAAGTCTTATTTCCACCAGAAAGAACACAGCCGTTGGAATTAAAGATGCCCTTTGAACACAGAGAGGAATGCCGGCAATGTTTATGAGGGAAAACAATGACTGCTTTTGATACCTTTGTTTCAAATTAAAGGAGTCATGGTGGTCTACATACTACACATGATATAAATAAGTTTCTGTCAGTAATCAAGTACACTGTGTTTGTCTGAGCATTATGAAACAGTCGTTTAAGGTTCTTTGTCTGTACCTCTGCCCATGGGATTATGCAATCTGTATCATTCATAACTCCATGAGCACGCATGCACACACACAAACACAGAGAAAATTGTGTCATAGGGGCTTAGGATGCAAAGGGAAAAAACCCCTACTGTTCTTAATATAGGTTTGTTTTTTTCAGGGCAGGCACACAGTTCTTTGAAAAAGAAGTGTTCACTAGCATATTCTTTATACTTCCAACTTGTAATTTTCCAAAACTTAAGGGTTTCAATCACACAGCCTGGAGCTAGGGCCTAACCTACCTAGGTTGGTCGTTTGTGAAAGATTAGGCCTAAGCCTTTGACTGAACTCAGATCAGTTGATGAAACAGAGTGCTCCGAGCAGGAGAAGGAACAGAAATGTAACAGAGATTCTTGTGGGGTCTTCTAATCAACTTTTGCGTACTGCGTAAGAAAAAGCTCCATGTAATTTTAAAGACAAGTTTATTCCATCAACAGAAGTCAGCGCACTTGCAGATCTGTCTCTGCTAGTTACACAGCAGTAAATTTCTTTAATATTGAGTCTTCTTCCTGTTGTTGTCATTTCCATTTTTGTCCTACAGAAGCTTATGCCGTCCCTTTCCTTTATCCTAACAACAACCTTGTGTATTCGTTAGGCTAAGAAATAGTGATTGGACTAACGTCACCCCATATGTTTTACAATATAGACCACACAGAGTCGGATCATTGGTCCATCTATTGCAGGGATGGGGAGCCTGTGACCCCCAAATGTTGCTGGCCTACAACTCCCATCAGCCCCAGCCAGCATGGCCAGTGCTCAGAGATTATGGGAGTTGTAGTCCTGGAACATCTGGAAGGTCACAGGCTCCTGTCCCTCTTCTATTGTCTGCATTGACCTGCAGGAGTCCTTCTCCAGTCCCGCCTGAACATTGAACCTGGGAGATTTGTGTACTCTGTTGGCGAGGTTCATTTTATATATCTGAATGGGGATTTGAATCTGGCTCTCTCCAGTCGTAGTCTGACACTCTAGTTTACTACATCATGTTGTTTTACATTCCAGGCACTGAGGAAACAGTCAGGATCATGGATATTAGACCCATGGATATTATAGGGGGGTGTATGGGGAGAGAACTAATAGTTTTCTCCTGGGTATCTACAAACTGAATGCAAAATTCTCCCAAAGTGAGTGGTTTGCAACCACTTCCCGTAGGTGTTAAATGACAAGGGCACGTCATGCCCAATGAATTCAGAGAGGGACATTTTCAATGACAGGCACTTGAGATGAAGGTCATTTACCTTTGAGCTGAAAGTCCACTTGCAGGTTGACTGCTATGTAATCTCTCTCTCTCTTTTTAGAACCCCTTAATTCAGAGTGTTACAATTTTCCTGATGACACTTAGCTTGGAGATGGGCACGGCAGAACTGGCAGGCTGGAAGATTGCCTAATGTGTTGTGACTGATGTGTAATCAAAGTTAGCCACCGGTGCACATGTCTAAACTGGGAGGGGGTGAATATGACACCTTTCAATGTAACTGCCATGACATCTGGCTGCTCTGCAAACACTTCTATAAAGGTGCAGGGTAGGTTTTGATAGGTGAGAAGAGATCCTAGTCATGGAGGTCACCTGTGACCAACTTGCTGGAAAACAGCCACTAAACATTAGCATCTGTGCACTCTGGACTTCAGGATGTTCTCATCTTATCAATGATGCTGAATTGTGACCTGCTGGTCATTTCACTTCCTCAGCATGTCTACCTTTCAACTGGTGAAACGGATTGACTGTTTGTTCCATTTTAAGTAGGTCATGCCTTCAGTCTATCATAGACATTTCCATGTTGGTTTGCCCAGTATGCTGTCCAGGCAACTTGTGACCCACTCTACCAGGGATGGCTTTCCAGGTGTTACTGAACTACAACTCCCAGCATCCTTGCTGACTGGGGCCGACAGTAACATCTGGAAGGCTATGGGTTTCCCAATCCTCACTTCAGTCAACATAGCCCACCAACCATGTATGGTGGTCTAACTGACAGATGCCTGAGAAGCCCTTTTCTCTTTTGCAGGCAATAATAACCGCAGGTTAATAGAGTCCCTTTGGGGAATGGGCTGGTTCAGCTATGTGGGTCTTAACATGCAGGAATTACGCTGTGCGGATTTTCCCCTGATATTAACTATTATTATTCAAAAACAAATTTGTGTAGCATTTAATGCCGAAACAAACTTCCATCGAAGCAGTTCAAAATGATAAAAAGCCAGTTACACAAATATTAAAATATAAACATCCATAGTTAAAAATACACAATACACAAAAATGAAAATACAACCTCCTGAAAACATTTTACAATATGGACATCCATAGTTAAAATACACAGCACAAGAATCCCATTAATACAACACAGAACTTAAAACAGAAGACTCAGGTTAAAATACCTGATAACATTTCTGAGCCAGCAAGTCAGAATAATGTGAGATTAGGCAAAGCAGTGACGAGCCTGGGAAGTCTGGCTGCTGGTTCAGACCAAAGGGCCACCTAGGTCAAGCCTCCTGCTTCCCACAGTAGCCAAGAGCAGATGCCTCCAGGAAGCCCACAAGCTGTGTATGAAGGACCTTCATCAGTGTTGCTCCCCCAGCAACTGGCATACACATGGAGGTTCATCGGAGCCACAGTGGCTAATAGCCAATCTATGGTTATGGTTGTTGTTGTTGTTGTTGTTTAGTCGTGTCCGACTCTTCGTGACCCCATGGACCAGAGCACGCCAGGCACTCCTGTCTTCCACTTCCTCCCGCAGTTTGGTCAGACTCATGTTGGTAGCTTCAAGAACACTGTCCAATCTATGGTACTCCATGAAAACACCAGTGTCCTGTTTGAAGCAATATCATCACTGAAAGTGCAACTCTTACCTTCTTGTAGTGAAGTGTAGAAAGGTGGAGTGTTATTTTCTTGTTTTTCCTCCTCCTTCTTCCCCTTTTGTTTTTTTAGGGGGGGAGGCAAAACCTGTCATGTTGTGTGTATATGTGCACTGCTGCTTGGAGCCTGAGACGAAAACCTAACTGTCAACAAAAGGTGTTTTGTTTTGTCACCCACAGCTGCTCTCATCCTTCTGGCAGGCTCCAAACTTATCACAGTTTCCTTCCCCATTATCAGAACCTTTACTCTCTTCTGCAGTTACCCTTGGTGCTATTTTGGAATCTCACTCATCATAAGGCATTTGCATTTAAGTGCTTGGGGCTTAGGGAAGAAAACAGTGTTGCTCTAGCCTAAACATCAGGTTTGAAATACCTGCCGTCTAGGATATAAGGAGCTAATTTCTACTGGGAGCAATAGCTCCAAAGGTTAGCTAGCTCTTCTAGCCCCAACAGGACAGAATTTACCCAGCACTTCTGCTTTGCTTTAAGGACAGGTGTACATATGTTCCTTCCCCCACACCTAGTGTGGGTTTATGGCATAACTGCTGTGCTCACATTTCTGTAGGCCTCTTAAAAAGAGTATTTTACTCTTTAATCAAGGTGTGTATGTATTGTAGAATTTGCTCTAGAGAGACACGGGCAGAAATTGGTCCTAACTTTGTATCCTGGATTTTTAAACTAGAAAATGCAAGGGGTTGAACCTGCACAGGGCTTGAAAACAGCAAGGGGAGATAACTTTCTCCTCTAGCACCCATGTCCTGTTTAGTTTTTGCTTTTTCACACCATCAATTTATCACTTTGGCCACTTCAGTGTTACCAACCTTTTGAAGTCTCTACATAGTATTCTCTTGAAATTTAACTACCCCACAGGTTCACCCTCTATATCAGGCTAGATTGATCTATATCAAGACAATTTAATCAATTTTCCAATGGTGCTTCCAAGTGGAGGCATTGCTACAGCACACCAGGATGGAGAAGTGGAGGAGGAGGAGGTGGTGGTATTGGTGAGGTCAACCCAGAGTGAAACTGCTGGAAGAGTCAATCCAGGGCTCTTGGCTGTGTGTTTCCATTACATTCAGACTTAAAAATAGGTTATTCGTATGAGACAAAATATAGCTGAAATTTATTTCTTTAAAAAGTAAGTTAGCTTTGTAAACCATTTAAAAGAAAATATCTGCTTTTATCCACTCTGTCCTATATACATTTCCTGTTCTAAACTCACTTGCAGTGAAAAAGAGAGTAAGGCAAAAGACTGACCAACTGTTTTTGTTTAGGAGTTCAGAAGTAATTCCTATTTTTCCAAGGATTATGAGCATGGGTCTTTTAATGCTGCTTCCTCTGGAATGTTTTGGGTGATTGCTTCTGATGTTACTTTTAAAAGCTTGCATATATAAAAAAAAAGCACATGAACGGGTTGTAGTTTGATTGAGAAATCATCAGCAATAGGTTCTACTGCAAATGCAGACTTCAGACTCCATGTGTGCATTGTGCATACCTTTTCTCTCCAGGTCAGAAATATAAATGTGTGAATGTAGATCCCATCATGTCTGCATACTGCACTTGTATAAATCTCACCTGAAGCTGCTTTTTGTAGTTGGTGTAAAATGGTTATTAACCAGTTATTGACATTCGCCAGTAAATAATAATTTCAGACATTAGCTTGCAACAAATCCATGTTTGCCACTGAGTATGCCAGGGGTTCTTGAACAAGTGTACCTGTGGCACATAAATATTGCTATAGATTTGGGATAAACCCTAGAAATTAATAAATGCCAGGTTTTGATTGGGGAATGAATTATTAAAACATAAACTGCAGGGCAGTGCCAGACTAGGAACTCCTGGGCTGGGTTATGCAAATCAGCCTGGCCAAGCTAGGGTCGTTAATAGGATTTAAAGTGTAACTTAACAAAACTTTGCCATGATTGGAGTCCCTACAATATACAGATGAAGCTGAGTAGGCAAAAGGATTTCCCTCAGCAGGAACCCTCTTCCTTCAGAAATCTTTGTGCCAGGAGTTCCCCAGGAGTCCTTCCTGTTACCATCACCACAGCCTAAAGAGATCACTCTGCTGTCTCCTAAGCCACCATTTCCGAACCCAAAACAGAGCCAAGGTCTGCCCAGCACTGCCTGAGCCAACATCTGAAAAATTAGGCAAGGCTTATTTAAAGCACAATAGACTTTCCCAGTAGTGGTGTTTATCAACCTTCAGGGGTTCCAAATCTTTGTCTGATTTCCTTGGATGCTTGTGTTTTGTCTGAAATGGCACTTGGACCACTTGAGCTCTCCAAGTTCCTTCTCCCTGGCAGAAACTAGATGAGATGGTGGTGCGAGAACATAGAGAAAATACTCTGAATCCCACAGAACATAATGAGATTTGCTTCCAAGTGCACAATGCACACATATCTGAGTCCAATTGAACTCAATAAGATGTATTTCTGGGGAAACATGCATACTAGTAGGATGATATGACTCACAAACCTTTCCCTAAGCCTGGTTGACTATTTACATTGTGGCTGTGAACATGGATGAAGTCCATAGACGCCCATCACCTAAGCTTCTTTCATATATTCCTTAAGTGGTATGAGACTACTTTAAATGCATAGCGCAGGTGGGGCTTTAGAGAAACACTACTGAAGTCCTTTTGGAAACTATAAGGCTATGGCAATGTGTTGACCGAAGTACTGGTTAGATTCAAGTTACCAGTATGTCTTCTATGGAGGCACAATCATGCAGAACTATATAAAACAGTATTTTCATCTATCAGAACATCTGATTTTCAAATGCTGCTCAAATAATTTTAGCCAAGCACATTTAAATACTAGTCATCTATGACAATATGAGTTTATTTTGCTATCCATGTCTCATGAGAAACTAGGTTGCAAACTCCATGCCTCTCCCACCCCACCCCAATCCCTTTCTTTGGAGCTAATTGAAATAATCTTCTTGTTGTTCTCTCCACTATTGCATTTCCCTTTCCTTTCGCCTCAGGAATTTGGAAAATCTTAGGCTGAAGTTTGGTTGCTTACAGATTTCTCAAGACCTTGATATGAAACTGGATGCCCGAGATGCTAAAGTTAATTCCAGTATCGTTGGAGGCAAGTCTTTTATTTATTTAGTGGCAACAAAATACTCCACGCGGTTCAGAGTACAATCCATCACTGGCACTGTCATACTAAAGTCCATTCCTCACACACATAGGCACATCACCTCAAGTCCTCTCTCAAGTCCATAAATTCTATACCAATTCAAGGAGAGAAGCCATAGATATCTCTCTCAGTCCAAGACCAACAACCAGTTCTTCCCTGGATATAATGATATAAGCACAGGCATCTGGCGGTCGTTCCATGGGGGACCGAACACAATATTTTCTATTATACAGTTAGTCACCTGAGGCACCAGATGCCTACTTGTTTTGTATCTGTGTGTGTTCAGGTCCCCCTACTACAGAGCCACCTGTGCAACCTATTTAGCACACAACAGTGATTTCTGCTGCCACTTGAACACAACTACATGCCCATCCAGACTGAAAATAACTCTGCCAGGAAAAAGATTAGTCAACCTTAGCATGACCCTTTCACTTGCCACAATAACATTTACAGCCTGGTTTTTCTCCCAGCTTGAATGTGTAATCACTTGTGCAGTTACAGTGCCTAAATCAAAACCTATTTGGATTTATCCTCAGCAAAGTACTATCATCTGAGATTTTAATCTGTATTTTTATTTGTACTTTACAGCTGCACAAGTGTCTTAAGAAGTATCTGGGTGCTTGTGAGCAAGCCCTGAAAAGGCTACAAAATGCGCGTCAAGGTTCCTGTAGTCAACAGCAAAAAGATCCTAAGTTACGCAAAGGAAGGAAGGAAAGGTTCTATAGAAGAAAAGATTCAAATGGCACCTGCTACTTGGAATAAATACACACCAGGCAAATTGGATTGACTGTCCTAATTTGTTGGTGGGTAACCTGAAGTACTGTGGTAGCATAACCAATAAACTGAAACTGACACGGGGACAAATAGAAGAAGACGCCTTCACCCCGGTATGGCTGCCCTTTATCACATACACAGCCCAACAAGACAACAAGAATCCGCCAACAGCATACGAATCTGGCTAACCTGATTAAAACACACACACATACCCCACTCACACACGAAAACAAAGTTCACCACAGCCAATCACAAACAAACAACCACACCCTAGGCCAGTGATGGCTAACCTTGACACTCCAGATGTTTTGGGACTACAACTCCCATCATCCCTGACCACTGATCCTGTTAGCTAGGGATGATGGGAGTTGTAGTTCCAAAACATCTGGAGTGTCAAGGTTAGCCATCACTGCCCTAGGCCAACCTCAACCTCTCTCACCACCAAAGGAAGACAAGCGAATAGCAAAGAGAACCTGCATGAGCGACGCTGACACGAAACCCCACACATACACAAAGCAGAATAGAAGCACTGCCACCCACCCCCCTCCACTCACCATGCCCCCCGTCCACCTCTTTCCCCCTTTTCTTCTTAATGTAACACTAATGTCTCAACAAATGAAACTGATCTGGAGAAAATATAACTTGAAAAAGAGACATTGCATATACTTTTGTAAACCAAGAGATCTTTAATAAAAATATGTTTGTTTGTTTGTTGTTGTTGTTTTAAAAAGTACTGTGGTAGCAGAGGTATAAAACACTATAACCTTGCATTAGTTCCTAGCTCTTAACATTCTAAATTCAATCCTTCATTAAATTTATATTTTTCCTTTAAGAACGTAAGAAGCACCTGCTGGATCAGGTCCATCTTCTCATCCAGCATGTTGTCACAGAGGCCAACCAGATGCCTGTGGGGAACCAAAAGCAGAACCCAAGGGCAAGAGCACTCTCGCCTTCTAAAGTTTCAAGGAACTGCTATTCATAAGCATTACTGACTCATTTCCCTCAAGATCTCAAGTCAGTGTACAACAGGCATAGGCAAACTCGGCCCTCCAGATGTTTTGGGACTACAACTCCCATCATCCCTGACCACTGGTCCTGTTAGCTAGGTATGATGGGAGTTGTAGTCCCAAAACATCTGGAGGGCCGAGTTTGCCTATGCCTGGTGTACAAGGTACCCCCCCAATACCTCATCCTGGTCAGTATGACAAATTCTTCTAACATTCGTTGCCAACCCTATTGTAGAAGACACAACATTCTTGGAAGTGTACTCTGGGTCATTATGCTATATATACACGTCCCTGATAATAAATTTCATTGAACGCCATGGAATTTACTTCTCTGCGTATATGTACATAGAATAGGACTGTTGACTTGGCACAGTTCTTCAGTATTTGAACGTGACTAATTTTTTTAGACACTTTTTTTTTAATGTGAAAAGAGTGCACATGATGGGCAGGGAGAAAACCAATTCCATGCCTTTGTCCTCAACTTCCCAAAGTCAGAATCCATCTAGAATTCCCCTCTTCCCCCAAATGTTGGCTGTTTGGTTGGATCTAATAGTCTTCAAACACCAGAAAAGAAGAGTCAGGTTTTTCGCTCCTCAAATGATACTTACAAGGCCATTCTCTCTCCCTCTTTAGTTTAAAAATGAGGTTGATAATGATAATGTTCCTCCCATAGAGAATCTCCTACTTTTTAATGATACCCATAGTTTCCCCTTTACATAAATGACTAAATCCTCACAGAATCTCTGTCTTGATTAGCACTCCTGCTAGTAAAATTTCACATACTAAATCAGCACCAGCTGTAGCAAGAAAGAATGAAAAGGCAAGTGTAAATGTTCCATATGCCCTACCAAATCGGCATCTGTGTCAGTAACCCTGTGTTCCTTAAACAATTGTATACATACATTCTCCTAAGTGTTGTTGCTCACAGGATTTTGCAAGTGAAATTCCTTTCTGGTGCTATACCACTGAGATGTTAAAACTAAAAACAGAAAGAAAAAAAAAGCTTATATTTCCCTTCCTATATCAAAGCCATGTGGAGCCAAATGAAATAGAATTATCTGGAGTTTACTGTACCTTATCCCGACAGCCACTCAGTGTAACACGTCATAAGCATGATCACATAAGGCTGAGAGTTATTTAGTAACACCATGTTGGAAATTTATTTAGTAAAGCAACAGAAAGGGTGTATCTATTTTAAAGATACTATAAGAAGATCCAAATTAAATAATCTGAAATACAATGATGAAAAGAATGTGCTATATACTACAGCAAGAGGTAGCAAACCTGTGGTTTTCCAGATATTGCTGGACTGCATCCCAACATCCCTGACCATTGGCCATGTTGGTCAAGGCTGAAGGGAGTTAGAGTCCAACACTATCCAGAAGGCCACAGGGTCTCCACCTCTGGACCATGGCTTTTGCTCAGCATCCATTTCTGGAGAAAGCTGACCTGGTCGTAGTTCTTCATGCCTTATAGTCACATCTAGTTTGGATGGTCACAGCACTTCAACATGGAGTGGCCTCTGAAGATTCAGAAACTTCAGTCGGCACAAAATGCTGTTTCAAGCCCTCTTGAAGCAGGTTAACTCTGCTGCTGAATCACCTGCACTGGCTATTGGTTTGTTTCCAGGTGCAATTCAATGTACCACTGAGGACCTAAACAATTTAAGAACAAGGTATCTAAACTAAGGACTGCCTGCATTTATATGAATCTGTCCATTCATTAAGGTTATTTGGCAAGATCTTTTGTGAATTCTCCCACCTCTGGCTTAGCAATTGTCTAAAATACACAAGAAAGCACTTTTCTGTTGTAAAATGCAGAATGTGGAACTCCCAGTCCGGGAGTACCGGTAGTCACTATAGCAGGTTTGCCTCAGAGGTAACTAATGTAGGGTTGGACTTCAACTCGCATCATCCCTAACCATTGGTGAAGCTGGTAGGAGTTGTATTTCAACAAAGGCACCATATTGGCTGCCCTTGGTCTAGCTTATTCCATCACTGACTGAAAGAGTGTTGCGTTTTTGCTGAGCTTTTAGTACTGCTTTAAACGGTTTTCATTTACTGGCTTGTTGTTGTTGTTTTTGGTTGCTACTGCCTTTCAATTTCACTTTGCTGTATATCTGATTGTTGTTGTTGTTGTTTACTCCAAACCGGCGGTATTATCTGTAAACCACCCTGAGCAAGTCCGTTAAAAAGAAAGGCAAGATATGCATCCCTTTAGTAAATAATGAAATAAATAATCAACATCCCTACTCTTTCAAACTGTTTGTAGATAATGACAGACTGAGACAAAAAATGGAATTATTTACAGGATGCAGAATCCTGCTATGGACTTCATTGTGAAACTAAAATTATGTTTGGAGCAAAACTACCAAGTTAGTCCATTTCTCAAGCATGGGCAGACTGAATTTGAATGCAAGCATTCCTCAAAAGAAAACAACATGGTTGCATTTTTGCTTTATGACTGTGAAAGGCGAAGGCCTTTTCTAACAATAGTTTACAGACAGGTAAGATTATTCCTGCAGAAGAGAAGGGCTTTGAAACCTATCCCAAGATAGCCTTGGATAGGTCCCATAGACTTCAATAGGACTTTGCCATCTGATTTTGGCTGGTGTGGTCTAGTGCAGGAATAGCCAACTGGCAGCCCACACACTGGATCTGGCCCATTGCAGCCCCACTGAGTTTTAATCCAAATGTATCATTACTGTTACATTTGGATTACTGTTGTTAAAGAATAGTAGACTCGTTGCAACCAGATTCAGTGAAATCCGACACCATGGAAGACAGGGAAATAACTTATTCAGCAGCAGTAGTAAAGATAGAAACAGGCCATAAATTTGATTTCCACAAGGGCTTTTTAAGTTACGTTTCCTTAGGCAAAGCTACTTGCTCAAGAGAAAGGGGGGAGGGAATTTGAGAAGAATGGTTAGGGATCTGCTGCCACCCCTAGGATCTGCCACCTGAGGCCATTGCCCCATTCTGTCTAATGGTAAGGCTGGTCCTAAAATGTGAAGTGAAAAATTTACATTTCCAGAAGTCTGGAATGTGTGATGGGCAGACACAAGGGAGATACCACATGTACTAACCATGTGTCACCAGCTGTTTGAAAATGTGTGTATCTGCTTCACGCCTTAGTACTACAAATAACAAAACAACAAACCAGGGTCGACCCAATAATAAAGCAGAATGAGAACACCATCTCAAGCGGTGGGTGAGTGGGTAAGAGTGGCGAATTAGCACACACACAGATCTGCTGCTCTCCGCATTCTTGATTGCCAGTCCTGCTGCTGTCACCACCTGCTTACCTACCCACCCAGTGAGGCAAGTTGTTGCTGCTTCCCCCCTCTCCCTCCCTTCCCAACTCAGAAAGGGCTAAGGGCGTCTTGGTGCATAGTGAGGCATTCTAGAAATGGTGTCTGGGAAAGTGCCTGTAACTACCATTGTGGCAAACTGTGACAGAGGTGCACCCACCCTCCTGGCTACTGTGCTCAGAATGCCTTGGTCTGAGAAAGGACCCTATTCGTTCTGAACCCCCAGCTTACCTGATGGCAAGTCCCGCTGGTGAATACAGTATGGCAAGTCCAAAGCTCTGCAGTCAGGAAACACGGTCCGGGGGTCAATCCACATAAGCAAAGTCCCAACAGTCCAGAAGCACAGTCCAGGGTCAATCCAAGTACCGGTAAGCCAAAACCAAAGTCAGGAAACATAGTCAAACCCAAAGCACAGTCCTGGACCATCCAAGCTAAGGTCCATCAGCATGGACAGCTGAGCCAAAACTACACCTCAGCTCTGCTTTCCTTTGCATGTTGATTGCAACATCTAGGCTTGATGAGTCATGTGACCCTCACCTGTCCTGAGCCTCATTTCCTAGCTAAAGAGCCCCACCTGGGCTGTGAGCTCTTGCCTGCTTCAGCCTCTCAGAGCATATCTCCTCCTGCTCCCTATGCCTCAGAGTCCCCTTGTTCATGGAGATGGGGGCCTCTCTGGCTCTGATGAGGAGTCCTGCTCTTCTGGTCCTATCACACTTGACCCCACCCCACCCCCTCACCATTCTCAAGTCAGGCCTGCAAAAGATGGCCACGCAAAAAGGGCACTCGATTCAGAAAATACAAAGAGGCTCTTACTTCCATATGGAGACTGAAAATATGGATTTTTCAGAACCCCACAGTATTTATAAACATGCCCTGAAGACCACACACAGGCAGTGGGTCATATATTGTACTCTCTTACCGAGTGGTAATACACAAAGCCATTATCCTATGTTGCTAAATTTAGTAGTACAGCGTGCAGAGGACAAGATGCAGATGTGAAAATCCAACAGAAGAATACAGATAGTAAAAGTTAAGAGTTCCAAAATATATGGCGAATATGAAAGTTCTTAAAAAAATAATAATATTTAACAAAGCTCCTACCTGTTCGCTGATCGTTCTAATTTTAATCTTTCCTCACCTTTTAAATGTTTATTTCCAGGCGGTTGGATCCAGAATAAGTTACATGCACTCTGTTCCAGCTGAAATCAGTGGGACAAGCTATTAATGATTTCAGTGGGAACCAAGTTCCATTAATTTGGTCTGGATTCAGCACAATAAATGCTAATGAGAGACTGGAAATGTAGACAACTGCTTATTTTTATTATTTTGTTCTTTATTAAATTTATATACCACCCTTCATCAGAAAATCACAGGGCAGTTTACATGAAGATCTCTGTGTGGAAGTCTTCAGGGGAAGGAATGTAAGCAGTACTAAGCTGTTCTGCACAAGCTGTATGCCTTGTGATCCAATCAATACACATTTGTTAAGAGACAGAATTTTGCATCTCAGAACATTTTTATTTTGCAAATCAGAAGGGAACTAGGAAAATCTGTAAAGGAGAATACAGAGTTTTATATATTTTAAATGTATCCCATCCCACTGTACTTGGTGCTGTCCAACTCAAATTTTTCCAAATGACTTGGGTACATTTTGCTCCCATACCTTAGCTGTATTTATCTAATAAGCACTTTCTGACTACTAGTGTTGCAATAGCAGTTTTCACAGTAGTTTTGGTGTCAAATTGCCCTTTCCTCAGCAGGGATTGTTAAGCCTTTCTGTATTATACTTCCAACACACTCATGAGCTGGAGTTGGGAGATATAACATTTTCTTTGAAGTTTGCATTTCAGAACACACTGGGATGCAGAGGAGCTCCAATTCCACAGCAGTTAAACAATTCTGGCACAGAGGGACTAGGACCAAATAATGTACCAAATTTTCTAATTATGTCCTTGTGACATTTACTACACAGTGTTAGGTGAAAGCAGATTCTAATCAATGTAAAGCTTCTTGCCTAAACAGGATATCTGGGGTTTTTTAAATACTCTATTTGTTCTCTCAGGGTTTTCCTAGAACAATCCATCAGAGGACTAAAGCTGTGAAAACTTTCAACCCACCCCCCATTTAAAAATAAATAAATCTATATATACCTGTAACTCAGAATAACACTTTGCAAATCTAATGAAGTGCACTGTAGTCCATGAAAGATTATGCCATAATAGCTTTATTAGTCTTTAAGGTACCACAAAATTCTATGTTTTTTTGCTGTAACAGACTAACAGAGTTGCCTCTCTGGAAACTGTGAAAACTTCATGCTGTTTCAATGTGGTTTGTCCAAACCATCCATTCACCACAGGAGATATCTGGGGCATATGTACCTGGACCCCTACATTCAGTTAACCCTATCATGATCAAGCTCAACACCTAAATAGGACTTCTGTTGAAACTTGTGTGAAACAACTAGTGCCTGGTTCACTAAAAGGAGACTTTCTCAAATTCGACCCATTACTCTACCAGTCATCTCTATGACAACACCTCCACTTTCTTGTATGAAATATGAGGTGTCTTCAAAATGCCCTTTAATGTGTTTTAGGTTCTTTAGAAGCAATTGTAATGAACATCAAAAGATCCTTCCGTTCTTTAAAAGCAAAGGTTTTGGAGATTGGTAACTGTTTTATTTTGTCCATGGAGTTTTCTTGGCAGATACTGGAGTGGCTTGCCGGTTCCTGCTCCAGGTGGATCACGTTTAGTCAAAACTCTCCACTACACTATGACCTGTCCATCTTGGGTGGCCCTGCACGGCATAGCTCATAGCTTCTCTGAGTTATTCAAGCCCCTTCACCACGACAAGGCAGAGACATCACCTTGCTGACAAAGGTCCATATAGTTAAAGCTATGGTTTTCCCAGTAGTGATGTATGGAAGTGAGAACTGGACCATAAAGAAGGCCGATCACCAAAGAATTGATGCTTTTGAATTACGGTGCTGGAGGAGACTCTTGAGAGTCCCAAGGACTGCAAGAAAATCAAACCTGAGTGCTCACTGGAAGGACAGATCCTGAAACTGAGGCTCCAATATTCTGGCCACCTCATAAGAGAAGACTCCCTGGAAAAGACCCTGATGTTGGGAAAAATTGAGGGCACAAGGAGAAGGGGACGACATAGGGCGAGATGGTTGGACAGTGTTTTCGATGCTACTAACATGAGTTTGACCAAACTGCAGAAGGCAGTGGAAGACAGGAGTGCCTGGCGTGCTCTGGTCCACAGGGTCACGAAGAGTTGGACATGACTAAACAACTAAACAACAACTGTTTTATTATTATTATTATTTTTAAGCTGAAGCCTAACAGCAGTATCAGGCCCACCACTAGAATTCAATTTCAAGCCCTTTCCATAAGCACTGAATTCAAGTCACAATAGCCACGTTGGAGCTGCATATCCCAGAAGTCCACACATCCGTGACTCTTATTCCAGAGCCAGATTATTATTATTATTATTATTATTATTATTATTATTATTATTTAGGGCAGGCCTATGGCCAAGTCAATGCCTGAGTCTATTTCCTTGGCTGTTCTCACCCTGCCTCTGCCCCTTCCCCTTGGGCTCATGGGAGACTGAGGTATATGGAGGAGCAGCTGCAGCAAAGGTAGCTGAAGATTGCTCCAAATATTTGCCCCCACTGTAGTATGGCAGACATTTACTTCATCCATTCCTCTTCCAACCACTGAGTCCAGAACAAAGCAATATGCTCTTCATGCAGAGACACAATCTGATGCTTAAACTATACCGTGAGCCCTGTGGCATAATTATTCAACTGATTAATTCGATCCTAGGTATTTTACTCAAGTCGTGACACCTAGAAAATCCTGTAGTCTAGAGATCATAGATCTCTCTTCCCTCCTCATCCCTCTACCTGAATCCCTTTCTCTTTTCTTTTCCGTCTTCCTTTCTCTTCTCAAGCAGAGTTTCTCTTTATGTATTTCCTTCTTTACATTTTCACACAGCATTTCCTGGGGGGAAATTCTGGCTTAGGGTGTGGGTGAGGTGGCACATTGTTTTTCTGTCCAGTAGGTTGACAAAGAAAAGAAAAGAAGAAGCAGTGAAATTTGGCCATCGACAATAAAACAGAATCTCTGCCCAACAAACAGCTCTGTAGTGAAATGTTTTGAAAAGGCTTCCAGACAATCCACTTCAGACAGAAGGATGAAACCCACAGGGAAGGCCAAGGGCCCTTTATAGACACTCAGAGGAAAGTGGAAAAATAAGATGTAACACCCTGAAGTTTGATAAGTACATCCTCAGTCATGGCCTTTTTAGGTGAGAATTTCCAGAGGAAGGCACTCAAAAGGACATTAAGATTCTCTTTAGGGGATTAATCACTGTTTTGGTTGTTACCTTTTGTTACAGCCATGACACCCAGTAACCCTTGTGGCTCAAGACAACAGATGTCCTTTTGTGCATCTGTTTTAAAGGGAAAATGTTTGCTTTCTCCTTAAGCATTTATGGGTGCATATCTTTTTTTATAAATGCACACACACACACACACACACACACACACACACACACACGAGGGTATGTGATAAAGTGCTAACCAGCTGTATGATTAGTATGGTAACTAATTTGAGAAGGTGATGGGCAGATTATAAATTTGATTACAGAAATTCTTTTTTCAAACGTCATTTCCTCCCTCCATCTATGCCTCATTTTGATGGAGAAGTGTATCCCCTTACACTTAAAAAAAACACAAAAAAACACCAACACCAACCAACCTTAAGAGCATGTTATGAAAAATAACAAAGAATAGCTGAGAACTCCGAAAGTGAATGGCACTTCAGATGAAGTTTAGCAAATTAAGTCATTGACCTGCAGAGGAGATTAATACCAAACAAGGTGCCCCTTCTTCTGAAGTAATGAATATTCTTCAAACAGCAAGGGAGCACTGACTGCTGTTTGATGCTGATGACATTGAAAATTTAGGAGAAGAGAAATTCCATCATTTTTCATTTGTATGCAAATGTGCCTGTTCCAGAAATTAACCCCTGAACCCCATGTCAGTTTTCATCTGGAGGAATTCTCTCTTGCCAGCGCCACACAGAGCAGCCTTGTTGCTGTCCCGGGGTCACTGGGGCTTCCCCATGTAAAACTAAACAAAACACATTAGGAGGGGGGAGAAGCAGCAGTGGGTTTGGGGGGTTAGTGAAAGGGACCAAACCAGAATGTCAGGCTTTGTTTACCCCCTTCGCTCCCTCCCACACCGCCTATTAGAGCAATAGAAGCAGAGGCACCTTGTAAAATGCACTTTTCCAACGCAGGGCCCTCCATTCGAGCATAATTGAAATGCAAAAGGGGGCCCAGCCGTTCACAGCCACCACTAATCACTTCCACTAGTCTTAAGGTGAACCATGGGACAATATACAAATCCTATTGCTCTTCCTTTCAGGCAGGTCTTCGGCTGTTAGAAAAGTCCTTTTGTGTCTTAGCACCTTAGACAAATGCCACTATCTGCATGTGAAGGGGAAAGAGGTGATTGAGGGTCCCCCCCCCTTAAATTGATGTGGATTTAATTATGCTAATTTAGACAGCTGTAAAGCTCCCTCCCCTTCTTTCCTACAGTCGCATAAAGGGACCAGCAAATACAGGTGTCCTTCACTCCAGGCGTTTAATATTTAACCTCAGCAGTTTTTGTAAAGAGAAGGCAAATGCTTTGGTAATGGTTAACAAGCAGACAGTTTCCTAAAGGCTTAATGAAGGAACTCTTAACATTTAATACTTCCTCATGACAACCTTAGAGGTCTCCCAGAAGGAAACACAAAGCAAAGAACGCCCTTCCCGTCCCAGCATTGTATATAAAAAAATCTCCCAAATGTGAATTGGGCCTGAGTCTGGGGGTTAGGGTGGGGAGAGATACAGTGAACAGAACCCACTCACAGAACCAAATCAGGAGATGCAGAAGTTGGTACGCAATTAGAGTGACCATGCACACATCATCAAAAAAAGGGGGGGTGTATCACAAAAATGACAGAACCTGATACAGTGTTGTATTGAAATTTCCATAGCCAATAATTTTGAAAGAATTACTATAATTGAAATAGAAACACAGTCCATCTCACCATGAGGAAGACTGTAACCAGGCATCCTGTGTGTCTGCTCAGGTGCTAAATGTCGGTCAGGATAATCCAGATAGACAAAAAAAAACAACAACAAAGATAATATGGGCACAAACCACCCCACAGAGTGTTTCTAAGTTGAACAAAAGGAATACAGAGTAGTGTGCACTATTAAACAATAAAATACAGTATCATACAATACAGTCCACAGTACCTGACCTGGAAATAAAATATATACCAAAACTCAGTAACAGTACAGACTGTGCAATAATGTCTGTCATCAAACAGGGGTCTGTGCTGCTGCCCAAAACTGCCACACTAAAGATACTACGTCTTTTAAGATCTTTAAAATGTCCCAACTGTTCTGTACATAGAAGGGACAGACCAGCCATACTCCTGTACATTCATGTAATCAATGGATACCAAATGGCTACAAATGGATCATTTTTCATTTGGCCACCAAAAACCTGTAGCACACATTTCCCCAATAATGCCTTATTTCAAATCCTTTGATACCAGTCCTCCAGGTTTGAAAACTTAAAACCCTTCCAGTGAGATGCTACTACTGCCTGTGCTGCCAGTAAGAAGTAGAAAATTTGTTCTTTGTTATTTAAGTCCTTTTGTAGAGCCTCAGCTTTAAGAGAGGCATTCTGGGCATGGGTTGGATATTCTGTTTCATAATCTGTGATATTTCAGGATAGAGTGTATCCCAGCTGTTGGACTTCGGGACACTTCCTCCACATGCTGTGGTAGGTGCCAATATTCTGACAACCCCTCCAACACATGGGGGAAGAGCTCAGCCTCATAAAGCAAGTTTCCTAGGAGTCAAATCCTGATAGCTCTTTATTTTTAAACCGGACTTAGACTGTAAATCAGGATACATGACCATCCTTCTCCATGCTTGGGCTGTGACATTTCATTTACATTTTCCTCTACCTCCAAACCCTTTTTGGTGGCCTTATGCTAACTTGAGGTTTTAAAAAAAAATGGGTGAGGATTAAATAATCATGCAACCCTTTCACCAGATGCTGGTCTCCACATAGATCAACTAACTCCATATTATCAGGATGTTGTTTTCAACTGGCTCCTCATTGTCAATGTAGTCCTATTAAAACAGTATTATCATATTTACCTCAAACAACACCAATAAACTGGTTTTGACAGGCTCACTTGAGGCCATACTGTATTATACTTTTTGTCTAATATGGGAAAAGATGCCTGAAAGTGATTTTATGAAGGAGAAACAGCAGAAATAGATTTCCTTTTAAACTCAGTGGATACTGAAGTGGTCTCCTGGCCATCACTTGTGTGCCCTCAAGCAAGTCACCCAAACACTCTCCCCTCATTCAGCAGTAAAACATGGAGTCCAAATGCTGTAAGCATTCTACCGCAGCAAAGCAAATGATATACAAGCCATCTTCAACGCTGAGAGAATGAATGGTAAGTTGACATTAAAATCCACCTTCCCTGTCCTCTAGAGAATGCAGCTCTGGTGTTTATAGAGAATTTATCCCAGAAAGTAGATCACTCTCATGCCCCTTACTTTTGTCATATAGGCCTTGTTCTGCCTTCCAAGTTCCATCCGCTTAAACACTAGACATTGTCTCTTTCCTTGCTGCCAGTATTACATTCTGCCATGGGAAATGCAGAATTGCTAACCTTGAACAAAACCTCAAGCTTCCATGTCTGCAGATTATTCCCACACAGGCAGAACTAATTCCACTTTTTCTCTTCTACAAAAAGAAAAGGTACTGCCACCTCCTAAACAGCACAACGGAGGATATGTTACAGCTATCCACTTAATTCCACATTTCTCAACACTAACTTAAAAAGCTCACTGTTGACGGTGTCAGTCATACATTACCTTACCTTTCACCAGAGGCCCCCAATGGACCCACTGCCTGTAGGCCCATATTGGGTTTGCAGAGCAGCTGAAGGGCCAAATGCCAATTAATCTGGAACATATTTTTTCCAGCACACAGCACCTGATTTCCTGGCTGGCTTCCTACTAGGTCGCCTTGGTTGCTATGGCAACTGGGAAACTGACGAGTTTGGTGTTGGGTCAGTTGTGTGTGTTTGCAAACTTGTTTTCTCAGATGCCATTTTCTTTGACAAACTCTTGATTATGGGGAATGTTCTCTATTATATTTCAGAATAACTTGATATCCATATGCAGGGCTTTGGGAGTTAGCCTTTATTTTAAGTCTTACATCCTATATTTTATCCTTGTGTTTTCCCCTGAAATGTTAGAGTTGGCCTTAGAACCAACCAAATCCTGGTATTTAGCCCAGAAATATATCATATTTCTTGTGCAGATCCAGATTTTATGAGTGCACAGGGTCCTTTTTAAAACAGGAACAGTCAATGTACAACACAACCAGGCTAAAGGTATAACTTTGGATTTTAACAGATTTCAGGAATTTTCTTGGAATTCTCTCTGTAGCCAGAGGCTGAAAGAAGCAAATGTTTATGCCGGAGGGGTGTGTGTGTGTGTGTGTGTAAGCTTTGGCTTCTCTAAATTTTTCTTTCAGTTACAGATTTGTTATTACATGAATCCTAGATCCAAACAAAATAAAACCAACAAGCGTACAAGTAAAATATCATAACATACAAACTACATTAAAGCTGGTTGTAATATGACAGGGATTGCAAGTCCTAATGAAATATGGCTATATTTGGTATTCACAATATTTGTTTTGTTGTATCAAGTCATTTTCGTTGTGTGGGCTTTTGGAAGGTTTTGGCTGGGAGGTGTGGCCTCAATTCTAGCCTCACACAGGGTGCCATATTACCAAGGTCCAGCCCTGCTCTGTGTACCAGCCAGTGGCAGCATGGCAGTGGCAGCATGGCCTCCGTTGTGGCAACCCATTTGTGGAATGCTGTTTCATTTCAAATATGTCAGGCACCAACATAGTTGATATTTTGGAATCTAGTTGAAAGATGTACCTGTTTACCCAGGCTTTCAGGACTTGTAATGAGTGGCTGCTATAGCCTTCTCCTCTATTTAGCTGTTTAAAGCTGTCTTTGTTTGCTGTAGTTTTTAAGAATTATGTTTGTTTTTTTCTTTGTTTGTTTCATTTTACCGACAATCGTTAATCATTTATTTCATGTTATACCCCATCCTGGTATTATAACCGATGAAGGGCGGGCTAGAAATCTTTTAAATAAATGAATAGGAAAATGTAGCTATTGCAAAATATCTATCTGTCGGCTACTTTAACTTCAGCAAAATAAAAGTTTTAGTGCAAAGTGTTCCAGTTTTGTGTACTGAGTCTCGAGAGGGAGCAAAAAAAAAAAAAAAAGCATCTGTTCTTTATGTTCTGCTCACAATTTATGCCCAATATCCAGGTGTAGTTGTGGACTTATATGTTCAAGGTGCTAAAACACTGTTTAGACCAGAAACATTATAGGAAGCTGATTCCAACTGGGAGTGTTTGGAGTACCAAACAGATAGCCCTGTAACCTGCTAAAAATATAGCACAACTTCCTTAAGCCACAAACAACTGATGATGATAGACAGACAGCAGTCCTGCTGTAATAATGGTCAACCTGCTGTGTGCTGCTTACCTTCCCCAAAGCACTTATTAACTAATTAATCCCCACAACAACTTCATGAGGTAGATAGGTAAGCATTATTATCCCATTAGGTAAGTATTAAGCTCGGTTATCCCACTAAATAAGTATTAAGGCCTCCCATTTTGCTGGGGATACTGAGGACAACAGGTTAAGTTACTTAACAAAGAAGCTGGTAACAGAAAGCTGAGAATAGAACTCCCTCTCCCAGCCTTCAGTCTCTCTCCAAGCTCGATAAGGTCATTACCTGGACTTTATTGTAATATGCACACAGCAAAGAACACAAGCAGCTACAACTGGAATGGGCACACAGTTTCCACCCTGGAGGTGTTTCACCAAATGTCGCCACTGGTCATCGAATGGGGTTATATGATGAACTGTGTAACAGCTGTTTATTAAAGCGGAATAGCAATGCTTTAACAAGGTCATTTTACAGGCAAAGCGAAAACAGAGTTACACTTTCAAAGCGTAATTTTCTATTCTATTTACATCTTATTTATTTAATCAATAACTTTCTCACAGGGGGTGCAGTATATGCACTTTTGGTTTTTTAACCTAACACTGATGTGTGTCCTCCTAAGGCAGGGGTCAGCAAACTTTTTCAGCAGGGGGCCAGTCCACTGTCCCTCAGACCTTGTGGGGGGCCGGACTATATTTTTTTTTGGGGGGGGGGGAAATGAACGAATTCCTATGCCCCACAAATAACCCAGAGATGCATTTTAAATAAAAGGACATATTGTACTCATGTAAAAACACGCTGATTCCCAGTCTGTCAGCAGGCCGGATTTAGAAGGCGATTGGGCTGGATTCGGCCCCCGGGCCTTAGTTTGCCTACCCATGTCCTAAGGCAGGGGTGGCCAACTCCCAAGAGACTGTGATCTACTCACAGAGTTAAAAACTGGCAGTGATCAAGTTTGGGTCAAAGTTGTTGAGTTTTTTCAGGGAGAAAGTAGAATGTTGAGCTTTCTTTTTTAGGGGAGCCACAGTTGTTCAGCTTCTTTAGGGGGAGCCAATGATCTACCAGTGATCTACCGCAGACGTCCAGTGATCTACCGGTAGATCACGATCTACCTGTTGGACATGCCTGTCCTAAGGGAACTGGTGACTATTAGTACCCTTAATTTAGTGCTGAAAGAAACAGTTGTGATAGGATAGGCTTCCTTTGCAAAATTGTCATTAGTGGGTGCTAAAAACAGGTTCTGATAATGCTTCTTGCTTGTCTGGATGGCTGGTAGCAAGGGATGTGGATGTGTGAAGAAGCATGCTCCATGTGGTGGCAGGGGCTTGTAAAGGAAACTGAAAACTCCCCAGAATAGTAGGATATCTTACCAGCAAGGATGCAAAATCTGGAGCTATGAGAATAGGATAGACATTCAGAATTCAGTTTAAAACAAAAACAAAAAACAAAACAAAAAAAACCCCACAGGTTACATATTTGGGGGAGAACACAAAAAATACCATTTTATAGCATTTTATTCAATCAAATGTGAACTTTAAAAACAGTGCCATTAATTCTTTATGGGCTTGGTGATATCTCTATTCTTTTCATTTACTAATCCCACAATGTAAACGTAGCAGACAAAGAAGGTAGGAGTTGCTCAATTTTGCATTTTCTTGTTTATGACTTACTCTGCACTGAACTTTTTTTTTTTTTAGTTGAATATATATAGCCTATACCACAAAGTCCCTAGCTTTTGTGTTAGAAGATCCTGTAAGGCACAACATAATTTTCAGTTTATGATACTCTTTCAAGGCTGTTCAGCTAACTGATCTTTTATCTACAAAGCAACTACTGGGTAATCATTTGTGCTACTCAGTGACTCAAAATTAAAAATAATGTTTCAGCACAACCGATAATAGTCAACAGTAGCTCTTAATGGAGAAACGTGTGGATGTGAAATAACAAGGGAACATGGTTTATGCTCATCTAATTAACGAACAGCATTTCAGAGAAGAAATCCATGCTGTGTACATTCTACAAAATGTAGGGAAGAAGGGGAAAAAAATAGAAATTCATCACTGAGTTTCTAACGCTGACTCTCACAAAGCTTCTCCCACCCCACCGCTTCTAACCTGACCTTTTCCCCAACGGTTTGTCTATAACTTAATATAACTCTAATTCTTTTGAAATAATGTTCACAGTTAGCATAATTGGTGTTATATAGTTCTAAAGTACATTATGGAATATTCTGTCACTAGACACTAAATTGAAAATTTAAAGAAAATGATAGAAATAGCTGTAAGGGAAAAAGTACCCTTTTAAATCTAATTTGCTATGCACCACAGTAGGGTAATGGATGCAATGAAAGTTCTTTTATTGAACTCCCATGTCCAAAAGGTATTTAGGTAGCAAAGGATGTTAAGCAGCCCCCCCTGCACTCTTTCCTTTAAGTGAAGATAGCAGGAAATAAGGTATATAGGTTTGTGTCCTCCCGGTTTTTATTTCCTCGGGAGTACATCTTATGCAAAGGGCACCTTAGGCTACTTAGCAGATCACAAAGGGTGCCCTAGACCCCCTCACTGTCTACATGAATGGAACTCTCAAAAGGGATGGCAGAAACCATGCAGGGAGTTAAATCCTTCAGGTGGGTCTTTTCAAATTCCAATAGTGAAGAGTAGCTGGAGAATTGGTAAGGATTTCATTGGCCTCAGCAGGTTTGAGATCAAAAGCTCCTGTTTAAAAAAAAAGAAAGAAAGAAAGAGGGGGGAAAAACCCTGTTGGGAAATCTTAAAACCTCTTTGTAATGTAACTTTAAAAAAGTTAACACAAAGAACCCTTCGACTGAAGCCTGTAACAGCATGAACAAAGAGGATATCAGAACCGATTCTATTAAGGGAAAGCTGACAGAAACATTCATTTATTTTAAAGAGCAACCCCAAGATATTCCACAAATTCTCTGTTAAAAGAAAAAAAAAGGGAATGTGTGGTAATTTGACACACAGAGAAAGACAGAAGCTGAAAAGGAGCACAGTGCTGATGGCACACAAACAATCCACGTCCATCTCTCAGTTTAAGCAAATGTGGGTTTTGAAAGATTTCCAATTGTCTATAGTTATTGGGCGGCAGCAGAGGAGGGGGGAGATGCTACAGTCATTTAATGCCCTCACAATAGCAACACTGTATGTCAACTGTGCTTTTATTTAGATAATTCTTTTGAGTCGTCTGATTAAAACTGTGTAAGTTAACCAGCTAAAAAATTTAAAGAAACAATATTGACACACATTTTTCCTTACTGAAAATGACGTGCACTTTTAGTGCTTCTGCTTGTCTGCCATAATTCTATAACTCACCCAGTATTTACTCTATACGTTCTCTTCTAGAATTTCTACAGGATGGGTTGGCAAGACAGTAAGGTATGCGTGTGTGGGGGTGTGTGGGAATTATATGTCCTGAGAATCACAGCTGAGTGAGCTCCTAAATTCAACCTGACACAAAACATTTTTCAACCCAATTAATTAAAAACGATGGGTGCTCATCAGTCAGCTGGCACAGTTTTTCCCTCCAACCTTGTGCCAAACTGTTAGTTGTGCAGTCTGCTTAAAAAAATAATAATCTGGGACTGAGATTTTGATATTGATTATTAACAGATACCTGACCTGCTTCTGAGCAGCTCGCAGAAAATTAACTCCTTGAGCTCTGGTGCCTGAAATGAATGAGGCAGAGTTCTCTCTTATACATTGCCATCATCCTGTGCAACATTTCAGCATTTTCAAGTCACACTAAAATCAGTGGGCCCAAAGCGTATATACAACAATATGATTCTGTGTTGTGGCCATCAATTGCAAGTAAGTCCCTGTTCATTTTTGTGGTGTCTAATGGCCCCTGCACTGAGAAAGTTAGTCTCCCATGAGCCCCACTGAAATCAATGAAACAAGTCAATCTCAGCTAACAAATTCCATTGGTCTCAATTCACTTTATATATTTTAATATTCTATTCCACTCTTTCCTAACAGATCAAGGTGGATTACAACACATTAAAAAACAGAGACAATCATTGTTTTGTAATTGTAATGTTTAATATTTTGAAGTCACTCTTTTTTATGCACCGATATTAAATATTTAAAAGTGGCACACATAACCTATCTACCTAAAAATATCGACACATATATTCTAAAATGCATAAAACATTATTTGACTGTTGCTCCAATCCCAACAAAACAAAGTATTATCTCTCACCATAATAACCTTAGGCACTGAAAGCAAGCATGAGCAAAATATTTTACCACATTTGTGGAAAATACACAGGCTGGCATGCGGGTACATCTCCAAGGGAATCCACCTAGAAGGTCTTGGCCCTCTATATACCACCATCATCCAGACTTGTCTCTCTGGTGTTTTTGGTCAGTACGATGAATGAATGAAGTCAGTTGCTTGTATATTTGGGGCATGTTGTCTTTATACAGAATCAGCAAAATAGGATAAGTTTGGAGCTACCCAATGTTCACAGCATTGGACCAGCTATGCTAAAGTAGAAAGTTTCATGTTGCACAATCTTCTTCTTCTGAAGAAATAGTTCTGTTTGTGCAATCCAAGCATGCCAAAAATTGCTTTTCTTAGACCAGGCACGTCCAACAGATAGATCGTGATCTACCAGTAGATCACTGGACGTCTGTGGTAGATCACTGGCTCCCCTTAAAGAAGCTCAAAAACTTTGATTCCCCTAAAAAATCTCAACAACTTTGACCTGAACCCCTAAAAAACACTGCTTTCCTCCCTAAAAAATGAACTCCAAAAATGGGGTAGATCACTGCCTGTTTTTAACTCTGTGAGTAGATCGCAGTCTTTTGGGAGTTGGCCACCCCTGTCTTAGACCAACTGGCTGCATAAGCATATTGGTCGTGTAACTTTTCTTCAGAGAGAAGGAATCTTCAGTGCCTTAATTTACCATTTATGTTCAAGCAAAGCAATGCTTAACTTTCTTTTGGTTGTTGTTGGTGGTGGTGGTGTAACAGCAGAAGAATCCCTTTTGAACCTGATGCACTTTAGACTGTGAAAGAAAAACTACTCTATACTACAGTGGTACATACACTTGCACAACTTTTTGTTACGTTTTCCATTACTGGGAGTACTTGCGTGAAATGAGGCCTCCTCACCAAACCCTCACCCTCCGATTTGAAAAGATGTCAGCACGACTACGGTGGATAATGGGTGAGCTTACTGGAACACCGCAGCCTGATTTACAGCCGCTTTGAAGTCTGAAAGCAATCTTAATGGGAGCACAAATTCACTTTTATTCCCATTTCAGTTCACCTCCTAACAATGCTGGCTCCAGAATTGCTATGCGTACAACAGCTTCACAAATCAGGGATCATTAAAGTCTTATTTGTATATCTAAATCGAATTGCCTTCACCCTCTCCTAAAACGCGCACAAGTTTTAACAGCGTCGCCTGTACAATATTGAGGCAAGCAAAGGGGCGAATACAGCCATCCAAATAAAACTTAATAAATTAGGTTGAGTGTAATTATCCAAACTGGAACAGGGCCAGAAGACTTAGGCAAATACTTCTTTAACAGAAGGAGCCCTTGGAGGTATAATCACCTCAGGAGGAAAGCACTACTGTTAACAGTATTTTTAAAGAGAAGGAAGGATGCTCCAACAACAGTTCCATTCTCTTGTTGTCATATGTCTCATATTTGGACTGTAAGCCCTTTTCAGCTCAGGCTGCGTCTTAGTGGTATTTTTCTTCTTCTTCATACAACAACAACACCTTACCGGGTTATAGTTTTCCTAAAATTCGACAGCACGACATACCATGCCATGCAGCATAGTTTTGGCAGAAATTTGCCACTCCAACCACTTTTGGCAGATCTCTTGCACACAGCTTGTATGATCAGGCAAGATCAGAATACGGCAGAGTGCATCTACCAAATTAGCGTCTTCTGCGCAATAAGGTGCAGCACAATGGATTCACACTTGGGCTTGATCTTGAAAGGAAGCCCAGCTTGCAAGAAGAGCTTCTCTTTGAATGCTGACCCTCAGTAGTCTGGGATGCCTGATGACAACATGACAGCTGAAGATGGCAATGTGACAGGCTATTGTATTCGTCGGAAGCCGAAGTCAGCATGGCAGCATACTGCAGTTGGTGTGGTGCACAGGAAGACCTGTTTCAAACAGTCAGTCTGAGAGAGCTTATTCTAATTAATTGTTTGTTTGGCATCATAAATTAATAGTGCACTTTTCACAACAATGCATGAAAAAACAAAGCTCCAGGTTCTCTGCCCCCAGGTATCTTACGATCAAGAGGTCAACAAAGGGGGGGAAGGGGAGCAAGAGACAGGGATAGCAAATGCTTGAGGGAAATAAGAGGAACAGGAAACAAGAGAGGAATGAGAGCAGATGTGGTTATAAATAGTGGTTCATTCAGGCCCAGGCTGCAGATCCATTACTATGAGGCTAAATTGTTGGTAATACAGTGGTACCTTGGGTTAAGAACTTAATTCATTCTGGAGGTCCATTCTTAACCTGAAACTGTTATTAACCTGAAGCACCACTTTAGCTAATGGGGCCTCCCGCTGCCTCCACGTTGCTGGCACACAATTTCTGTCCTCATCCTGAGGTAAAGTTCTTAACCTGAAGCGTTATTTCTGGGTTAGCGGAGTATGTAACTTGAAGCGTATGTAACCTGAAGCGTATGTAACCTGAGGTACCACTGTACTTGATATTTCTAAAACAACAGCAGCAGCAGCAGCACTATTTCCCTGTATCTGTACACCAGATTGACCAGATCTTGTGAGATTTGCAGGAGGCCATCAGAGAAGCAGAGCACAGCAAGCAACAATTCATACACTGAGCTGCTGGCCTTTTGCTATACCTGAGAGTGTGTGCTTGTGCAGTTAAACTGAGAGAGAAAGAGATGTGTGCTTCCCTATGTGATATGCTTGCTCGAAAAAAGAAAAAGTACCGGTAAGTAAGATGGGTCCTGCTGGAGGAAACTAAATGTTACCTGTCTACCATCTTGCTGTCACAGTGACTTACCATACATAAGCCCTGCAACTACCATGGTGTCTCAGAGGTTCCTTGTGCATAGGTAAGAGAAAGGGACAGCTGGTGGGAGAAACAAACACTATAATAATCAGGGGTGTTGATCCCAGACTTACATATTTACTGACGTATGTGAATGCGGTAGACATATCTCTGGCTCTTGCACATACAAACCGCAATGCCCATGTCAACATATAAATACAAATCAGGCACTCATATGTAGTAAAGGAACAAAGGGAACTAAAAGAAGCTAAAGGTCACCAATTCTCCACCCCCCCCAAAAAACCCCACACATGTACACTCCAAAACAGACAAGACATTTATGTTGTCTGGTTGAGGCAGGCAATATACCAACTAGGACAGTAGACAGACAAAAACAATACGAAAATGATTTCAATATAGAGGCTGTTACTGGGGTAATTTACGTTAAAGAAATGCTCATCAAACTCCAATATAATTCTTTCAAAAGAAGAAGAAAAGACTAGGAAATAAAAATGAATGGTTAGGTCAATGTATTATAATAAATAAATAAAAACCAAAACATCAACAGGAAATACCTCTATTAGGCCTAAGCAGAAAAAGTTACAGAATAGTCAGCATGGTTCGTAGGACTCTTCTTTAGGATGCAAGGTAATTTCTGAGAATCCATAACAGGAGTGACAACCCTTTTTCAGATTGAGGGCTGTGTTTCCTTCCAGAGGCAACATGGTAGTCATGGGTGGGACTAGAGGCAAAAGTGGGAGGTGCAAAGAATGTAAATTATACCTTTGCACATGCTCACTGCCATCGAGGCAAACGAGACGCATGAGCAGAGTTCAAGGACCCATTCCAGCCACGTAAAAACACCCGGGGAGGCTGCAAAGTGGGGCTGATGAGGGGTGTAACCTAGGGAGCATCTTGCAGGCCATGTTTGGCCCTCAGACCTGAGGTAACCCACCTCTGATCTATACCACAGATATAACTTAAGTGGGTTTTATCTACTGTTATTCTGGAGCGGAGCATAACAAGGTAATATGGAGCTTCTCATATGGTTAGTTCTATAAACTAAGTGAACTCTTGTTCAGTATGTGTTTTAAAAAGAAGAAAATGAGAGAGAGAGAGAAACCACAGAAAGAAAAGAACAACAAAATCTCAACAGGTCTGTATGGAATTCATGCAGGAGCTCATTTATTAATGTATGTGTAGCTATCATTTTATTCCATTCCCCAAAGGTGACAGTTAAAGGAGCAGAAGACTGCCTGATTGACAGCAGCCATAATTCCATACAATGAGACTGTATCATATTGTTTGATGTGATATGATATTCATCACTGGTAACTGATCAAACATACTCTTGCATCAAACAGTACTACAATGGGATCATATTGCATGTGCCTGCTGCCAGGGCTGTTCATTCAGTTGTGCACCAGACAGGTCTTTTCATAGCAGTGATGCACCAACACTGTCTATAGGGTTTTAAACAAGAATGTTTCCCAAAGAATTGAGTTGTGTATGTGCAATATGTCAGCAATCAGGATAAATCTTTAGGGGTCCATAACAGGTTTCCAGAATGCGGCAACAAGAATGATGCTTGGGTGGGGGGGCATCCTTAAAAATAGAGACTACTAAGATGTAACTTCAAGTGTGCTGAGATATATACTGTATTCACTTATAGAAGCCTTGCAGCTTTTCTGCAGCAGGGTGTACTCTGCTTCCCTTAGCTTTTACTTCTTACAAACCTGGCTTTGGATAAGTGCTCATTTCATCTATTTCCTCACATTCCCTGGACAAGCTTTGGGCTTTTATTATTATTATTTTTATAGTCAGGTGCCTGGCACTATTATCTGCTTAAACGTTTCTTCACCAAATTTTATAAAATAAAAAGAAACCCAAGGTGCTTTCATTTTTTAATTTGCTCCAGGGCAAGGTGGGGAGAGAAGGTGGTTTTGTGATTGCCACAAGGACCAACCAATCAGCACACTGCCTAGCCATGGAGAGAGGCGGTTTCATGATTGTCACAAGTGCCAGCCAATCAGCAATATACAGAGTCAGGTTCTGCTAGAAACAGAAAGCTTACTTCTCTGAGGAAGTCTGACCAAAAAGGGGTGAGTGAGAATCTATAGTTAGCTCACCACTGACACTTACGTTCATCCATTCATGAATTTATTTTAGCTGTTTCTGCAACTAACATTAATTTTTTTTAAAAAAAGTGTTAGAAACCGAAAACCATGAGGCTTTTCCATGCATAATGTTTATCAGTGTATGTGATGTGACAGATGTGTTTGATAATGTCACCCTGAAAGGTACAATTACAGCAAGGGAGGGCAAGAGTCTTCAACCATATGTCAAGTTTTTAAAAACAGAAGTGTTTTGGGGAAAACTATTAGGAGTTCCTTTAGTTAGGAGCATGAAGACAATAGCAAATGATTATGAAAAATAATTTCTTCCTTGATGTCTCTAACAGCTCAACTCCAGGATTTGTTGACATTAGAAATTGGCAAAGACATCTAGATCTAAAGCACAGGATAGAGAAGGAACCCCAGCTTGGGGAAAGGGGTGCAGGGGGAAAGCAACACACAGGAGAAGAGTTAATCATCTCCCTCTTACCTGTTGTTCTTCCCCTGCAAATTGTACCTATACAGTGGTACCTCGAGTTAAGAACTTAATTCGTTCTGGAGGTCCGTTCTTAACCTGAAACTGTTCTTACCACTTTAGCTAATGGGGCCTCCCGCTGCCGCCGTGCGATTTCTGTTCTCAACCTGGGGCAAAGTTCTTAACCAGAGATACTATTTCTGGGTTAGCGGAGTCTGTAACCTGAAGCGTCTGTAACCTGAAGCGTCTGTATCCCGAGGTACCACTGTATCCACCACTGTATCCAGACAAAAATAGTCTGGTCTCAATGATTTTGATAAGACAAACAGCCTGCAGAGAGAAAGGCAAGCAGCATTTCTCCTTCTGCACAAATTTTCCATTCAGGTTGCCACTTACCACAGCTTCTTAAGGTTTTAAAATAAGGTTCGGGGGGGGGGGATCCACCCAACAAAGAGTCATGTGTAGTTCAACTCTTGAGAGAGGTGGGAAGTAACCTTGCACCCTTTCTTGGAGTACGCCCCATAGAAATCTGTAGAATTTATTTTAACTATGCACAGGCCTGGTTTACATGTCTCCTTTTCAGGGCACATTATAAGGTACTTTATAGAACTCTAGATGGCAAGCAACAATCAGCACAGACCCCAAGACAGAAGCTTTTCCCCTCCCAGGTCATACAAGCACACCGTAATCCAAAGCACATCTCTCAATCTCTCTCTTCCATGCAATGTCCATTTTTAGCTTCAGTCAAGCTCCTAAACACTTTGACCGCCTGCCTGCATGCCAACCTTCTGCCTTAGTTCACACAGGAAATCCCCTTACATCATGCAAATTGCCAGTCACACACCTGGGTGACATCTATCACAGCCTAGCCCCTTTTTGCTTCCAATGCATTTACCATCCAAATCATTTAACTGCCCCAGGTGGTGGATCTCTTGCTTAAGCCAGTGCTTATCTTTTAATTTAGGTATGTCTGCCTCCCCACTTCCAACGTATTTTAACAATAAATGCCTATTTACAAAACTACATCTGAAATCAGATGTCTAAAAAACTGGTAGGAAGACCACCCAGTTCGCAGAGAGTAGGGGTGGACTCAGTTACTCTGCAGATTTCCCTCTTTAATCACAGAAAAATAGCTCTCAGCACTTCTGGAAAAATGCTCGGGCATGGACATTGGCGAGCCTCCAAGAGGAAGGAATTTTATAACTGTGAAGCTGTCACTGAGAATGCCTCCATGTGTGCCTTGCCTTCATCACCAGACCTGACACACAGATGGAACAGTCAAGAGGGCATTCTCAGTTTATCTTGGAAATTTCAATGGAATATGGCTTCCTAGCTAAGCCCAAGTCATTTATAGGTCAAGATCGGAGAACCAGTATGGCACAGTGATGAACATGGAGAACTGTGTTAAAACTCTACCACCACCCTTGAACATCACTGGGCAATCCTGGCAGTCAGTATTTCTCAGCCTAACCTACTATCCTGTTCTACGGGGGCTGGGACTTGGAAGAAGCAGGTCAAGCCCTGTCTTTTCAGGTCAAGGCAAGTCTTTCTAGCAAGTCAGTACCCCAGCCAGCTCCCACCGGCCCTGCTGCCTAAGCTGTGGAAGGTGCCTCAGCAAAGCGCAGGGACCATCAGAGGCTGTATACAGGCCGACAAGGGCTATACTGTAGTTAAGGAGCTATGTGCTGACCTGTCTGATTCTGCAGGTGCTGAATCTGATGCTTTGGAAATGATAGGGATGCTACTGGGGGCTCATCCTATTAAGTCTGAGGAGAGTGAGAGGCCTACACCCTCAGGTCAGGAGGGCCCAGGAGGTGGTGTTGAGGATCTTCTCCTGAGTGCTGAAGCCCAAATTACCTCCTCATCTGCATCTTCCTTGGGGTAATGTGAGGGTCTGTGTCTGGGATCATGACACCAAACCCACCGTATTTTTTTAAATGAAGATTACACAGATGACCCCATGCATGCCATCCTGACCTCATAAGAGCAAGGCTGGAGATATAGATGTGATGGCCTTGAATTGTGTCGAGAAGGTAATCATATCATGTGCTCTCTTTGCTATATTCTTCACAAGCTGGAACCTTCCACAATGGAGCAAATTGGGTGGGAAAGCTCTGACAAAGGTTTTAAACCAGGGGTGAGTAATATGTGGCCCTCCAGATGGCGAGGGACTCCAAACTCCCCTCTGCTCCAGCCAGCATGCCCAGTGGCCAGGAAAGATGGGAATTATAGCCTAAATAACATCAGAAAGACTTCCAGTTTCCCATCTCTGTGCTTAAGCCATGTACATGGCTCAGGATCACTGGCACCATGATGGTTGTAGCTCTCCACACACATTTCAATACATGCTGTAATGGAAAAGGGCTTTTCTCATCTCCCCTTCCATGACTGCCACTCTGGGTAGTCTAGCTGTGCAAGGGGGTCTTCAGGTAGACTGCCAGCACACTCCCTGGGGTTCCCTTGGGTGGAAGTGAGACCTGAAGGTGCAAGGTGACTATTTATGAGGCAGACGGATCATCCTGTTTTAATCCATTTCTCACTGGAGCTTGCTTTTGTCTGCCAAATCCCACTGATAAACACAAGCACTGTGAAGCCAAATGGTCTAGGCATGTGAAGGGAAAATATCCCTTTGAGTCTGGCACAAACGCACACAGAGAACCCTGACAGCCAATTTTTGAAAGTTTATTAAGGATAAGAGGCAAGAAAAAGGGAAAGGGCTTTTTCGGTACTTTAAGAAAGTAAAGATTAAATTTCAGAAAACTAGCTAGGCCTTCCTCGCAAGGCACAGAGCATCCTGGATGGTCAGGAGGAATAACTGAATTTTGGCTACATTCCATTTCTACGGTGCTCTTGAGCCAAGTAGGTTCTGATTGACAGGTGGCTCTGACCAGCCACTCATAAAAGTTGCACCTAGGCTGGAAAGGTGCTGTTCTGCCCTTTTAGATGTTGAGAGATGGGGCTGTTGAGGTCTTAAATACTGTTGGGAGTCAACTCCGCTGCAAGACAACCCACTCATGCATCGGAGTGGGAGACATTAGCTCTCAGTTTATACAGGATGGAAGACTAGAGAAACTGGGTCATCTTACAAGGACAGGCTAGGAATGGTCCAGGCCTGCTAACCACAGGGTGGGGGGAGTTTGTTGTGCAGCTCTTTCCTCCCTTCTCCTCCTCCAATCCCATATTTTTTCTTCATCTGCACCATATGCATCCAGCAAAGGATAGGCAGAGTTAAGACTGTGGAAAGTCTCGGCGGAAACTTACAAACACACATGCGCGTGCGCACGCACACACACGGAATAAACCAGAGTTCCTAACTACAAGAGTAGCCCATGATGACTTCAGGCTACTTCAGCTCAGCGTATTGTCTCCACAGGATGGGCTGAGCCTGTTTTCGGCTTTTGGCACATCATCATTAATGCTGTTCAGTAGCGGCCTGCCAAGTGGCAAATCCAGGCTAGTTTTAAATGCCTGGCAATTCAAAGCCACAACCAGACTGGCATGTGCTGATGTTCGCGTGGTCTAAGATTCTGCTATCAGTCTTATGGGCTGAAATAGTTATACGGCTACTCCCTTGAAGGCTCGGATTCCAGATTGGTTTTCTCATTTGATCAGAGCTATCTTTTTAAAACGCCCAAGGCTATGAAATCGAGTTCTCCCTGGCTAGTCATTCATAAGGGCACTGCATCACACTCCTAATGGCATTTCTACTTTTACAGACTTGGAATTATACTCGTTTCTATTTGAAATGACACATTTCACCACTGCAAAACAAGACAAATTTGTTAGTCAGCATCTTTCCTCCACATTTTCCCCACCCTCAATATGCCTTCCTTGCTTTCCTGTGTTCCTCATAACCTATTAATGCTGTTTGTAGGAAGGGAGGTTTAGGTGCATTTTATTGTCACCAATTGCTTGGAGATAACAATGTAAGTAGCAGAGTGTGCAACAGGAGAAGAGGAGGGTTCTTCTGTTTTTTCAAAGGGTCTGAGCTTCAGTTCTTTGCATCACAACTAAAGAGGCATTAGCTCTCTAACTGGGTACAGCTAAATAATTTGAGTTGCTGTAACACTGAACATTGCAGCAGACACAAGGGAGCTTTAAGGGCAAAAGTCAAAGAAATTTCAACACAGTGAGCAATGCTTGGAGTTGAGCAACTGTGTAATACAGCAAACGCTTTGCAACAAAATTATTTAGTTCGCAGATGTACATTCTGACAGGGCTGGGATACAACCAGCTTACCGCCATGGTTTTCCACCTGTACATCTGTCCCTCTGCGGTAGAGGAAGATATGTAGCCCTGCTTCAGACTGTATACCTTGAAATTGTGCCGCTCGGAGTCACCATGCACCAGGCAGAAACACAACTGCAGATCTGCTCTTATCCTCCCATATACCACCTGAGTAGCAGCTATTATTCCGCTTCCTTAGGGAAGGGACCCCATATGCAAGATCCACAAGCCACCTCTATCACTCCAAGCATCATTAGCAATAGTAGGATAAACTGCAGCTGGGTTGCTCCGATGCAAGCACAACAAAGCCTGCCACTAATCTGGGCATTCAGCGTTCCAGGCCTTGCTAGGATGTTTTAAGCCCATTTCTCAGGGAATCTCCTGCTTTTAAAGGTGGAAAGACGTCTACAGGACTTGACAAGCTAACTAATTAACATGGGCTTGGAAGGCAAATCTTCTTAGTGACTTAACAACAAAGGACATATCCCTCAGTTAAGCAAGCACACCTTGTATTCAGCATGGACACAGCGTGCAGTTTTAACATAGCAGCGTTTTCAGGAGCCCCTGCTATTTCCCCCAACGTGGTTTCTCAAGACATCTCACAACCTTTTGAAAAGCAGCATTTTTGTCACATTCTTGGGATGGGGTGGGGAACCAACGGAGCAGGCACTCCAACAAACAGGACTACTCTAGAGTAAATAAGTTAATTGTTTTATCTGATGACTGGATGAAATCCACCAATTTCTATGGAAGTGTTTAAAAGTATTGTGCAAATGATGTTGCAATATCTGCCTTATTACTCTTCCAGTGAACCAGTGGTCACCACATTGTGGGACCATGGAACAGAGGCTCATCCCTCTGTCACAAGGCAAGCAATGATGCAACAAGGTATTTTTAGACCCGGGAAGGAGTGGGAACTGGCAGCCTGCAGGCTAATTAGGCCTGCCACAGGTCCCAATTTGGCCCACAAGGCATTTTCATCAAAACTATGACCACATGCCCCATTCCTGACATCATACGTGACATCACATGAGAGGCAGGTGAGGATGTGGCTGCCAGTGCAGCCCCGTTTGTGCACAAGCAAGGGAAGCTTGCTATCTGCATCAATCAGTTGATTGGTGGTGACAGCAAGCCAGCTGGGGGTCATCTTATATTACTATTATTATATATTTATACTTAGCCTTTTCCCCTGACGTGACTCAATACAGCTTATAGATAAAAACAAGGATCACTAAAAACATAGGGGGGAAATCATTAAAAAACAAATATTAATAGAATTAAAACTACATAATTTATATTTTGTGTTCTTATCTATCTGAGATGATGGTATGCTGAGATCTCCGGATGAAGGGTGGTGTACAAATTTCAATAATAATAATAATAATAATAATAATAATAATAATAGCTGCCTATTCCTGCATTGCAGGGGTTGGACTAGATGATCCTCAGGGTCCCTTCCAATTCTACAATTCTATGATTCTAAGATCTATTTTAAAAACATACAATCACAAAAAACAGCACTGCACCAGCTCCTGATTAAAAGCAATCAGTTCCCCAAAGCCTGTTGGAACAAGGAGGTCTTCACCTGCTGGTAGAAGGACAACAAGTAAGGAGCCAGTCTAGTTTCTTGAAGGAGGGAGTTCTAGAGTCTGGGAGCAGCCACTGAGAAGGCCCTTTCCCAGGTCCCCACCAAACATGCCTGTGAAGGTGGCAGGACTGAGAGAATTACCTCCCCTGAAGATATCAAAACCCAGGCAGGTTCTTTTGAGGGAATACAGTCTTTCAGATAGCTTGGACCTATGCTGTATAGGGCTTTATAGGTCATAGCCAGAACTTTGAAGGGGAATTGTAGAGGGGAATTCCATAATACAGCTGATTCCAGCAGAAAGTACAGCCTGATTGGTGGGGAGAGCAGCCAGCCAATTCTTGAAGGCGCAATTCTTGCTCCTTGCAAAGAGTGCCAATAAGCTGACCATGGGTGTTTTAAAGCACCACACAAGGCTCTTTGCAAGCCCCATCAGCTGACATCATTGTGGCATCAGGTGATTGACAGGTGGACAGCCCTAACCCACCCCCAAACTATTGCTTTATAGCTGCTTCTGCATTTCTCATATGTTAGACTCTAACACTCAAAGTCACAACAACCAACAAAACCAGCTGGGCCACCTTGAACAAACAGAAAAGAAATCTTCTGAGAGCAACTGCAGATTAGTCTGCCATGGCCAAATAGGGCAACTGAATAGAGGATGTGTGATTCATTATATCCTGGAAAAACAGGGCATCACATTTTTGTGTGATGCCAGTAGATACAACCAACAATACTGTTGGACTTAAATGGCCCCTTCCTCAACAACCAAGCTCCACAAACCTGCTGTCTACCGGACTATGTGATGACTGCTGATGCTTCTTGCAACTTGTTGTATCAGTTATGAAAGCTCCTGAACACAAACTCAAAATTTTGTATTGGAATTGTGGGGACTGCATTGATATTGGATGTGGGACATGTGGCATCCAGGCCGCAGGTGTGTCAAAGACTTGCCAGGGTTTGCAAACCCAGCATTCATGCCAACACAATGTTAGCCCCTAGTGCTACCACTCTGGGTTATTCACAGACCACTTTTGAGATGTATGAAAATCTAGTATAAAAATTACTAGTAATCATTGATGCTCAATACAAGCTGCCTGATGAAGGTGAACTTTCCAAAAGGTTGACATGCATATATTTCTGAGAGTCATACCCATGGAGGTATGAATACCCTCATCTCAAATAAATGAATTTGAAAAGTGAAAGTAGCCCCCCCCCCCGGTTCCACAGGACTGATTGAGGTGGCAGTCAAGAGAGGGGACATTTCTGCTTGAAAAGTTTTATTCTACATCATGGTGTAGCCTTACTGCCGAAGCTAAGCAGATTTAGCCCTATAAGCTGTTTGCATAGGAAAATGCATGGGAATAATGTTTGCCAACCAGCACTCCTGGGGGAATGAAATTAATACAGAGATACTGCTGCTAATGCAGTCCAAAATAGACCTGTGTCACACAACCAAGACATGATCACATAATTATTGAAGTTCTCATGATCATGTGAAAATCAAAGACACACAAATATTGTCCTATCAGAAAAGCAAATGAATATTGAAACAAAATGAGAGAAAGTAAGTGTGTGTGTGTGTGTGTGTGTGTGAGAGAGAGAGAGAGAGAGAGAGAGAGAGTCATGCAAAATCTGTAATTAACACATATTCTGAAGTGAATACATTTCTTTTTGCTTAACTGGTCAGAATTTAAACCTTACCAAGGAATGTTGGCAAATATTTAAGAGATATAGAGCCCCTGAATTCTGAGTCAAAAATACAGTGGATTGACCAAGAAAGTTCTTTCCCGGGGTTTTTTTTTAAGTGCACATATGATGATGCAGCATAGCTATAAACAGATGGTATTTGGCCTCCTTCCTATTCTCAACATTTGGAATTCCTAAACTACATGAATTAAACAATAATATTTTATAAACATACAAGGGATTTTGCTCACTGCTTTGTTAACATAGAAATTATACAATGCTGACATTTATGTAAATTTTGAAAAGTAAACAAGAATATGCATTTGAAATAAAGCAAACGCAAATCAACAGAGGGGAGGTATGTTCCTCAGTGCTCATACCTATGTGTGTGAGAGAGAGAGAGGCAGAGAGGGGGGGAGGTAGAGAGGGAGCCAGCCTTGCTTAAGGGGAGCATAATGGGATGAAGGACAAATTGTAGCTTAGGCAGTCTGATCCTTTGTACTCTAAAGGCATGTTTTACACCTTGCTGTAAACAAGGGATAGTTAAACCATAATTGGCTAGTTGACCATCAGCATTCATTTACCATGAAACCTGTTATTACAGAGTTAAAAGACGCTTCCCAGTGCTGATTCCTTGTTGTGAGAAGGAGAGTCAACCTGTCCTTGCTTAATATCAGATACAGCTCAGGCTGACTCTTGTTCTATGGACGAGACACCAAGGTTTTAGGAAGGTCTCTGCTTGTGTTCCCATCCTCAACTCATTGGGCGTCTCTGTTTTTAAGAGCCAGCAAGCAAAGGCAGGCACTGAAGTTTTCTCTCTGCTCTCCTAAGTTTGTTGACAAAATAACGATCCCTACATTTTAATCGTTGTTAGAATTTTGAAAGGGCTAATTACCACTGTTTACAGACAGGCCTTTTCTATTTGAAGCTCCACAAAGGTCAGGCCCTTTGCATGGATCACTTGCCTGCCCCTTTACTTGACCGGATTTGTTTTAATGTGCCTCTAGACACCTCGTCAGAGTTGCAGGCTGAACTCTGCGAAAGCCCAGAGGAATTTTGTGCTGATTTAATGTTGAGGGTGTTGTCTTGACGGGGTTTTCTATGAGAAGTTCTGCTCTCTGCAACCAAGATGCAAAGGATGGGAAAGAGAGACATACACAGACCCCCACCCACAAGGATCCCACTGGAAAAGGAACCAAGGACTACACCATACTACTTGTAGCAGGAGCACATGCAGAGCAAGCCATCTCACACATTAGGAGGGGACAAAGGGCACTTCCAGATGGTGGCTGTTTTGGGGGGTGGGATTCAGTCACATACAGGCAAATCTAAGTTGCGAAGTTAAAGCTGACTGGGAGTTCTTCTGCAACAAACCCTCTTTGCTAAAAGACTAGACTTTTTGCAATAAGGGAAGTGACAGATAAAATACACTGGAAAGTGTGGGGCAATGCTTGCTTTGATGCATCATCTAGTCTCCCTGTAAGCATGAATGCTCATTAGATAGCCAACATCATCTAATCCCCAGAATGAATAGTCAATAAACCTGAAAGTGCCCGAATAGAGGGATGGAAGAAACAAGTGACTACTGCTGTGGAAGGTCACCAGATGGCAAGGAGGGCAAGTCTCCTGTGCCTCTAAACAGCTGGTCTGAAGTTATTATTAGGTTACTTTGTCTTCATACTTTGTATAAAATAATAATAATAATAATAATAATAATAATAATAATAATAATAATAATATTCCCCTTCTGATTTCTGCAGAACAAGCTTCTCTCCCAAGGCAGAGGAGCAGGCCAAACCAGTTCGCAACCCTAAAGGCTTAATCTCAAACACCAGAAGTGATCAGATTTAGGACAAGTTATCCCATTCTGTCCTGACCTGGGTGCTCCAACACTGAGATTTGCAAAAGCAGCTACTGCTTCCACGTTCATAGCGAACTGAAGACATTCTACATATGCTCAGAGGTATTCTCACTGTTACTTCTTGGGTTGACACTAGGGCTGGATCTAGACACGTCAAAGAAGCAATTCAGTTAAACGTGTTGCAAACCCATACAGGGAAATCTGGTAGGGAAAGACAGGATTTCACAGCGCCATCTGGTGTCACAGTGTTATATTGCATATACAACACATATAAAACGCCTTTTCTTTGCCAATCAAGCTGAGTCCTAGCAGAAGAGTCTAGCAGCTTGTCTTGAAGTCAGCCTAGCCTTGAGCTTTCTTGTGGAAGCAAGTTTAGGCCTTGTGAAAGAAGGGCAGAGAGATAAACTTGCCAGTTGTTACAAAGGGAAAGGGGAAAACAATTCTCCACCCTTTTTTTGGGGGGGGGTGTATTTGTCCATTACAGAGACTAAAGGCGAACATGCGCCATGTGCCGTCTGATAAGCAATGCAAAAGGAGAGAAAACAATGCAGAGTAAAGAAAGGGAGAGAGAAATCCCTTCCATGTTCCTTTGGATCCTGCAAATGCAATATGCATTACGATAGCATTTGAGGGTAGCTGGATACTGGGGGAAATTGAAGCACAGCTGCACACTCTGGTGTGTAGGAGGCCCATTTGCAATGTGCTCACGAGATGGGGGAGGGGGAGAGACTAGCAAAAAGGCCCACCTCAAACAAACATCCCCTCCCCACCCTCCCCCAAATCATTACCCATCATCAAGCATTTTAAACTGAAAATTAAGTGCTTTAACTCAAGCCAATTCATTAAAAGCCCCCTCCTTCCTTCTCTTCTCTTAAAAAACCCCCGAAAACCCTCTATTTTTTTTTTATTGCTCCTTCTATTTTCCTGGCCTAATATCAGAGTGCTGGGGATCCTTCCAGTGTAAAAAGCCAAGTGGATGTGAAAGCCAGAGAACATAGCTGCGAGCAACAACACACGAGCACACGCTAGCTAGCCCAGCCTCCCCCAAGAGCTCTGCTCTGCACACACACACACAACACACACACAGGAGAGGCTGCTGCTCTCTCTCTGTGGCTTTTGTTAGCAACATCCAGCCTTGCAGGGAGCAGGGACTCTGCCCCCATCACCTTCCCAACCTTCGCCTGCCCCTTCTTTCCTGGGCCAGACAAGGGCTAAACTGGCTTGGGCCAGAAACGCAAACGTGTAAGTATCCTGGCAGCTCATAGGTGCATCCTCTTCAGTTTCTCTTCCTTCCCCACCAACTCTTGCTCTTTCTATTCGATTGGAAAGTTTTGCTTTCAAGTGCCACTTTTGCTTGTAGCTAGAATGGTGCAGCTATATCTCATCTATTTAACAGCCCTCTATTTGAAAGGCTGTCCAGTTCAAGTCCGGCTTAAAGGTAAAGGACCAGAACAAGAGAGGACGAGAGGGAGCATTGAAGAGTTACCACCTGGACAGTAGACTGAGCGGTGTATACATGCTATGGTAAGAAGTACTGAATTTCTTTTTTAAATGATAGTCATAGGTACTAAATGTCAACCTATACTTTACATATGAAACAGTGTCTGTCCATTTTTATGCAACTCTGATCCTCTTTTGTCATCTCTCTCTCTCTCTCTCTCTCTCTCTCTCTCTCTCTCTGAGTGTGTGTGTAAGTGGTCACCCTAAGCAAAGATTGCAGACTGTTTTAACAGAGCAGCAACTCAATATTTCATCTTCTTTTGCAACCTTACAAAAAAAAATCCTTTAAAATCCTTTTAATTCAGTTGTTGGTCATTGTTTTTGTCAATTGCATATTGCTTTTAATGGTGCTTGTGAGCCACCCTGGGCTGAAAGGTGGGGTGTAAATGAATACAAGCAAAGACACAATCGTATGTAATAAATACTGCAGAGCCTGTAAAACCACTTCACTTACCTTTCTGGACCAGGCCAATGTTTGAAACTAGCACATGTGCAGGCAGAGAAACACACAGTAGGCATGACCCCTACAGCATGGGGGGCACCACTTGGCTGAAGCTAAATGGGGGAGCAATTTCTTTGGGCCCAGGGCAGAAAAGGTGGGGCATAAATGTAAGTAATCAAATCAAATCTACGTTGCTCAGATTTCTTGGAGGAAGAATGAAATAAAAATGTAACAACCCACAAAAGGGATGATGGAGAAAGAAACCAAAGAGGTTGGAACCTGCGCAATTTCCAACACTCCTTCTTTCCCATCGTGCAGTGCCAGCTACCCCACAAAGTTAAAATACACACACCACAAAACCCTCACACGGGGATATTGGGCTTGCAGCCACCACTGAATGAAGCCAGGTCTCTGTGGAGCTGCCTGGTAATATTTGCAGGGGTTAAATACTGCACTCTTATTGAAGGCACGGAGGCCTCTTTCCATTTCCTTCCCATGGAGAAGCCAATTGCTGGCTTTGTTCACCAACAGACCCAACTGCATTAAAGAAGAAACCGCTGATCAAACTTCACTGAGAATGGGATGCATTGGTGGACTCTCATGTACTGTTTTAGACAGGTAAGGGTGTGTCAAGTTGTTCCACCTAGCTTCCTCATTTATCACTGCCCAATCCATACTGAAAGCCCGGAATGTCAAAATGTACCTTCATTCGGAAATATCTACCCAGGTGTTATGAGCAGCCACTTCTAGCATGTTTTTTACTTAAGATATTTCTCTCCCATCTTTCAGGTGCCTAGGCACAACTCAGGAAGATGTTTCATCATGACATTTCCATGCTAAACAGACTACTATTCTGCCCGCACCCTTCTGAACTGACCTTGGTTGCTGCTTCTCTGCAACTCTTCTCTTGCTTATTTCAATTGGTGGGAAGAGGAGCTGAGCTCTTGCAAAGTGGTTTGCTTTGTGCCTGACTTATCAGCCTGGTAAAGTGTGAAACGAAAATGTGTATCAAAGGAAGGAAGAATGTAGAAAAAGGAAGGGCAGTGCTAAGGGGCAAGAACTCTCTTCTGAAACCCCTCGTACATTTCTACCCAGACTGTGAACCTAGCAGATAATGAAAATTGCACAGAGCAAACATATGAACAAAAGAGCAAACACATGTCAATATATTTGGAGAAACGCAGAGTAGTGGGTAGAACAGCCTTTGCCAAACTGGTAGTCTCCAGATATTTCGGCCTCAAATCCACAGCCACCATCTTTAAGCCAAACCTACTTCAGAAGGCTGCTGCTCTAAGGATATGATGGAAGAGAAGATGTATGATGTCCTGAGTTCTTTGCAGGAAAGGCAGAATCAAAATGTATTACGCTTACAGATAGATTTATTTTTGAATGCCATAAGAGGTCAGGGTTTTCGTTCCTCTGGTAGGCTTTCTCCTCCTTTCTTCAAAATCTTTGCAGCTCTTCCTGGTCACATTCAAAGATCCCTCAGTCTGGTTACGTTTCTGCGGAAGTAAGCCCTGCTGTGTTCAACAGGGCTTCCTTGCTAGTAAACACTCTTTAGGCTTTCTGCCTGAGTCTGCCCTCCCTGATGTAATGCTTAGCCACCACAACTGGCTCCTTCTTTGGAGGTCTTTAAGCAGAGGCTTGACAGCCACCTGTCAGGAATGCTTTGATGGTGTTTCCTGCTTGGCAGGGGGTTGGACTGGATGGCCCTTGTGGTCTCTTCCAACTCTATGATTCTGTGATTCTGTGATTCTGTGGCTCTCTGAACCTCTGCCTCATTGTTCTCGCTTTCATTATAACCCTGTAAAACCGTCCTGGCCTCGTTTAACCTTGATTTCCTTCTCCGCCCCCCCCCACTCACATCCTTTTGGCCGGCCCAGCCTCTCATTCCTCACAGCCCAAGCAGCTCTTCAGCAATAAAAGGGGCTCTTCCAGGGTTTAATGCTCCTTGTTAAAATTCCACTCCCTCCTCCTCATTAGAAATGCTTTTGGATAACATTTATGCCTCCTTGAGTTGCAATGTTATGACTCCATCTCTTCCAACTTAACCAAATGTTAAGTTAGGCTGGCTTTTTAAGCTGGAGCAAAGATTTTGGACTTGGCATCCTCCTTGCCTAGGGAATGTCTCCCCTGGCAGGAGTCAGAACTCGGGGTCTGACGATGATTTTGACATTAAAATGCAAAGCTGGTTTGTACAGCTACCAACATGCCTTTTTCTGAAGAAGATCCCATAATTTTCTTTCCACGAAGGATGCAACGAGCTGCTTCTATAAAGGGTGTGCTGGAAATGCAAGATGTTGTACAGTATGTGATTATCAGTTTCCAACAATAGCTGGGCACATGCTCAAAGAGTGGAAGAAAATATCAGAAGTTAATACAGAATTGCTATTTATTACCCTATAATTAAAGCGCTGACAGTTTTCCTATTATAAAACCTTATTTGCAAAGGTTCATAACTCAAAGAAGCAAAAAAATTCATTTCAAGATAATGTCCGGATTACCATGTTAAAGCATTTAAAATATTTTAGTAAAACGAATTCCATCTATCACAGGCTTGCTGTTTACTAGCTCTTGTTTTGCAAAAATGTATTCCCTTTCTGTTTCATTCTGTTTTAAATTAAGGTGCGGTTCAAAACTGCAACATTTAAAGAAACATGTTAAGTGTCTAAAAACTGAAAGATTGCACAATGGGACAAACTTTTTTTCTGGTGCGGGGGGTGGGGTGGGGAGTTGAAATCCATAGAAATAAATATCCGAGGAATGATGTTAATGAGAAACATTCGGTTTCAATATTCCTGGGGAGTTTGCATCCCCATTATTACAGCACTGACTGATCTACTACACGAGAAACAAAATGAGCAAAAGCGAAACTAACTACAATGTTGCCTCTTTGCTTATTTATTTATTTTGGCATTTATATATCGCCCAATTAACTATGTCCTGTGGGCGGCTTACACATTAAAATCAATAAAATGCAAATATGAATCACAATAATAAAACAATCAATATAAAAATGCAGGTTCATTTCATTTTTTAAAAATGCAGGAGAGAAAGGGGAAGAAAACGAATGTAGGAAATATTGGAGCTTGGAAATCCTTGTTTTTTGGAGCTCTTTCAACTTAATCTTCTTTGTGATGTTCTAAAGCGTGGCTGGCGAAATTGTGTCCTGAAGACCTTTCAGGGAATTCGTCCAGTACACTGATTGCAGTTGGTTATTCCATCGTCGTGCAAGATCCAGGTGCCCCCCCCTTTTTGCACTGTTCTTGTAAAAATACAATGTTTCTCTCTCTCCACCCCTGAGCTCAGCATTTGGTTGAACCTCTCCTTGCTTTTCCACAAATTAGGGCTGGTCCCGCCATGCAGCAGGGGAAATGGCACCACGACAAGAGGATAGGATATGTGAAGCAGGAACTAACATCTAAACCAGTGCCACAATATTTTTTTAAATCTGCAAAAGAAGCATTGGCCTTAGAAGGGAGAGGTGCAAGGATGCCTATGAGCTCTGAAGTGTTGAGGCTGGCACTGATACAGCAGCAGCAGCATAATTGCAAGTGCTGAATGGAATATGGCTGTGCAGTTGTCACACTTACCTATTAGATAGTGCCATTATCAGTGGAAGGTGTCCAGTGGAGGCTACTCTTCCCCCTTGACCTGGGCCATTTATAAACTGTCATTTCATTGCTTTACTGATGTGTTCCCCCCATAGTGAGCTGGAAAGGGCACAGCAGGAATCAGAATTATGGCTTGCTGTGACTGTGCAAATGTGTAGGCTTTCAGAGAGGAGCTCACAGCAGCTTTGCTCCACCCCACCTGCTTTTTACTGCTGTGTTGCACTAAGCCAAGGTTTGGCTCAGTGTATCGTCTGAACCAGGACTGAACCAAGCACGCTTTTCGCAAACCATGAACTATAGCCAAGGATCGTAGTTTTATACAGTCTTCAGTTTTGTCAATATATACCCTGGAAGTATTCAAAATGTCACTTGCCACTTGAAGCCTGAAGTGGCACCATTCACTCTACAATCTTTCTGCTGCATCTGCAGGCTGGGCGTTAGTCATACTAAGATCTGACTGAAACCTGGAAACTGGCTTTTAAAGAGAGAGAAATGACCCCAAAAGGAGAGACCAATTTTACCCTGCAAACCCCAGGTAAGTCACAACTAAAGAAAGCAAAAAGGAGCACCATAATTTCTTAACAGCCTTTTCTGTTTATTACTCCTACATGACCTTTGGCAACGACAGTTGTGGTTCTTTATATCATCGTGAAATTACGTTTACACTGTGATGGACTCTCTAAGCCTATACGGAACACAGGAATGTTTGCAGCTATCTCGTTTTGCTGTAATATCTGACACCCTTAACTTTTATAAACAGATTAAATGCTCCTTCGTAAGTTACAAGGCTCAGGGTTCAAAAAAAAAAAAAAAAAAGGAACAGCACACAGCACAGTTTTAGGGTAGAGGCAAAACTTGTCAGCCCGTTCCGTTGCGAATTAAAGGGCACAGAGGAAAGTGGAATGTAAAGAAGAACTTTTGCTGACTGGTGCTTCCCAGGATAGGGAGTGCTGTCTAACCACCAGGTAAAAAGGTAAAGGGACCCCTGACCCTTAGGTCCAGTTGCGGACGACTCTGAGGTTGCGGTGCTCATCTCGCTTTATTGGCCGAGGGAGCCAGCGTACAGCTTCCGGGTCATGTGGCCAGCATGACTAAGCCGCTTCTGGCGAACCAGAGCAGCGCACAGAAACGCCGTTTACCTTCCCACCGGAGCGGTACCTATTTATCTACTTGCACTTCGTGCTTTTGAACTCCTAGGTTGGCAGGAGCTAGGACCGAGCAACAGGAGCTCACCCTGTCACGGGGATTTGAACCGCCAACCTTCTGATCAGCAAGCCCTGTGGTTTAGACCACAGCCTGCCAGTTAAAAAACTGTGGACAGACCTACACTGTGCATTTAAAGCATATGGCTTCCCCCAAAGAATCCTGGGAACTGTAGTTTACCCCTGACAGAGCTATAATCCCCAGCATCTTCACCAAACTACAGATCTCAGGATTCTTGGGGGTGGGGGGAGCCATGGGCTTTAAATGTGCACTGAGTGTGCTTCAGAGGTTTGCTGTGGATTTGCCCCAAGGGCACAGCAGCTTCTAGTATTTCCAGTGCCTCACCTGTGCCTCTAGCCCAGGAACACAGCTGAAATGTTGAGGGACTTGTAGTTAAGATTTCATTATCATTTGCAAAACAGATTCTGGCGCATCGGATAAATCCCCTACTGTATTCATTGACTCTGATACATGAATGTGTGCAGCGATAAACATACAGATAGATGTACACACTTATACATGAATGAGATGTGCTAATTAAAAAATGCAGCGGCCAATTTATTAAAAATGCGCTGTACTATCTAAATCTTCAAAACATTTAACATCAACAAATGCAGCCGCTTGACTGTTAGAATAGTAATCGATTTATCTTGAAAAGCTTCTATTTGTAAGTTGGATGCAAAGTTCTCCCCTCCTCCCCCCGCATCCAACACTTAAAAAGAATGAGGCAGCAACGTCGAAAATAACTGTAGTTTTATTATTCTTGTTGGAACCGTTTCGGCATCTATCTGTTTGTTCTTCAACCTTGAGAGAAATAAAGCAAGTGTCTCACCTTTCATTTTATCGGATAGATGGTACCACGCAGCATATTTCCCATGCTAGTTTGAATTACAGCTGTTTATCTTGCAGCTTTCTTTAAGATTAATTAAATGCAAATGTAGCTCTGTGAATCATGGGAATACCTGCCAGACCTCTTATTAATACCTTCGCTTAAAAACCCCTGTGCCACAGAGTCATTAATTTGCAAAGGGGGGGGGGAGATGAGATGAGTGTGTGTGTGTGTGTGTGTGTGTGTGTGTGTGTGCAAAAGCAGCCCTTTACCTCTGAACAATTCACAGAGGCCTTCCCAATTAGTCCAGGAGAATCCTGGTCCTCCTTTCAGACCCTGTGGCCCTCGGAGGACACAATGAGGCTCCAATGATAACCTGGCAACCTAGGTAGAAAGCTAGCCAAGAAGCGAGCGTTTGAAGCTGCGATCTTGGCTGCCATCACGTCGACAAAAAAGAAAGAATTCAGGCACCATGTCATCCAGTACAAAGGATAAAAACATATTCAACCGGAAATTCAATGTGGCACCACATATGGGATACATGAGTGCAGTTATACAACAGGCCACATTTTCCCCCCCGTTTTATTTTTTCTGTTGTTGAACAGTCTCCTGCATGTGATGCCGAGGACATGTGTAACCATCGTAACGTCTCTCGGAATCTGTATTTAATTTGAGTCGGGGTGGTGGCAGGGATTGGAGATCTGAAGCCGCCACAGGTTTGTGGCAGATGGCTCTGTGTCAGCTATGACAAGCAGCCAGGCTGAGCTTCCTCTGCAGATTTTCTTTTCTCTCTGATCAGGTAAATATGGGCACACTCTGGAAAGTTCTACAGATTTTGCCTTAGGCTGCAAGTTTGTGACTTAGCCCCATCTGTCACAAATCTTCCCGGGGTTCTGTTTCGAGCAGAAACCTGAATTTACCACGGAGCGCTGCCCAAGAAAACTGAGACATCTTTCCCTAGGAAGAAAAGGAAGAAAAAATGAGAGAGAGAGAGAGAGAGAGAGAGAGAGAGAGAGAAATTATGTGAACACAGCAATCAAGGGGAAAGGGTTTTCTCCTGCTGCCAAAGTAGAAGCAAAAAGAAATCCTATGTCAGATGCTTGATTAATATGTACAATTGTCTTCACTTTGGGGATTTTTTTTTTATCCTGAAATCGCATGGATAGTATAAATACTGCTGGAAAACCAGGGTCAGAAAATCCTGCCCTCTGATTGGATCAAGGTATTAGAGACTCAATCCCAGGTTAGAATGACTTTTGTAAACAAGAGCTTTCTGCCGCAAACAGCTTACCTGACATCAGGCAGGGAGGGCTGCCACACTTAGAAGGCTTCCACCTGAGACAGCGAAAGCTTTTAAGAACATGCCTGATTATTTCATTACCTTGTCTTCCCCTGCTCTCCCCTCCTACCCCTGCTCTCTGCAAAAGATTCCCAGTCCTCCAGGCTTGCAGCCACAGGCAAAGCATTGCTCAAGTTGAACAGCAGGACATATGCAAACATTTTGCTCTAAAATATGACACTGTCATGAGGTTTTTTTAGCACAACTTCATTTGGACCTTCTTGAAACGTGCACCATTAAATAATTACGGGCAGGCTAAAACGGGGCCAGATACTCAGAAAGACACATTCCACCCCCACCACCACCACAAGTGAAGGTTTGCATCTGACTCCAGGGTTGGAGAAGTGATTTGTTACTGATGTTTGTTCAGTGAACTGCATTGATCATTCCCATTTAAAAACAAAACTCTTAAAGAAGAATTTTGTTTGTGTTCTCAGCCTACTCTATCGGTTTCATTCACTGTTCCGAAATAACCTCACCTTAGGAATGCCAGATGTTTTATTCCATTATAGGATGTGACAGCTCGATAGGAAAAAGCAGTCATTACAGTACCTTACTACTGTGCCAAAATAAGCTCCCCAATCTTCCTTTAAAAAAAAAAAAAAAAGATTTGGCAGCAACCATACCTTGGTCCACTGTGCTACAGTGTCATGAGCCTGCTGATCTGGGTACTGCTGATCCATATAAATCAATTTGGTGGCTCATCCACTGCTAGGCAAGCACCCATTCTGATAGGCAGGCCAAGGACCAATCAGGATGCAATGTGGGAGTTCCATGATCAGAATTCCTGACATCCCTTTCTTTGCCTAAAAGCAGCTGCAGGGAAGGTGGGGCAGGGGAAATCAATATGGATTAGGGGCCCACAGTGTGGTTTACCCCTTTCTGCTCCCACAATTTAAATTGACCTCTCTTAAGCGGCTATTAGCTACAGATGGGAGATAAATGGGTACCCATGTTGGGTTTTCCATTTCACAGCTTATAGCAACTTTTTTTAAAGGGAGTTGTTAAGTAGGAGAAATGGCACAAGGAAGGAAAGTTTAACCCCCACCCTCCCTTGTTCTTGCCATGGACCAAATCTCACTTGGTCCAACGCCTGCAGAGCTGCATTAAGCAATGATTATGATGTTGGGAGTAGGGGTGCCAGCACAATTTTGGAGTCTCAGGGCACTGCACACTTGGCTCCACCTGCATTCTATTAGCAGGAACCAGTAAGCTGCCTGCCATGTATCCCTGAAACCCAAGTAACTAAGGCAGGGCTAAACCAAGGCTTGATCAAGAATCTGCAGTGGTGCCCCTTACTTGTCTTTTCTCTCCAGGTTGTCATCACCCCATCATCTCCTCCTGCTGGCTGCTGCTCTTTGCCGCCATACGGCCTCACTTCACTCGCCTCCCTCCCTCCCTCCCTCCCTCCCTCCTCCTCTCTCCTGCATACTTTTTTTGCTGCTATGTCAGCAGTGCTGCCTATCATCTCTCCTCATTGCTCTGAAGAAGTTGCAGGTTGAGGTTGGCCATTCCTTAGAGCAGGCATCCCCAAATTTCGGCCCTCTAGATGTTTTGGACTACAATTCCCACCATTCCTGACCACTGGTCCTGTTAGCTAGGGATCATGGGAGTTGTAGGCCAAAAATCTGGAGGGCCGCAGTTTGGGGATGCCTGCCTTAGAGCAAAACATTCTGGTGAGAATGCCTGTGACACTTTGCTGTGGCATCTTTTTTTTTTTTTTTTTTTTTTGCTGTGGCATCTTAAAACTTAGGTAACCACTCTGCCCAGAAGGCCTCACTCTTAAGAAAGGACCTCATGTGTGTAGCAGCACTGCTCTCCATGAGAGACTTCTGCAGGCCCAGGCTGGCAGCAAGGCAAGCGAACAGGGGGCCTGGGAATGCCAGTTTGCCCCCCGCCATATGCCACCAATTTGGCCTGGGGTCAAACATGAATACTTGCCATAAGCTACAGTATATCCTATGGATTTATGCATGCTTATCCCCCTGTTTCCTTTGCTATATTTACATGCAGGGGGGATTTACTTTACGCTCCTCCAAACCACACCCACATGTGTTCTCACACACTACCACACCCCCTTCTGCTTCTGGGCAAATGAGCAACTACTGCCCCATGGGGTCTTAGGAATATAACCGAAAGGTGACTTAAATGCAGTTTTTATTTTCTTTTTAAAACTGATGCACACCCAACTGGTGAGTTGTGACTGACCAGTGAGAAAACTACTGTAAGACTATTTAACCTGGGCAACAAAACCTGGCAGTTTGTATAAGCATTAGGAAGTAGTAACCACTCACCGACAGGACAGTGAAAATTCAAGTGCTAAGGTGCAAGGGAAATGGTGGGAAGTGGGAGATTGCTTGAATATCATCACCTGCTCTTTGTGATATATTACAGCACAAATATGACCCATAGTGAAATTTTCATTGTATGCGGAGAGGTCGTACTTTCACCCTCTGCCTATTCCGTTGCACAACTGAGTTCTCCCATTTGGGAGGAAGAGTCTGGCAACAAAGTCATCCTTCTTTGGGGCGGGGGTGGGAGGCATGCTTGCCACAGATCGGCTGAATTAAACAGTAGGAAAGAGGTCACCAGTGACTTTTGCAATCTACTGTCAGCATCCCTTTTGTAAAATTAAACGATCATCCCTTGTAAAAACTGTTTTATTTCTTCCTCCCCATCCTGCCATGTTCCATGGGCTCAAAAGACTCGGCTCTTCGCCTATTTCCCTATGCGCTCAGATGCCCTTTCTCAAACATTTCTAACTCATCAGCCAGTTTTAATTCCCTCCCTAAAGAATGCTGGAAGCTTGTATTCCCAATATAGTTTTGTAATAGAAAGTAAGATGTCCTTGCTTTTATAACTGAAGGTTTTGCCACTCTGTAAGGAGGCCCTGCTCCCGACTGCACCTTTCGCGTAACTTTATGCTCCGACCAGACTTTTCTTTTCATATTGGTCCCTGTGAGCTGGAATATTATCATTCATTATATTTTTATTTATACCCTGCCTTTTCCCCGGACAGTTGTTAAGGCGACTTACTGATGAAAACAAGAATAAGCAGCACACAAGGGAATTAAAACTAACCTGATGAAAAGCTATCCTAAGACTGCACACCCAAACAATCTGAATCCTCATAGAAAATTTTGTAGATCATCATTTGGAGCCTGCTCCCCTGCCACACTCAGTCTCTACTACCAGCCCTTGAGGATTCATCCATCTCATTCTAGATTTTGGCCTCGTACTTCCTACTCTGAGTATGTGGTTGGGCTGCTCTGCCTCCTTGAATTGGTTTCCTTCCACAAAATATTTATTTAGGCTAGGGGTTTCCTAGACTATGAATTGCTGCTTCTTCTTGGGGAAGGGGGCGGGGAAGAAGAATAGAAGGGGCAACCAGCGGGCCAAGTGAGATAAAGCTATGGTGGTGGTTGTCCCTCTGCAGCACAAATCACCCCATAGATAGACAGAAACTACAACGGAAAAACAAGGGCACAAAGGGTGAAGGGTGCATGTGTTTTGACAGCTGGGGTACCTGCTTACTATGATTATTTGCAATGTGCCTTAATAAGTGCAGGTGCCACTATACTGGGCTACACTTTTCTTGTTATCTCTTTCAGACTCACATTTTTCCAAGGCCAGAAGGGTGTGACACAGGTCTGGGCCTGGTCTGGAAGACTGCTTGGGAACCCTAAGGACATTGCCATGATGGAAGAAAGGTGGGATATTAATAAATAAATCTACTTTATGTTTTAGAAATTGGCTCGTCTGTTCTCTATGAACTCTGACCTCCCTTAAGGTATTGTAACCAAATTTTGCATGATGGTTCCTGAGATAAAGGAACAGGTTTTTTGCCTAAGTCTGGATAATATTGGTTGTCATCTTGAATCAAGATGGTGGACTGCAGTTGTTGTTTTTAATGCACTGATTTAAACCAAATTTTGCATTATTATTCCTGAGGTTTCTGTCTGTGTTTGAATACAACTGGATGTCATTTTGAATCAAGATGGCAGACTGAACCTTTCAAAGCTGCACTGATTTGGGGGTTTCTTAGAATTCCCAAGCAATTCTGGGCACAGGGCAGGTACTAATTATTATAAGCAGAAATCACCATATATTGTTCACCTATTACACCATGAACTTGATGAAGACATCCCACCAGCAACAGACGTTATATCCCCCAGGTAAAGCTTGCCATACCAGTTTCTCTGCCAAAGAATCTGCACGGCTATCACAATCTTCTATGCACTGGCGTTGTGGTTTCCTGGACAAGTTCCAGGATGCACAATCTGTCTAGACATTGGAGACGTGAAGCCAGGTGGGTCTCCCACTTGCTCCACATAAGCTGAGCATGTGTTCCATATTGCCTCCAAAGGTCTCCCCCGTAGCAGCATACTGCCAAGAGGGGTCAACAAGCTGTCTCTCAAGGATGTTTGTCTGACATTCCAGATCTGCTAACTGCAGAAGGACGTTTTCTTCTGAAGAATTTCAGAGGAACCCACATTGAGGGTGGTGCCTTCAACCTGCTTTCTCTAGGGGCTAAAGCAGTTTGAAGGCTTTATCATTACCCACTTCAGCACCACCCTCAACATACTATCTAGTCCAACAGATCTGTGGGAAAGAGGATATCTGTCCTATTATGCTCTCAAGGAAGCATGCTGTGTCCTTTTCTCATCCCCTCACCTCTGCTGGCTCACATAAGGACTATGTAGTCTTTCTATCAATAAATGTATGGGAAGTGGGGAAATGATAAAGTCTTCAACCTGCTACTTCAATTACTCAGAAACCTCGTTTGGTAGAGTCCAAGGATAACAGAAGATCATTAAGAAGTGTATGAAGGATGGATGCAAGATATGTATCAGGCCATGCCAAAACTCATATGTAGGGGGGGGGAATCATTTGAATGTGTGTCCGGGAGATCCCAAATCAGACTATAAGCATGTCTGGTTTCCAGGTATTTATCCTTAGATGCTTCTCTACCATTTCATACTGAAACACAGAATATAAAGAGCATGGGCTCTAGGAAATAAGGTATGTTGTGAGGTTGGGAAACAACAGTACACAGGTGGCGCACAGAGGTGGTGTACATAATATCACCCTGTCAGTAGTGCATTTGTCTCAAAGTCATACTTAGGGGACTTTAGATGTTTTGGATGAGTTCATCCAAGCCCAGAAAACCAGTCCATGCAAATGCAGTAATGAACTCCAAGAAACTTTCAGCAAAAGCAGGAAATGAAATGCGAACATTAAGAAGGATGCTATGATTAACCCAAAGCCATGGTTAAGAAAAGATCTGACGAAGACTGATGTGTTAGGTCAAATAATTGAATTTATTTAATCCACTTGAACTGAACTTGAAAACTTTGGGATATATATGTGTGTGTGTGTGCGCGCGCACACACACACACACACACACACACTTTGGCTACCTATCATGAAGATAGGAGCTTAAGGATTTAGTTTTACAGCAGTGAATTTAGCTCTTACAATTACCATTTTGTTTCTCTGCTTTTGTGGTATCCTAGGGAAACTATATCCCAAATTATATTCAATGCTATTTTAAAAACACAACAACAAAACCCTGCCACGGAAAAGGCAACTGACTCAAGGAGTAAAAAGTGTTAACTTTTATTGTGCTCATTTTGAGCCATACACTGAAATGTTCACAAGAGAAAGTTTGCATAGCCTTTTGCCAACAGAATTGGAATCCAATAAAATGTATCATTTTACCTATTTTGTTGGATTTAGAGAGCAGAGGTTATGAACATGTGTGCTTTTAGGGGAAAGGGTGTTGCTTTTGGATTTTACTGCCACTAAATCATGCACAACATGCTCGGAGCTCTGTGTTCTGATAGACATCAACATCCAGTAATACTTGGCTTCACTTTGTAGCGAACAATGCACCTAAGGCTTACCCACCCTACACGCTTTTGTGCCTTATTGCTTAAGTTGATTGCCTTTTTGTAGCAAGCATAATTCTGCCTCCCTTTTCGCCTCTAACTTTGTAAGTTGGCACAGGCACTGCATATAATTGACAAACTAATGCAGTAATGCATTTGACTGTTTTAGATTATATTATTAATAAGCTTGCAGCAAAAGCGGGCACACAGAGAGAAGGCAACGAAAATTCATATTTTATATGTCCTGTTGCTGCTGTTGTTTCGTTTTAAAACATCAGCAAGAAAGAACACCAGTCCCCCCCCCCCCCGATGACCAAGGAGTATAAAAGAATATAACACTCTTATTTGATATTCAGGTTTTGTTTACCAGAATGTTGCTCCATTTTGATCTCTAAATGACTAATCACTGTGAAAAAGTGTTGTGTGTGTGTGTGTGTGTGTGTGTGTGTGTGTGTGTGTGTGTTTTAAGAAGAAGAAACAAGGTGTCCTCAAACTGCAGGGCGATGTTTTGGGACCTGGCCAAGCGAGGGGCACTTTGTACTGTGATTCAAATACCCCCCTCCCCCAGTTATTACTTATAATTCAAATTACGGCAAGCAAATTAGCAGAATACCTGGGGTTGTATTCAACTAAGTCATGCTGAGCAGACCCACAGAAATCAAGGGACTTTGTTACTCACGGCTAAGCTGAATCTATTGATTTAAATGGGTCTACTTTAAGTATGACTTAATCAGATGCAACCCCTGAAGACCGTGACCCTGGACACAAGGCAAAGAGCAACACCTGCGAGATCTGGCCATTTGAAGATGATTAGTGCGGGGCAAGGATGTTAGACTGTAGGGGGAATATGTGGGTGTATTATATGTGTATGAGAAAGGATTGGTCAAGAAATGGGTGTGTAAGAGTGGGTCAGAGCAGGCGAGTGGAGAGAGATTTGGAAGGATTCTGCCCACTTTATATTGACAGGATAAAATATAACTACAGTACTTGAAGAGCAAACAAGAGCATTCCATACTTTGTTCACCTTAGTCAACACAAAAAATAGACATTCTTTCTTCCTACTGTCTAAAAACAGAAGCAAAAAGAAAAACAGGATATATATGATACCTCTGGGACAGTTGTCCAGGAGGAAAGTTACACCCTGGGAGTAGAACAATGGAATTTGGATGGGTGGGCGAGATAACAAGATAAGGCTATAAAGCCTTGGGCAGAGGGCAGGGATGGGGAACCTGTGGCCCTCCAGATTTTGTGGGACTCCATCTCCCAGCAGCCTCAGCCAGCATGGCCAATTGTCAGGGATGATGGGAGCTGTAGCTGCAGCCTTGGATTCAAATAGACATCAAACATCACTCTGACTCTCTGGCTTCCCAGCCTTTCGCTTTTCTACTTCTAGCTTCTTGCTGACATCTCTGTTCTCAATTCTGCCTTTGTCCTTCTAACTACCCCTGAGTTGAGGGAGAGGGCCCACCCATTTGCCATCTCACACAGAGCCCCCTCCTTTGTTCCCCTTAATGGTCCACCACCTCTGCTATCACCTCACCACAAAGTTAGCCTAGCTATTCCAAGAATTAAAGGGGGCTTATACATTAATTCCAATCCCTCCAAAACTCATAACATTATTATGATATACGGCTTGTTTCGCACAAGCAGGAGATCACTTCTGCTTATGCAAGGCTGCCCTCCTTGCAATTCTGCCAGTTTCCCTATCCTATGCTATTTATGAGGGTCTCCCCAATCTCAGGAAGAGACAGAAAAACCCACACTGCTGAAGCAGAGTTCCAGTCACACTTCTTTAAATCCAACCATTTGGGATTCTTGCTGTTTACGGAATGCAAAGGCACCTTAGCTTGCTTTAGTGGTTGCAGTTGAAAACTGAACAACCACATGAGATGCTCTCCGATTGCCATTTCCATCCATCTTCTGCAGTGGGGAGGGGGAGGTGTCTTCCATATTCTGGAAGCTTCCTGCATATTTTAGAATCCTGAAAAATTAAGATGCTAAAATGCACAGGAAGCCTCAACAAATACCACCGTACCTTGGTTTTTGAACTGTTTAGTTCTCGAACGTTTTGGCTCCCGAACGCCGCAAACCCGGAAGTGAATGTTCCGGTTTGCAAACTATTTTTGGAAGCCGAGCATCTGACACAACTTCCGTGGCTTCCAATTGGCTGCAGGAGCTTCCTGCAGCCAATCGGAAGCCGCGCCTTGGTTTCTGATCGTTTTGGAAGTCGAATGGACTTCCAGAACGGATTCTGTTTGAAAACCAAGGTACAACTGTATAGGAGACTCTCCACTCCAGAAGGTTGCCTTCCAACTTGCGGTGGGTGATAAGAACAGCAGTGGGGCACACTTTTAATTGTAACGCCTGAAGAGGGCTCTTGTGTTCAAGTGCACCTGTTACAATTAACACTATAAAACAAGCTAACGGATAAACAAAAATATCTGCACAAGGGACAACTTTACCTTCATAGTGCCACCATAGTTTCATTTCTTGGTTACTTTTAAAAAATGACCAAGAATGGGACAAACAATTGGTAGCCTTAGGTATGATAAAAGACACCGGAATGGCAAAGAACAAGGAACAAATCTATACACCTTCTACAGTATGATCCCGCATTAACAGAGTTCAAGAAGTGAGTACATTTCTTTCCCATAGCTAAGCTCTTAGTCAGGGGTTAAAGTTGACCCTTCTGACAGTATTCTCCTTGCCCTATCCAGCACCATTCACCACTGCCACTGCACAACGAGCAATTAAAACTTGCATTCAGCTGGAGTTATTAACATGCTGCCCAAAGTGATGTGATAAACTACTCCATGTCTGTGGCGGTAACTCTACTTATAAATAATTCAGCAAGGAGTACATTCTCCGAAGGAGACACTTGAAGCAAACGAAGCATTTTACTGAGCAGGGCTCGTATAACGCACATCTCTTACTCCCGAGCTACATTTTGGGAATCCTACCCCCCTTTCAAGCATCTACATTGGTCCTGCCCATGTTGCATTTTAAACACCCCTCCCCCGAGTCTCTCTTGCACACCGAAGCCGCAGAACCACAGCCACGACAAAAGGGCAAGCCCTTGCATGGCAGCAAAAACTATTTAGCTGAACTCGAAGAAAGAGCGAATGTCAAGGTAAAAATTTAAGGATTGTTTTTCTCTCTTTGAAGCCTCCGTGTGTAGCTATGCAATAGTATTGACTCAAGAAGTAATGTTGAGCACTGGAAGTGTTCAGTCAGCATTTTAAACTATTATGAGCTACCTTCTGAACCATTGCCAAGTTAATAGACAATGAAAGATAATGAGCTTGAAATTGGGTGTTAAATTGCATTTTTGGTTCTCTCCTCTTTTTTTCTTGAAGTTTAACCATTTCCTGCAGAAACAACATTTTCTTTCTGTCTGTCCTTATGTAAATGTCCACTTTTAGGTCACAAGAGAAAATCGCACATGGAGAGAGTGGAGTTATCTAATTCTCTTGCACAGATTTGCCTCATTGGGAAAGGAAGTACAGAGAACGTAGACAGGGATACTTCTGGGGCATTATATCACTCCCTTATCCTGGACAACATAATTTGGGAATGTGCCTCCGGCTGTATTGTCAGGAATGCATTTATTAGCATTGTCAGTTACTTGATATTGGCATCCTGGAATGAGGGTGCCACCTGCTTTTTCAGGGTATAGTGTGCCATGACATTCTCCTGCACGAGTGGAAGCTGTGAAAGCCACTGGGAAGTTCTCCTGCCCACACCCCACAAAAATGAATGGGACCTTTGCAAGCACATAGAAAGGCGTGAGCCATAGGGAAGTTTTCCAATGCAGGCACCTTCCAAATGAATGACAGCCTCATTAGTCCAATACAATGCACAGTATCCACTTAGAATAATGAAGCATGTGGAAGAGAACCTCACTGTGAACTGCATCTGTATTTGCTGAAATTTATTTCCACCCCTTTCAAAGGCTGAAGCCAGGCAACAACTTCCATTTAAAAACATGGAATTAGTAGAAAATATTGACATGGAGGCTGATGAAAATTCAGATGCTCTCTCCAGTTGGTTAACATCAACCTACCAAACAGCAACACTAAAAAGCCCTTATATTGCACTCAGCAGATGCTCAAGTTTCAGCAGACTTTGGAGAATGAGATTTCTTATCTGCGGTGCAGCTGCCAAGAATGCTGCTTTACATGGCCTTGTCATTCAAAGTTGGCCACCGCTATTAAGAAAGGGCTATATTAAGAATTGCGATTGGACGTGGGGAAGGAAGCAGCCTCTACAGGACTTGGACCTTCCTGAAATTTAGACATTAAGACTGGCACCCCAAATTACGCTCAAACACTTCTGAGACATAATCCAGACACAATTCCCCCCAATACCAATGCAAAACAATTGTGGAATTCCAGCCACCCCTGCCCAGTTTTCAAAGGCAACTGAAAACAAAAAAAATAGAGTAGCAAAATCACAGGTTGAAGCAGCTGAGGTCGAAAATTGAAATGGGTCAACGCAAAGCAAAGTTTGTAAGGTTCATAAGGTCCACAAAATAAGAGGCCATAAGAATATTTCAGGGTTGGGAGCCCCAGTAATAACAGATAATAACAGATGCCCACAAGGCAGGATTCAACTAAGTTGCTGTGAATGGAATGAGAACCACTTGCAGGAAAGGACTTGTTCCCCCTTTCATCCTCCTTGACTCCCCTAAATCTGCTCTGGGAGGTTGGGGGGAAGAGGGGGGGAAGTCCCATGGCATAAGTGAACCCCGTTCCCCGCAAACACACCCCACTTAGCACTACACTGAATTCCAGCACATCTCTTCAATTTAGAGGAACATAGTAAGCTGCCCTATACCGAGACACACCAAATGGGTCATCTAGTTCAGTGTGGCCTACACTGACTGGCAGCACCTGGGAACCAGGACTCCACCACTGAGCCTGGGCTGTTCCCTAAGCCTACACCTTTTTACATAATCCACGCTTCTTCTGATTCTCTCCTCACACCCCATGCCCAAAAATCTGGTGACCTGGAACATGTGGCCTGTCACAATTGCATGATGAGCATTCCTGCTCTTGTTACCCTTCACTGGCTATCATTTTTGGGAGCGGGAAAACTCAGAATGCTATGACATCTCGCGCAACGCATTTGGCCTTGCTAGATGTTTCCAGGAGAGAGAGAAAGTGGGGATTTGGGTAGCTGTTCTTTGGAGCAGCAACCGTGTCCTGTGATTCACTTCTTTGCGTACTGGTGTTGTAAAGGGTTTTCTTTGAAATGTAACAAAACAGCCTTAAAAACACCAGTCAAGGAGGCAGAAGAGATGTGGTACTCACCTGGTCAGTCACCTGAACACACCAGTGGAGATTAAATTAAGATAGGGAGGTAAGCTTATCCTCATTAGTATAATTGTAGGATCCTTCTTCCACTTTCCTTTTATACTAATGAATTAAATTAATCCAGGTTCATTTTTATAAGCCTCTTGGGTTCAAACATGGAGGACAGTCATTTTAGAAAACAATAAATTAAAAAAGCATGTAGCATGCATTAAGCGCACGTATTTCATAAGACCCTAGGTTAATACAACTGGCATCTAGTGTAATTAATCCTTGTTAGTGTAACAACTAATATCCCTCCCTAGCATGTTTCCTTTAAACATTAGGATGTTAATTAAATGTTTTCTGGTTTTCTCTCCTTTTTAGAAGGAAGGGGAGGGGGGGCCTTTTTTTTTGGACTGTACTCTTCAATACACAACAATACCTTGGAATACCTATTCAGAATAAATACCTTATAGAGATGTTTCCTTACAATGTCTGGTCTCTTGCATAAATTCTGAAGCCTTTTAAAAAGCTGTTCAGGTGTAGAATACAGATATTCAGCTGCAGGAAAAACAGATACATTTTTAATGAAACAAAAACCTCAAAGCACACACTCGATATTAGTCACTTTACTAATTAAAAATGCATATTGCTCTGTGCCGCCTCGTGTTTTACATTATTTAAGCATGATTTTATAAGGTTACCTCAGCTCACAAGGATGTTTAATGCTAAATAAGACTGTGTAGTTGTGCTGTTTAGACATCTCCTTTGGGTGATTAAAATACATTATTCTAATGTAACACAATGCATATGTGAGACATTTAGTGATGAGATTTTTCAAAGGACTGGTACTACATTAGTGTGTATCCTGTAGCAGGGTTGCATATTATTAAGTATTAAATTGTTTAAATAATTTGGTGTGATTTTTTTAGGCCTAAATTTTTCTCTCTGTATGTCATTTTAAAAATAAAAATAAAAAATCTGCAAGCTATCGCTTCCGAAGCGACCTCTTTAATAAAATCTATCACTATAGACTGTGTATGCTAACAATGAAGAATGCTATTTCAAAACTTGCTTTTGTGTTATCTTGAAAGAACAGATGGTAAATATAAACTTCGTCTAATGTATTAAAACACATTAAAAAAATTCCTCAGCGCTAACATGGTAGCTTGCCAAATAAACAATTGCTCTTGCTTAAGTTTATTCTCAAACTTTGTGTTTTAGAATTAATTATAAATTAAAACCACAGCAGAAAAAAAGAAATGCAGAAGTATAAAACTACCTGGAAATATTTCTGGATAGACCAAAGCTTTGGGACAGAGTGGATAGCAGCCACAGTGCACAGCTTCTATCCTAAAAGAAAAAGGGGGGAGGGTAATGCAGATTATGTACCATTATTACATTATTGAGCCCCAAAGCGTATTTTGGGCCAACAGCACAGAAGTTGGCTGCAACAATTGTATTCCCTGTACATCAGTGTAATCTCCCTAAATGCCAAAGTTGCTCTTTTTAAAAGATAATTTTATTGATCACATGAATTACATAGAACAGAACAGCAAGCATATGTTTTGTTCACTGAATAAATCAAAGCGCAGCTCTCCTTTTTTTTTTTAAAAAAAGATACTGCTCAACACACTTTCATAATCAGCAGACGGGGACTGGGGAGACGTGGGGAACCCACAATATTCTTTCTTTCTTTCTTTCTTTCTTTCTTTCTTTCTCTCTCTCTCTCTCTCTCTCTCTCTCTTTCTCAAACTGCTGTCAAGCACAAATATGAAGGAGCTAGCATGAAAGAAACATCAGGGCAATCCAGCAGCCGGTTATACACATCTAAGTTTCTATAGAATCACTGAGGATCTGCACACATATAAAAAAGTTCTGAAAATGCTGTTTTTTAAAAAAGTGTTTTTAAAAATACATTGAATTCTCCATAAGGCTCACCATCGCCATCTAGTGTCACATTGTATATTGCACTTAAAGCACACTTAAAACATTTTATTTGCAGCTGTAATAGCCGAGGCCTGAGACATCACTGCATGTAACTGTGTACTGGAATGCAGCCGGTAGTTGTGGCCCAGTGATAGGAAGATCCATGTGCACTAACGCAACTGAGGGTTGAAAGCACAGGTGACAGAGAGCAGCCTCTACCATACCCGAGTACAACAGCTTAGCTTGGGAGGCTCAGGGCAGGCTGGGTGACAAACACAACTCTGTTCCAAGCTCCTCGGCATCTGCTGTCTGAGGTGATGCTCTCGCTTTGCCTAATGATAGGGCCAGACCTACTCCTCCTGGACTTCCCATCTTTAAACACCGAGAATGTTTTAAAAAGTGGTTTGGGTGCTACCTGCTTCTGCTTCGAGCAGGAAACTGACTGAGCCGTAACCCTAAGCCCAGTCAAACTCAGACAGGATTTCTCCCAGGTAAGTGGAGTTACGATTTCAGCCTAGAAAGCTCTATTTCAAGCGCTCGCTTGGCATGGCTCAGGTTTCCACCTCTTTGCCACTGCCATGATCTTTATGTGAATAAATTCAGTGACTGCCTGTAAACACTGCATAAGGCCGTCTGGCAATGCATAATAGATTGAACCCATAATAGATTAGCTATATGTGTATGCCTATATACTTTTAATTACTAATTATAACCTAACCTTTACTTACTAATGCATTATCCAAGTACTCCTTTGTCAGGGGTTTGTTTGTTTTTTATTTATTTATTAAGCGATTTGCAGAGTGGCACGCTTAAGACACAATTTGCAACTTCATGGCTTCAGCAGGCAAATGCAAAAAAACAATGCTGGAGCATTGCAGCAAAGCATTTTTGTTAATGTTTCCATGCAGTTATGCACGGAGTTACAACTGCTTTGGCTTTTCTGCCCCCTTGCCCGCTCATGTAATGGCCAATCATTGGACATACAGTAAACTTTAAAGATAAAGCTGTAAAATCTGTCGGTCGGAAATTCTGCAGTGAAAATGAAAACTACTTTTTTTTAAAAAAGTTTATTTTCTGAAATTCTTTTAATTGGCACCCAAATGCTGAAGGACTGTCTTTTCTTTTCTAACTTCAGTATTCAGCTCCTTCGTGAAAGATGAAGGCCATGTCAATATTCACTTTATTGATGTGTGCTTTGTTTTTCCAGCATTTTTCTTTTTCCCTTTTTAGAAAAAAAAAGAGGATTTGCCGCTGACTATAATTTAGCTAGTAGGGACGTGGGTGGCGCTGTGGTCTAAACCACTGAGCCTAGGACTTGCCGATCAGAAGGTCGGCGGTTCAAATCCCCGCGACGGGGTGAGCTCCCATTGTTCGGTCCCAGCTCCTGCCCACCTAGCAGTTCGAAAGCACGTTAAAGTGCAAGTAGATAAATAGGTACCGCTCCGGCGGGAAGGTAAACGGCGTTTCCGTGCGCTGCTCTGGTTCGCCAGAAGCGGCTTAGTCATGCTGGCCACATGACCCGGAAGCTGTCTGCGGACAAACACCGGCTCCCTCGGCCTATAGAGCGAGATGAGCGCCGCAACTTCAGAGTCGTCCGCGACTGGACCTAACGGTCAGGGGTCCCTTTACCTTTATAATTTAGCTGTTAGGGCTTTCTTTTTAAATTCAAGATGTACATCACAACCCAACTCTTAAGGACAGACAGCTTCCAATATGACATCACCAAATGCAATGGGCACAAACTTAGGATTATGGATACCTTGCAACAAGTGAGGGGGAAAGGATTTAATGGGGACATGAGAGGAATACCCAGACTTCCCATTTCTCCTCCCGCATGCACCAGCCCTCAATGCTGCCTGTGAACATGAGCATGCAATATGTATGGTGTAATTGGAAACAAGGGTCCTAATTGAATCACTGGGAATCCTTCAAAGCAGGTCTCCACACACATCCACGTGGATCATACTCCTTATTTAAAGGCAAATACTTACTAAAAGCCGAGAAGATGGTTATATTTTTGATCATTAAATTACTGTTGGGTCATAACTGTCAAAGAGCAGAGATTTTCAAAGGAAGCTTTCATTGCTGCCCCCCCCCCCCGCGCAAAGCACTATGGAGATTTTAGCGATATACCTCAGATCATGAAATTATGTAAAAGCAAGCGATTTTCAAATTGATCTCTTTCCCTGAAAGAGAACATCAGGCCAAACTGCAGTTTAAAGAGTCACCTTTAAAACACTGTGCAGGAAGAGTCCTTCTCAAGGACTCTGTCCGTCTCACAAATAAGTAAAACCAGGATTCAATATTTATGTAATTTGACAGATGAAAAAAAAAGTAGGATTTGGAATTAATCCTTTTATTTGAAAATGACCTTACATACTGATGCAAAGATAAATACGTAATGCCAATATACTCCGAGAGGGTTTGGGAAGAACGGGCCACAATGGGTAGCACAAAATGCAGCTTTTTAAAAAACCAAAAAGACCAAATCCATTTTTAAAATATATAGGTTCAGCCCAATGAAAGGCGATCTGCACCTGGAAACAGACTCAAAATGCAGATCCCTTGTATACATACGAGAAGAGATGCTATGAGGGAAGTTATGTTACCCTACATTCTGTAACCCAGCTTGCACATAATACAGACAGGGGCCCCATAGATACAGAAGTAGACCTCATAGAGACAGAAGTAGAGAGCCAGTGTGGTGTAGTGGTTAAGAGCAGTGGACTCGTAATCTGGGGAACCGGGTTCGCGTCTCCGCTCCTCCACATGCAGCTGCTGGGTGACCTTGGGCTGGTCACACTTCTTTGAAGTCTCTTAGCCCCACTCACCTCACAGAGTGTTTGTTGTGGGGGAGGAAGGGAAAGGAGAATGTGAGCCGCTTTGAGACTCCTTCGGGTAGTGATAAAGCGGGATATCAAATCCAAAGTCTTCTTCTTCTTCTTCTTCTATGGAGTGTGGCAATGACCTAACTTGTTTCTCTACCCAGGATAAGGAAATCTGTGGCCCGTGAGATATTGCTGGCCTTCAACTGCCAACATCCCTGACCATTGGGCATGCTGGCTGGGTGTGATGGAAGCTGGAGTTCCAAGAGCAGCAGGAGGGCCACAGATTGCACAGACCTGCTTCAAGCCTCTTCTGTGCTAAGTTCAAACCCTTGCAACTGCAGCTATTCCTCAGTTTTGATTCCTGAATATCCCCAGCGAAACAACAGAGTCCCATTGTTAAAATGACCTTTATATTCCAATTAAGAAATCATCTGCTAAATCTATGAATCTTAATATTCAGATCTATTCCCTTCAATTCATACAATTTATCTGCAAATAGTTGTTGGGCTTCTGATTCTAAATATAATTAGCTGATAATTTTGCTTGGCTGAATTACTTTTCTGGAGGGCCTGCTAAGTCTCTCAGTTGCATTATCTGGCAATAATGAATCTGATAGGTGAAATTTTTTACTGTAATGAGGATGAGACACAGTTGTGACACCTGAGTCTAGTAATAACAGAAGACT
>JAWWNH010000001.1:17617500-17830000 GCA_034641385.1 Darevskia mixta
GAAAAGCCATGCAGAAAATGCTGGTGGGATGTACCTATCTGTAGCTCCTGCTATAAAGGAGAATGGTGGGGTGTGCACATCAGAAACAGCCTTTTAGCTTTTACCAGGGTTTAGCTTTTAGCACTGACCAGGGTTTCAGACAGGAATCTTTCTCAGCCCTACCCGAAGATGTCAGAGATGGAACATGACACCTTCTGCATATGATGCATAGGCTCTGTCACTGACCTACCTCTCTACCTTGTCTATATCTATGCTTTATGGACCAGCAGGCACTCTGATAACAAAGGAGATCTGCACATGGAGGCAGATGTCTTCATTGGATTCAGAGCTGGAGGATAAGCCAGATGTGAATCAGGATACAACTGCTGTCCATCCTCACCGCATTGCTTCAACATGCTGTGTTTTTTTAGCCATGCATCCTCACATGTCCTTAGTCCACATTCTGGCACAACTAAACATGTATACCAATGTGTGACTATGGGCCAGATCGAGGCATTGGCATCTTCTGAAATCTGTAGGAATCTTCCAATCAAAACTGGGCATAGTATTCGCACTTATGAGCACCTAGAGAACTTCGTGGCTACACAGATGCATTTTTCACTAAGTAGATTAATATGTTACAAGTCCCTTGCTGCAATAAACAAATGGTTAGAACATTAAACTGGACTAATTTAACGATATTGTAAATATAACAGGCTCTTACTTGCGGTTTAAAAGTTGGGATAGACTTTCAAGAAAGCAGTAATCTTTTACTTGTTGAATCAAAGCTTTACTATCTCACGTATTTATAATACTTGAACCTAAATTGTTTGTTTGTTTTGCCACAAAGCCAAGAAAGTCTCCCACCATTCCGACCAGCTATGGGCAACAGACCACCGGTGCTTTAACAACTCTACTAATTGTGGTCTTGTTAAAGAGAAAAACTGGTTACAGTGATATCTATATTTGGCAGAATTCAAATGGATGCACTGAGATCCCTAGGCTATGTAGGATCACTTCATACAATACTTTTTTGTACTTGTATGATCACCCAAGAACAAAATTCATGCAATAAGGTTCTCAGCTGAACAGCACAGGTGTATGGGCTTAGCCTCTTGCCTCTTTAAAATTTATGTGAACTGGGGCCCGAGTCTTTCACATTTTATTTACTTATCCTAGCCCGTGGCAAGCAGCGGCAGTCTCACTGCTTGCACCAGACAGGATAAAAAGCTTAGGGCCAGGTTAAAAATGTCCCTTTGCTGTGCCAGTTTTAAGGCTGGTGCAGTGAAAAGGCCTGTTGTCACCATGTGATGGTGGCAGGGATGACTTAGGAGCCACTGGATCCTGTATAGATCCACCCCACCCCACCTCCCAAAATGCCCCATTTTGGAGGTTTCCACTAGCTACCACCACCTTTCTATCATTTGGGTGGGTGTACTGGGGCGCTTCTTTTCTATGGAGCTCCCCAACCGGTGGAAGCCAGAGGACAGACACATCCACCCTGTGCAACCCCTGTCCAGCATAAGGAAATAAGGGGGTTGGATTGCTCTGTTATTTATTTATATAGCTCCTCTACACCTAGAGTTTTCTAGACGACTCACCAATTTTGGAGAAACTACAGTCATACCTTGGTTTTTGAACAGCTTAGTTCCCGAACGCTTTGGCTCCTGAACGTCACAAACCCGGAAGTGACTGTTCCGGTTTGCAAAGTATTTTTGGAAGCCGAATGTCCAACAGGGCTTCCAATTGGCTGCATAAGCTTCCTGCAGCCAATCAGAAGCCGCAATTTGGTTTTCGAACGTTTTCAAAGTCGAACAAACTTCCAAAACGGATTCCGTTCGACTTCCAAGGTATGACTGTAGCACCTAAAAACAGATACACAACAAGTTTTTTTAAAAAATGTTTTTGATCTCCAAAGACAGCCACTATGGTTGTTCTAACACTTCTAGGTTTATTTACTTGGATCCCCACCCCCACCCAATGTGTGTTACTTGCCCTTTTTTGCGTAGATGACCAATTCAATAAAATACAGTGGTATCTCGGGTTACAAACACCTCGGATTACAAACACTTCGGGTTACAGACTCTGCTAACCCGGAAGTAGTACCTCAGGTTAAGAACTTTTACCTCAGGATGAGGACAGAAATGGTGGCGCGGCGGCAGCGGGAGGCCCCATTAGCTAAAGTGGTACCTCAGGTTAAGAACAGTTTCAGGTTAAGAATGGACCTCCAAAATGAATTAAGTTCTTAACCAGAGGTACCACTGTAAACATGCGGAGAATGACCACATAGAAAGTTTTACTATTATATGATATTAGGCTGCTTTCTAGATCCATGTTCTGAAATGAGAACCACTTTTCTGCTACATCAGATTGAAATGAAATCGCTCCTCCTGGTATCTCTTTGGTACATGTACATCTGCTGCTTGAAAAAACAACAGCAACACCACCACACAAACACAACCCCCCCCACCGGAGCTAAAGGTAGTGCAGAGGCACAAATTACACAGCAAATAAAAGAGATCAAAAGAGAAAGATCCCAGTCTTTATCAAGATGGCTGATGAGCACCATAGGTTGGCTATGAAATTTGTCTATGTATGCAAAAGCACCTGATAATGACTATACTGGGGTTCCAGAACCATGACTCAACAAGCCAACTACACTGCAATTTCATATGCATGTATGGAACAAATTTTATATGTACTCAGAAGTACCGTATTTTTCCATGTGTAAGACAACATTTTTTAAAAAATATTTTTTGTGTGATAAATTGAGGGTCGTCTTATACACGGGTTAATGTGCTAAGTAAGCGAGGGTTGGTGGTGCGGCGGTAGCAGGGAAATGTCGGAGAGAAGGCTGCTTACCCGCTCTTTCCAGCTTAGGAAGAGTATTTGGTGAGTGCCAGTATGAGGTGTATTACGGCACCAGTTCCGTCAGCCAGAGTGGGGGATTGTCGAAAAGCTGCTCAACAGCTCAGCGAACTTACAAAAGAAGCTCAACAACTGTTGAGGGCCCCCCAAAATAGGGGTCGTCTTATACATCGGGTCATGTTATACACGGAAAAATACGGTAAGTCCCATTGAGTTCACTGGCATTTCCTCACAGTTAAAGCAGTATACAGGATGCAGTTGCTAGCAACTCTCAACAAAAAACAATTGCTGCTAACTTTTCTATACATACATATTTAATTTACCACTGTGCTGCAAGTTCTCACTTTTACCCAACTGCTCACTTTCAGGAAAGAACATTACAGAATTTGCCTGTTGTGATATCTATAAATGTAGAGATTGAAAAATAAATAAATACCTGGAACATCGGTGAAGGTCTCTCCAAGGACAGAAACATGAAAACTGAGGCCCATCTCTTTCATTTTCAGCAGCACTTGAAAGAAACTTTCGGGATCCTTATCATGTTCCCTTGAAGTAAAACAAAGTGCACCTTGACTTTTGGATTGTTTATTTATAGAGAACATTGCATCTTATCAGAACAACATTTGCACTGCATTCCAGGTCTATTGCAGAATGTCAGACTTCAAGATGCTTTCAGGCTGCAATTTTAATCACCCTTACTTGGAAGAAAGCTTCTCTGAAATGTGTGAGACATACCGTACTTCCAAGTAAAGTTGTTTATAAGCACTCCCCACCCCCCTCATAACATATCCCTTTGGGATATTTTAGCTGAAACAAAACATTTGTTAAACTTTCCTCCAAACCAGCTCACAGTATAATGCAATGGCAACTCATGTCAGAGGAAAGCCTTTGCAGAAATTTCAACAGGTAAGTGATATTTGAAGATGACCAAAAGCAAGAGCTTTCAAGGAGAGTGGAACACACTTACACTAGGCTTCACCCTGACTGGGCCCCTACTGTTTGCCTATGAGACTGCTGGCACACAGAGCAGTCAATGATAGCGCTCCCACCTTTATATGCTGGAGCTATGCCATGCTTATCTTGCATACGGTTCAACCTCAGAATCCCTGCAAAGAAACAAGTTATGAATTGGCTCTGAAAATGCTTCCGCCCTGGACCAGGACATGGTTTTAGCGTAAACTCATAGTGCAACAGATTTCCACCGATGCCTAATAATTTGCATCTTCAGGAAACTCACTTTAAAAATGACCAGGAAGTAAGGACAAGCTTTGATACAGAGAACAGTTAGGTTGCTTATTATATTGTTTGACCAGTGAAAACAAACTGCAAAAACTGCAAAATAGCCTTATACGGCCATTGTAGAGGGATAACATGGCTGTCAATGCTTAGGACTGAGCTTTAGTACTTTACTAAAGCTCGCCCTAAGCATTTGCAGCTATGTTATCCTTCTACAATGGCTACAGTTATATTATATCAACTAAGTCCCATTGAACTCGGTGGGATTTGTTTCCAAGCAAGTGTGCATAGGATCAGGCTGCACAGCTCTTTAACTCCAGCAGACTAATACTTTGTGATTCTGCTGGCAGTATACCTTTTTTACACGTTCCAACACAAGCATTTTTAAGGTGGATTAGTAATTAAGACTGGGCCTTAGAAAGCCAATATTCCTCTATTATAATAGAAAGAAACTGCTTACAGTTGTGTGCACATACCAAATGTGACTGATTCCTGATAGCTCAAATGGCAGAAGAGAGACTGGGAAAGAAAGACTGGGTGGCATAGTTCAAATGATAATATTACAAGGAATTTAAGTTTACATTGGTACCTCTTTTCTGCAACACTCCCTTCGTCTCACTCAGCCCCCACCCCACCTCCATTTCTGGTTTAGCACTAAACCATAAATCAACTGTGTGGGAAGGTGCCATCTAGACAAAACCTAAACATGTTGAAAATGAACATCATTTCCTACAATCTGGCTACTTACATTAATAGTACAATGAGCGATTACCCGTTTGAAGGTATATTCTGCCTTTTGATCTAACTGCTCTGTTTTAAATCACTGTTCTTCGCCCAGAAGTAAACCAGATGCCCTTCAAGCATTTTTTTTGTTTTGTTTAGAAACTTCTACCATATTTATTTTCAAGTTATAGGAAACATGACAGTCTAGTGGTAGAAGTGGTGCATTGCCCCCATAGGCTAATTATGAAGAATGAATATGCCGGTTTATCTAATAATAACTATCAGAAGTATTAATAATTATATCACTTGAGAAATCTCATGCTAAATGGCATCTGTATCTCTGCATGTGTTAATTTCAAAGTCAGTCAATATTTTTGGTTATCTGATGTCAAACAAAGATTTCCTAATTAAACATTACTTTCCCAGGTTTTCAAACCAGAAGCTGTAAGGTCTAAAGAATGGGATTCCTATAAAAATATGTACAGAATTAGCATTGACAAGTTGTACATCTTCCAGCTTGTGTGTGTTTCCAGTAATAAAAAGGAATGCCTTGTGATATGCTTTGCAACTGTACACCCTGAAGATTCAGTAGCATTGTAATGAGAGAGGAAAAAGCAGACACAAGTTCTGATAATTCAACAACTTTTTACACTGCCAAGAGAAAAGACTAGAATCACAACAATATATTTGTATTTATAGAGGCTGTTCCCAAATGTAAAATTCTGGGAAGCCAAATCCAGTGTCGTTTCAGGCACCGAGAGCTTTTGTAGAGTTTTGCAAAGTAGTGATTAAGAGCATGGGGTGTGAGGCAGGATGCCTCCAGCACAAAACACACCACAGCCACCCTTGAAATGCAACCTCCAAACAAGGGATGAGGAACCTGTGGCCCTCCAGATGTTATTGGACTGCAACTATCATCTTCTCTGAACACTGGCGATAGGGCTGACAGCAACTGGTGTCCAACGTCATCGGGAAGGCCACAGGTTTTCCATCCCTGCTCAGGGCCAATACTGAGCCAATAATAATGACTGTATTAATGGGCAATTGTAAGGATTCCTGAGGTGACATGTTTGCAATACTTTGGTCAAAGTGATACAGAAATGTCAAGTACGGTCATACTTTGGAAGTCGAATGGAATCCGTTCTGGAAGTCCGTTCGACTTCCCAAAAATTTGGAAACCAAAGCACGGCTTCTGATTAGCTGCAGGAAGCTCCTGTGGCCAATAGGAAGATGCAGAAGCCCCATCGGACGTTCGGCTTCCAAAAATAGTTCACAAACAGGAACAGTCACTTCCAGGTTTGCGGCGTTTGAGAGCCAAAATATTTGAGAACTAAGCTGTTCGAAAACCAAGGTACGACTGTATCATCATCATAAGGTGATAAAAGACATATATGGTTCAGGACTTTGATTTGGAAATATCTCAAAAAGGAGCAGTTGCTTCGGTTTGGGAGCATTTATTTTATGAAGCAAGGTGACGAAGTGCAAGCTATTGCAGACAAAGAGACGAAAAATGTAGTCAGGTTTCAGATATTTTACAAAAAGACAGAAGAGGAGGGAAGGGGGAAAGCCAATTTTTAAAAATTGTACCTATACAATAAAAGTGCACACAGTTCTATGACACCACAGAGACAAACACGTAACAAACTTTTTTCCATCTGATTTTATTTTATTTTTGGTGAGGGAGGAAAAAGAACACATTTCAATAAAGGTGCAAAAAGAAGCAGTGGTGATTAAAGTATAACAAAGTAGATCTATGTAGGGTGTTGTACAATTAGGGCAAGTTGTGCAAGCTCGGAACTAGGTAAGGCTGCCTAGAAAAGCCCATGTTGTTTCTTTCCTCGGAGGTTACTAAGAAGAAGAAGAAATGAAGGAGACTCTGCCAGGACTGCCTTAACTATAATGAATCACGTCTTAGAATAGGAGCCCATTCCTTCTGACTACAAGGACCCTGCAAAACAAGTGGTTCTGCATGTCCGGTTGTTGAAAAACCAAGATAACTCGACACCGAGGAAATGTGAAGGCAATTTCAAAAACATAAAATGAGTACTCAGAACAGGATGAGAAATGCACCAAGGCCACTACACTGTGTCCTATATATCTCCTTGCAAGTTCAGGAAGAGTCGCTGCATTGTTCAGAAACCAGGAGGGATGTTTCCCTGGACAACTGATTGATTGATCCTTTATGGAGCAATGCTATCCTCTTTCGGAGAGTGGCTTGGTGGCCACAAGACATTGCAGACCTCCCTTTTTGTGGCCAGAGAGGGGGATTCACAGTGGGTCCCAATGGGGCTACAGAAAACCGAGCTGCTGTTGCAAACCTGCTCTCTCGGTTCTGAGAGTGGTGGGGGTCAAAGTGGGGGCAATCCAGACTATAAGGGCAGGGGGAACTTTAGATACACCATATTCAATGTCCTCTCAGTCTCAAGACATGCCTCCAGGGGAGAAAAATTATGCTGGCCTTGGAAACCAGAGTAGTTCTTTTTTGTCTCATTGGAACCAATTGCTAGGGAACAGGCAGGGAAAACAAACCCGGTGGAAAGAAGGGGACAGAGATATAAAGCCACCCCTCACATTCTGCCTGGGCCAGTGCAAGTCTAGCAGGGCTCAGAAAGTAATCATTCCTCCACCACAAACTCTCCACTTGTTCTCTCTCAGAAGAAAAATTTGTACGAATTCAGATATAGATACAGTTGAGAAATTTACAGCCCAATCCTAACCATATTTATTAGAAAGTAAGACCCATGCATTTCAGGGATTTACTCCTAAGTGCACGTCGGACTGTAGCCTTTGTAATCGGGGGGGGGGGGAGCATTTCCCCACCCTCGCTTTTCACTAAATGAAGTCTCTTAGGGTACATCATGATACAATATAATTTCATACATAACTGACACGCGTGCAAATCTCTAAAGGTATTGTGTATGTTGAAAGGGTTATAAATAAGCTGAGCTAAAAGCAATATTAAAAAGGTCAATCTTAATCTTCTTAAAACATTTAACAAAGGAGCTTTCTAGTATTTCACTGGTACAGAAAATTCAAAATGGGGAGGTGGCAGGGGGAAGAGGCAGGCTTAATACTGTTTTTTCAAATATGTAGCGCCTAACCAATGCACCTTTCTCAGTATCAGTAAATAAAACAAGAAAACCACCCTTTCAGGTAGAGGCATATTGGTCTTCGGGTAATAAGGTAAACAGTATTCAAACATACCTGCAGCTGATAAGAGCCGGGGGGGGGGGGAGGCCTAATCTTTTCATTCATCACATAACCAGAGTTTGCTCATTTCCAAAGGTACCATAGGAGAGAAGCAAATCCTGTTTCTTACTCTAAAGTTAAATAACAGTGTTTATTATGTAATTTGTGAAAACCATTGATGATCTCCCGAACAGAAATAACAGTATTGTGTACAGAGTAGCTGACATGGCCAAGTATCCAGTTACTGACATGGGACAGCCAGGCAACGTGGATTAAAAGACTTTAGCTGCCATGGTCGATCGTCAACCAAAATAATTCGTTCTTATTTTAAAAACACACGACGGTACAGCTCTTATGGGCAGTGCGCACCTGTATATGTATATTTGCATGCATGTGTACTGTATGTAAAAGCCCTGTCTGTGGAGTCCCTGCTCCAAGTGCCCACTTTATTACACTGAGGCAACAAATGGAGGGAGCCTTTTGTATTCCTATGCACTCCATAAAAAGGCATGAAAGGTACCAATGTCAAGAGCCTTTTGGCACTAGGAAAAAATATTCCCATGTGCCCAGGCATTTTATGGCTCTCCCTGTTGTACCCCGGCTTCAGTCACTGCAGCAGGGGGAGCAGGGATGTCAGCTCCTTTTCCTGACCTACTAGTGGCGTAGAGTGCCTACATGGAGGCTGAGGAGGGCTTTGGGCGCCAAGAGGGGAGGAACTCAGGTAAGTGGCAGGTACTGATCAACAGCATGAACAGGAGGGTGCAGCATTGTTGCCTGAACCAGGTGTTGCTTTCACAGATGAGAGCAGAACCACCCACCCCAAAACAGCACACGCTTGCAATCCCAACATTCCTGCAAAGCGAGTAAGTCTTGCAAGCGAGAACATCATTTAAAAGCTTGGCAGGCAAGGCACGGAAACCGCTGGGACATTTTCGTTGCTTCTGTCCAGTTCTGAACATCTTGCCTGATTTCTGAACCCCTGAATCATGACTCTTGAACTCTGTGTCTGCTGCTGTACCGTTAGTTGCCTCAATAAAGATTTCTTTCTTAAATGCACGTAAGAGCCTCTCTCTGTGTGTGTTGAGCACGAGGTGGGTTTCCATTTTTTTAACAGGTACATGAAGGAAGGATCAAATGCTAATATTTTCTGGTGAGAATGCTAATGTGAACAGCACAAGAGAAGAAGCCATTATCTACCAAGAAAACCTATTAAGAACGAAAAGGGACATGGCATGTATGGTGGTATCCAAGAACACACCAACACTAAGAGAATTCAATTACTAAGCCCAGTTAATTCAATTCTGCACCGTGCTATTTCCAGCTAATATTTCCAGCTGAAGTTAAGGTATAAATATGCAGTTATCTGTATATAAAGCTCTTTTTTCTATGCTGGTGTATTCACAATATTCCTTTTCCTTTAAAAATTATTACATTGCTGTCAGCTCTCTACAGTTCTTCACAGTTTACATCAGTTGGAGTTGGCTAGTTGAAAGGATACCTGTTTTGTTCCATTCAATAATTCCAGTATATTAGGAAAATTTCTCCCCATTAATATTCCTGAGTTTAACAACATTCTCAGCATTAAAATCTACAAGGAGCATTAGAACCACATCCTCTGCTGTGATCACACAGAGTGCATGTGAAATAAAGGAGGAGAGATGTTAGCAACGGCTAACATAGCATTTAAGATACTGTGACAGCCACCACCCAAACACCTGGGTCCTATGCTGCCTGGAGAAGGGAGACCAGGCCACAACAGAGTATAACCCTCTCCAGTACCTTCGTAGCAAAAACGAACCAAAATTGGATGAACACAGTCCTCTAGCCCTAACATACAACTGTCCCTAAGCTTATCAGGCTTTTAAGCAGGATTCCTGACACACAGGTAGGCTTTTAAGCCTTTCTCCTAAGCCCCTCAAAACTTCCAAACCACTTGGGAGCCCCTTGATCTACCCATCTTCTGGTTGTCTGTTTTCATGGACGTCTCTTGACAACAACAACAACCATCTCCTTCTCTTGGGATATCAAGAGTGTTGTATCCAGCAGTGGCTACACATTTGTGCAAGGTCTGGAATCCAGGGTTCTGCAATTCCCTGCAACACACATACTGGGAGAAGCTTTACAGAGGTAAATGAAGCTACACTGGGAAGATATTGGCCGTGGTGTATCACAGTGGTAGTGATATTGAAAGGCACAAATCAGCTGCTCTGCACTGTGCTAGTAGAAGTGCTCAATGAAACTTAAAACTCAAGGAACACCGGATTAATTGATAATGATAAAACATTAAAAGGCCTCAGAAAATAAAATATGTTTGTCAGCTGCCAATAAGACAATAACCTGGGTGTCAGGCAAGCTACCCCAAAGAGGGCATTCCACAGTGGGGTACTATAACTAGAAAGGTCCTTTCACTAGTAGTCACTCAACACTGGGTAGGGGCATCCAGAGAAGGACCTCTAAATAAGATCTCAAAGTTGGAATAGATACCGGTACATGTCTTGGCCCCAAGCCATTAGTGGCCTCCAGGGTCCATACCAGCACTTTGAATTGGTCCTAGAAATGGACTAGAAGCTAGTAGAGATGACAAAGCATTTGTGTTATGCTTACGCATATATTTTCCACTGGCTGCAATGGGCTTATGTTGTGCACATCTTTCTGTCTGAGGCAAAAGGATGACAGCTGCAAACAGGATTCTTTTGTGGAGGTACAGGGACACAAACTTGGGTTCCATTTTGTATAGTAGTTGCCTAATACTCCAAATGTAAGTAATAACCCAGAGACACCCAATGTGGTGCCCCCTCAGATGATTCTGGATTCCAATTCCCATTGGTCCCAGCATGCATGGTCAATGGTAAAGGTTAAAGGGAACTGTAGTCTGAAAGACTCTGGAGAGCACTTCATTGGTTACCTCTGTAATAATTATAACGGGAGTCACATGGTGTAAAGAAGAGAGATGGAAGCAACAAATAAGATGGAGATGATAGGGCAAGAATATGAGAGCAATGTATTATGGAAGGGTTCTAGGCAATGCACATATATATACAATTGTAGGGAACATCTGTATACTACTTGTCAAGACCACATGGAAGACTTCCTGAGGTTCAAAGAAGATCATTCTTGATTTGTGGCTAACTTACACCATAGGAATTTTCAGAAAAAAACAAATATAAGCAGAATCATAAAATTGTAGAGTTGGAAGGTACCCTGAGGGTCATCTTGTCCAACCCTCTGCAGTACAGGGATATGCAGTTGTCCCTACGGTAAAGATGTGTACAGTGGGACCTCGACTTACGACGATAATGCGTTCCGACGCAATTTTCGTAAGTCGAAAACATTTGTAAGTCGAATCCCCATAGGAATGCATTGAGCGAAAAAAATTCGTAAGCCGAAAATTCGTAAGTCGAAATTCGTAAGTCGAAAAAATCCTATGAAAAGCGCCCGCGACTTCCATTCGTAAGTCGAAAAATTCGGTTGTGGCGGCCATTTTGTTTCTCCCAGAAGTCATTCGTAAGTCGAAAAACACGTAAGTCGAATCGCTCGTAAGTCGAGGTCCCACTGGAAGGCAAGTTGTCAAAAGGATGATACCTGACCTGGCTTCAGGGACAAGCTAACTACACTTAGTTTCAGTATATAAACTCACATTGTAGCTTCAGAAACAGCCCCACAGCTGGTGGAGGAGGGGGGCAGAGAAGAGAGAGGAAGGGGAAGCAAAGGGTGACACAGACACTGGGGTCTCATATGCACTAGAAAAACCTTTCAAACTGATAGTCATTGTAGCAAGCTGAACAAGTTTCTTGAGGTAGATATGCATATTGAAGTTTATGCTAGGCTTTTTCAGTTTCTTGAGAGTAGATCTTCTTGCAAAGACTCACATAGTCTGACACTCTGAAGAGGAGAATGGGGAAGCAGCAAAAAAAACCTAATGCTATTCTAGGCGGTATCAACAGAAGTATAGTGTCCAGATCAAGGGAAGTAATAGTACCACTCTATTCCATCTTGGTCAGACCACACCTGGAGTACTGTGTCCAGTTCTGGGTGGCACAATTTAATAAGGATGCAGGTGAGGGTGACCAAGATGATCAAGGGTCTGGAAATCAAGCCTTATGAGGAGCGGCTGAAAGAGTTGGGTATGTTTAGCCTGGTAAAGAGGAGACAACAAGGAAATATAATAGCCATCTTCAAATATCTAAAGGGCTGTATCTAAAGATCCAAAAATGGAGCAAGCTTGTTTTCTCCTGCTCCAGAGGGTAGGACCTGAACCAATGGCTTCAAGTTACAAGAAAGGAGATTCTGTCTAAACATCAAGAAGAACTTTCTGACAGTAAAAGCTGTTTGACAGTGGAACGGACACCCTAGGCAGGTGGTGAACTCTTTTTACTGGATGTTTTTAAGCAGAGGTTGGATAGCCATCTGTCATGTATCCTTTAGCTGAGATTCCTCCATTGCAGGGGGTTGGACTAGATGAACCCTTAGGGTCCCTTCCAACTCTACAATTCTATGAAAACTGAAATATAGCATCTTAAGAGTAAAACATAAAAAGGAAAGGGCATCTTGACTAAAGCAAATAAATCTCCACAGGGTCAATTTGTGAAGTTCCAAACAGATATGGCTGCAATAAGAGGAACCTTCTTATTTTCTTAGAACACAATCCTTGTCCACACATAGATCAAGAGTGCCCTATTTCTTCAGTACCTCTTGGTGGGCATAAACAGGCAGGGCAATGTGCCAGGGAAGTCCAGGGACTGGAAGGCCTGTACACATAAATTCTATATCCCCAATCCAGTCTCCCTCTCTGCTTAGTTAAGTTACACAAATCCTGAACAAATCTATGGAGAAAGAGTGCTCTACCAAGTCATATGGGGATCACTCTGCATGCAATCAGTTTCAACTTTTAAGAATGAATGAGGGAGGCATATCTTAGTTTCTGAATACCTAAGACTGTTGGTCTTAAGAAGATACACGATGGGGGGAAACCAAAAGTTTTTGAGGAGACAATGGTATAATATAAAGAATATGAGAATATAATTCTTTTTGAGCCTCTTAAATTCTTCTGTGTCGGCACAGAAAAATGCTGAAAACACAGTAAATAAAAGGAGAGCTTCACTAAATCATTTGCGACTTATAAAAGTTAAAACGCCTGCTCAGTGATCTCAATAAAACTTGTGGCAAATATATCTAATATTTCCAGAAACCAAAAGCCGCATCCCAAATAGCAGCAGCAACAAAAAAATCCATTGTGTTGCTAAACCTACTAGATAGCTTTCTGTAAACAAGATATTTACCATCACCAACATGAATTTAGTTCTTCAGAAATTTCAGTTTCTGAAGGTCAGATAACTAACTGCTTAATAGAGAGAATCAAAGTGGTACCTCTGAATATCTCCAAGCTCTGATGGGCTTATATTCTGCTCCTTAGGTGAGGTATTAGCAAAGCTTATTTATTTTCATTTCCAAGGCTTTTATTTGCCCATTCCCTTGTGGTAAAGCTGATTTCCATGATGATTCCCTTCTTAATTTTAATACCCTTTTTACTCATCATATAGACATAAGAATTTTCCCTAAAATAATGAAACCCTTCCAAAGGAAATGAAGACAACTAAGAGGAGAGGAGGGGGTGGGGTGGGGAGTCAGCAAAAGCTTACTTTTCAATTAATTGATCCTCTGTCATATGCATACATGAAATATTTTTTATATGCAGGGAAAATAAGGTTAATTAACATAAAAACCCTTCACTCGTCAAGGTGTTGAATTTTGTATTTTATCCATGCTGCTGTAAGCGCCTTGATTTCCCAGTAATGACCTAGTTCTCCTAATGAGTAACATTAACCCCTGGCTGTAGCTGTCCAGGACTTAATTGTCAACTGGAGCTGAAATAGGAGAGTATGCCGATCAGCAGGTATGTGGTATATTAACTCATGTCATTTCAGACCCTAATAAATAAATCTGTTGCTAAGGCAACAGGAACATCAGCTGTATCACTTTTTTGTGTGTGCTTTATAAAAGAAAATGCCTTTCACACCGAGCTCTTAAAAAGGAAATTAACTATATGTAACCGTAATTAGAAGAAACATCATTTCTCATCTTAGAAACATATCTACATTAATGAGAAAAGACACTGAAAAAGAAAACTGCTTTCTACTGTGATCAGGATAACTGAAATTATTCTCCCCTCAAGTGAAAGAATGCAATTTGAAATATGCACATTTGAATGAGAACCTGTGTAGTGGTGTTATGTACCAGGAAGGAGGCCCCATTGAACTTGCAGGGACATACTTTCCAAGTAAACATGCGCAGGAATGGACTGTCTGCGTTTATGAGACCCATACCTACTTAGACGCATACACCTAATGATAGATGTATATGTTAGTGGATGTATACCTCAGAAACACATGTCATTCCAACCCTGTATATGAGCAGAATATTGTCAGTGTGTGAGAAGATTTCTGGGCCATATTGAACTAACTTGTTGCACTAGTGGAAGTCTGCACAAGGATTCCCGCAAGCACAAAAAGGCTTCCCCACCACGCCGCGTCTCCCCACCACCCTCCCCAAATCTGCTACGGAGGGTCAGGAGAACCCCCAAAACAGCATGTGGAAAGTAGAGAGGTGAGATCATTCTCATGGGCAAGCCAAAACGCTTGTTTTGAGGGAACAATCTACCTTAGTGCTACATTGAATCTGAATTAGATCACGATTACAAGCAACTGCCTGTTTGCATGGGGGTTGAATTCCTGGTCATCACATGCTTCGGCAGAGCACACATAAGCGCCCCTTCCTCAGCCCCTTCCAGGGCCAAAATCGGTCACACACCAATTGAATGTGCACAAAATGGCTGCCACCTGTATTCTTCTGTCTGTGGTGTCACTAATGGAACTGTAGTCGAAGCCACATGCCTGCCAAGGCAATGGGAGGATTCCAGGGTGGGGAAGCGGGTGGGCAATAAAAGGGAGAATAAATGGGAAACCATGAAGACTGCTTATGCTTCAGAGTCTTCTTCCCTAAAACTGCTACCTGAGGCCTTTGGTTTCTGGTTTTTACACCCCCTACTCCCCGGTAAAAGAAAACATCTAAAATGACATAAGGCAGGGATACAGAACCTGTGATGCCACAGATGGTGTTGGACTACAACTCCCATCATGCCTAACCATGCTAGCGGGGTTAATGGTAATTGTAGTCCAATAGCACCTGGAGGGCCGTAAGTTCTCTATCCTTGACCAAAGAGCAGTATTCCCAAAAAGAAGAAACAGGCAGGAGAAGGTTAAGCACCCACTCCCACCTGACTCTTCCCTGTAAACACAACACATGTTTCCTTATAAGCAAAAGATGGGGTTGAGAACCCCATTTTTACACTCATAACAACATCTAGCTGGTCTTTTAAGGCCAACTTGAAAGGGAGCTTAGTAGATTAATAATATGACTCAAATAATTGACTGCAGTAACTTGAATTATTTTCACATATTTTGGCAAAGCATGAAAGACTGTGGCACGTCAGGCAAAGTGAATGACTGTGTTCGTCCCCACCTGTTCTACCCCCAGCTGACCTCTGCCTAATCAGGAACAGCTTTCCACCAACCAGTAGTGTAAGTTACATTACCATGTTATAAGCACAGTCCAGCACGCAGGTCTGAAATGCAACAGTTTACAACCATTTCTCAGAGGAGAAATAAGTAAGTTCAATTCTATCACCTTTGTCTTGAATCAGGATAACTTTAAAAAAAAAACTTTTTAAGTAGTTTGCCAATGTCAGAAGTTTGAGTTGGTCCCTGTTAACGGTGTGCCACTGCTTGTTCTTCCTGCATTTCATTTTCCTCTGACCTCACTGTTCACAATTGTGTATTTAGAGAAGTTCGGGGGGGGGGGAGACACTGACTACATCTGATGGACTCACAAGCTCTTTCCATAATTAATGTGTTTGTATTTCAGGTAGTGATGGGGAACCTGTGGCCCTCCAACTATTTCTAGACTCCAGCTCCCATCATGAGGACTTGTGTACCAATGTTAGGGCTAGCATCACCACCAAGCAGCATTGGATCAGACAGCAGTAGTGTATGCCAGGGTCAGGATCTCAACTCCTGTTCCTTGATTTCTACTGCATTACTTTCAATTACAACACCAGGGTAGCGACATAAGTATAATCATACAGGCTTTCCTTACAGGACTGTGCAAATAGTTTCTGAGATGATTTGTGTGAAGTGCTTAGATATTTGAATTGGGTTTTAAAATGTTTATCACCGCCATCATTTAGAAGACACAACACATAGGGCTTTGCCACACTCCCCGTTGTGTCAAGAGAGTCCTTGGGTGTGGCGAGCTTTTATTCAGCTGGACCATGAGATGGCATGGAAATAGGCCATGAGTGGATGGCTACTGCTAAAGTAAAGGAATCAGTCCTGGGCTCTTTTCCAACAGTAGTGCAAAGCTACAGGTCACAGTGTTGGACTGGTTGGTGAAAGAAGCATCTTGTCCCATACAGTTAATGGCCCAAGAGGAAATATGGGTTAGGGTATTCATTTGTGATGAATTGAGGCAAAGCAACAATTTGTGATCCAGGTAAGGAAATATCACAATAAGATATTGCTGCATTTTAAGAGGTTTTCATAATTAGTTGAACTGGAAGCACAGCATGTTAAAAAAAAAAAAGAACACCTCTTACAATAATCTTAACTTTAAAAAATTAGAAGCATATGCAATTTTCTGCAGAAGTACTGCTAGTAAAGTAGTCTAGTGCAAAGAAATGGCTGAAATGATAACAGTGGTGAGAAAGAATCTTGAAGGAGTAACAGCACACTTTGACAATATTTTCACACAGCCCCTCCACATCCTCCCTATTACATCAATTACCAAAACCTGGTGTTTGCTTAATGAGATCATTTCAGGGCCTCGGAAGGGAATATTTCAATCTGCAAATGCCCGAATAAGGCACAGAAAAGCGTTAGTCACTAATGCAGTGAATCAAATGTGTGTGTCCCTGTCTGTCTCATCTGACATCCCAATGGTCGCTTAGAGCCTATTCTGTTTACCTGTATGATCTGGGCTCTTTATCGATGCTCCTCTGCAAAACCAAAGATATCAGGGTATAAAATGAGCACTGAACTAAAATTCTTAATTTACTAATTCATATTCATCAAATTATAAAAGAGAGGGGAGGGGGAAAAAAACCCTGCATTTTTATGAGCATATTTACATAAATCATTTGCTGGAGCATCCTAACACTAAATGGTCGAAGTCGAGCCCCCTAACCATTTGCACGCATGCTTCTCCTCAGACATGAAAATATTGGCGTTTCAGATTTTCATTGAAAAGCCTGGCTGCGCTGGAACTCTAATGGGCTTAGAACAGTAAATTTTGAGGAAACTGATTGCTACCCCTGTAGCTAGTAAATGTCTGCCTAGACCCAGTGGCATTTGAAAAAAGTGTTTTATCATAAAATTATCCCAGCAGAGTCCATTCTGCAAGATAACATCATCATCATCACCATCATCATCAGTACTCTATGCAGGACCCAACAGCTCTGGCACAATATTGCCAGTCATTTATCTGTTGTCAGCACAGGTTACACACTGTAATCCTTGACTGCCTCGGAATTAGAATGTCTTTGATGTCCCCACAAGAGTTTTTTTGCCCGAAGGCTTTACCAATGCTCGGCGGCTCAGTGTTTATTCCTCGTAATCTTCCTCTCATCTCCAGGCTAGCAGTGACAGATGGTTATGGGCACACAATAGTATTAAGAGTTTGATATTTTTTTTTTTTTATGCTGTGCTCTCTGTACAACAAATAGCTATCAGACGCGGGCCAGAGAGCTGACATGGCTCGCTTAGGTAATGGCAAACAAACAGCTCGGGTTGATGCTTTCTGTCATTTTCCCTGCTAACCCTGCTTGTTTTCATTGTATACTCTCAAAGGTAAACTATATTAACCTTATAGACTGTTATTAAAAAGATATATCTATATGAGCATAAAGTGCCTTTCTCCCCCCTCTCTTTTCCTCACTCTTTTGATTATGAAAGTAATACTGCTGACATATTGAACAAATATCGAATGTCAACATAAATTTTTAGTATGTGATAATATTCCCCTTCATATAGCCGTGTGTCAGGCGGGAACCCATGGATGATGCATAGCAGTAAATAACCCAAACAAAATTAGTTCTCTTGTCAGCTTCTACCTTGTATGTCCCCAGGCATCAGTAAAATTGACTGCACGCTAGATTTTCAAAATTAGCCCTAATGTTAGCTGTGTGTCTGGCAACCTCCAAGTTTCCAATGTTCTACTATATTACCCGTAAGGATGAATGTGTTACTTTTATATTTTGGCATTTGATCTTGCTGATGTGGCTTTTCCCCCTCCCCTCTCCTCCAAATTAAAAATAATTTAGCTTTAACAATAAGCATGTGCACAAACACCAGGCTGCCTCTCTTTAAGCAACTAACTTTAGGCAATTAAATTAAATTAAACAAAACAAAAACCCAAATACACACAGACAGAAAAGGAATTATTCAATTTAATATTGCTCATTTTATTAATTTAGCTTTGCCCTCCTTTATGCCGAATGCAGAATAAACAGAGGGCATATGCTTTGTTTTTCATTTAGTCTGCAACTTGGGGGGAAAGCAATATATATATATATATATATTAAGAGGAAGGCTTAGAACCATCAGTTTTGGCATTTACCTTGATGCACCTTTTTATTGTAAAAAGAAGAAGAAAAAGAACTAGGAACTATAGTACCAGATAAGTGAACTTCATAATCCTGACCACGAATGGAATTGCAATTAATATCTGTCCTAAGTGCATCAAATTGTAAAATAACCTATGAGAATACAGCATTTTTGAGCTAGCAGCAATAAAATATGATTAAAAATAAATGTAGCTCCCTGAGAAAGGCTATACAAGAAGTGTGAAGTTGATTAAACAAATCCAAAGACAGATTCCACATCGACTTCCAATTCCTACATTTTATGTTCAGACATTTAGAGTCAAAGATGAAAATCCCTTTAGGTACCAGATGCTGCAGATCATCTGGGAGAGCTTCTGGAGTTTTAATGTGCTGGAAGTCAAATCCTCTGCAAAGGCGATTTGCCCTGTCGGTGTGGTGTACTTATTGCTTCACCTGCGAACAGTTGCTCTCAGAAAATCTGACCTACTGATCGACCCAGCATCTCTGAAATAAACAGACTATAATCTGTGGATGAAGTGAACTCTAATCAGGCCACATGCAGATTAAACAAACTGTGAGGAATAAAAACTAGATTAAAATGTTCGTGCCCAATACCGGAAGATTATCAGGACATTTTACCTCTTTAAATCCTAATTTATGGTGGAAGTCAAGCTAAACTTTATATATTTGCAGTGATTATGTGGCATGGTAGATTTTCCTCAGTTTAGAGAAGATTTTGTGATCAGGTATTTGTGTCAACAGCTTGAAAAGCAGCAGTTTTCGTGTAGGAATATTCCATTCTATCCGTCTATCTACAGAGCCTTACATATGTGCATATGTTTTAAAAATCTGGACAGGTATATAAAAAAACTACGACACAGAGCAGCATAGTATGGCCCTGAATTTTAACACCTAGTCAGTCACATTAGTATAATTAAGATAATTTAAATAACACTGCATATTAAACATCATTAGTGGACCGAAATGCTCTGAAACAGAGTTTTCAGCGTTTTACATATCATTTCAATGTCATAGCTATACCTCTTCTTCCCCACCCACACAACCCATCCCCCCTCTCGTACGCCGAAGGCCTGTTGTGAATTTCAGCTTTTAAATGCCATCATTTGTTTTCAGTAGACCACTACCTTTACAAAGATATAACATGCAGAGCAAAACAATATTGGTACTAAATCACCGTTGTATGTAATAACTCGTCTGAAGATACAGCATTTTCATTTGGTGTTATACTTACCACCTGTGTGGCCAAACAATGTGCAAAGGTTTCTCCACATGGTCCAAACTACCTGAGATGCTGCACAGGTTGTAAGTTGCATGTTGACTATCTTCCTCTTGACAAGGGGTTGTACTTTTCAAAGATGTAGGCTTGTCCAGATCTTCTAGGGTCAGTAGTTGGTTGGGCAGCCCCTCTGGTCCCAGGGAATAAAGTCCAGACTGTGGTTTACTATGTCTGGGACTGAGGTCAGAGGCGTTGCTGTTTATTCCACCACTCTTTTCTTGGAAAGGCAGACAGGCATCTCCATCTCCTTTAGTACCATGCATCTTCTCAATATGGGCCAGTTTGTGTTCTGGCATAAACCTATAGTTAAAAACAAAACAAAATTAAATTATACTTGCACCAAAATGGCATCAATTACGTATGTCAGCTTGCAATTTTTGAATACAATCTTTTTTTAAAAAAAGACAAAAAAGCTGCAATACAAAAGCTGCTTGAATGGTTCTGCATAGTGGTGGCTCAATCATGTTAAAATTCATTTGCCACAGGATAGAGAAAACAAAGAGCAAAGTGCTTCCAGGGGCTAAGGGCTCTGTTTTCCAGCTCAGAGTTCCTGAGGCCATTGGAATCACAGAGGCTGAAGTGATGCAAGCGGAATATACAGCTCTGTTGACCAGGCAAGGTCCAAATCCTGCCCTCTCACCAGTCCACCTATCAGCCATAGAGGGCTGCTCTTGTGAGAGAAACAGCTGGCGGTGCTCCAACAGGGCTTTCTGGGCCCACAGCACACTCTGAGGAAGGGGCCCATCTTCAGAGTGAGGCATTGTGGGTAAATTTCCTGTGCCACTTCCACTTTGCCAAAATAGTGGCAAATCCTGTTTAAAGTTCAACATTAGATTTAAACATTTAAGCAGGGTTTGCCACCTGTGCAGCAAATCGGCAGTGTCAGTGTCTGGAACCCCCTCACCCACAAAGCCTCACTGCAAGGAAGCACCCCCTTTCTCACAGTGTGGTGCTTAGGAGAGAAGACGGCCTTGGCACAAGCAAGTGCCAGGTCAGGGAAGAAAGGAAGGAGGTGGCAGAAGTCACCTGCCACAGGTGTAGAAGGCAGCTCTGTTTAGGGAAGTTTTTAATGTGTGACATTTTAATGTATTTTTAATATTTGTTGGAAGCCGCCCAGAGTGGCTGGGGAAACCCAGCCAGATGGGCGGGGTACAAATAATAAATTATTATTCTTATTATTACTATTATTAGTATTGCAACAGAGGGGAGTGAGGCCACTTCAGAAACAGCACAATGTGTTGCGCCAGACCCCCGGCCTACAGCAGTGGCTTTTCAAGGTACCAGGCACAGTATTTCTCAGCTTACTTCTTGATGTCTCTTTTTGATGGAAATATGCAAAAGCATATGCCTACCACTGAGCTACAGTCCCTCTCTTTGAGTCCCATGGAAACACCAGATAGTTTTGACTAATTTAAGTTTTCTCCCCCCCCTTTTTTTAAGGGGAATTAGTTAATGACCAGCTTGACTTCAATTGGGGACATCCCTGTTGTTAAAAGTTTCCATGTCCTCATACTATAACATTGCAAATAGTTGCATAATCTGCCATAAATGAATGGTGGATTACTACCACTACTACTATTTCTACAAACACACCCCAATCTCAATAGTTTGTTCTACGTGGTCTTCTGTCTCCTTACCGAAATTCTAGTCCTTGTGCCCAATTATGCAGTGCCTCACTTCCAGCTATTTTCCAGGTTTAAGTTCTCATAAATCCATTGTGGGATTTTCAGTTATTAGATGCCAATGAAAACAGCTACAACATATATTTTCTACAAGATGTACATGGAAAGCCCAATCCGGGCACAATCAGGACTTTTGCTATCTACTTGCATTACACACATAATACTAATCACCTTGACAGTTTTTAAATAAGTTAGTTTAGAATACTGTTCGCTGAACGATTTTTAAAGCAAGATTTATTTCATGATATATCAAGGAGTAAGTATTAGCCACATTAACTTGGCATTGTTTTGGCACCAAGTAGTTCTGTATATCTTAATAGCCATAGTGCAGACATAATAAAACCTGCATGCTGAGAGTCACAAAAATACCAAAGTGTTCCTCAATGAAATGATTTTTTAAAAAGTTTGCAAGTTAGCTTAGGTGGTTGAGCTTTCACTATGTATCATTATGTCTAAAAACACAACACCTTTTATAATCTCTGGAAGACAGAACAGCCTACATCACAAATCACACACAGTACAACCTCTATTGTCAACATGGCAGGAATGATATGACAGACAATCTATTGCCCAGCTGCTACTCAAATGGTTTGCATAATGCTTTAACATATCACTAGAAATTAAGAACTAGAAATAGACATGATGATGAAGGAACATTTCAAATAACTTGGTAGAATAATCTTAAAGCTGTTACAGTTTACCATGTTATAGAGCAGTGGTCCCCAATTAACTAAGTACTGTAGACCCCCTGTTTTTCAAAAGCCAAGCCATGGACCCCCTACTTTTGAAAATTTTGATATTGCTATGGTAGTTTTTATTACGTGAATGGTGCCATTCAACCCCTGCATGTGTTAAGTGGATCACCGATTGCGGATCACTGTTATGGAGCCCTTATACAATCAGCGTGAATAAGCTAAACACTGATGGGTATGTTGGACTGTGCCAGCAGCAGCTTTATTTCCATGAATGTTGGAACAGAGCTTGCTCTTGTGCAATGGAAGGGCTCAATCCGTGTGACTGGGAACTCTGAAAAAGCAGGACTCATGATTTCACAGAAAAGTACAATTTTGCATGGTTAGACACTATTCTAACTTTTAACCAAACCTGTGTTAGATCAGGAGTGGGGTGTCTCACCATTCTACCCTTCTCTCTGCAAAGTTTGTTCATTTGTAGTTTGAAAAGTGTTAAAGACAAAAGCAGACCTTATATGAACTATTAATGCTGAAAAGTCATACCATAACAAACAGCATTACGTGCTTGTAGCACATGGAGCTAATTCAAAATTATAAAGAAGCAGGTAGAAAAGAAGGACATATTTTTAACTTCTTTCCCTGCTTCTAATGCACTATTGGACCAAAGCCCCCCCAAATTTGTTGGACTAAAACACAGGGCATCATGTTGGCCAGGGCAGGTGCAAGTTGGGGTCCAACAGAATCTGGAGGGCTGCACATTTCCCACCTCTGTTCCAATGCAAAATCTGATGTTATATAGAGGTGAGAAAACAGGCACAAGTCATTCTGATTAACTCCGCTTCTATATAACACATAAACCGGCACAACACCGATAGATGTTTTCTTCGCTACTTCATAATATTGGATCTAGTTCTTGTCCTTATCCAGGGTTAAAGCACTGACATGTGTTGATCCTAAAAGGCGTCATAGATTCAAGGAAAGCAGCAACGTCCTACCACATCTCCTGTTCTCACCACCACCTTCTCACAAGTATCAGCTTTGAAAGCATGCAGGGACTTTTCTTAACCCCACTTTCACACTGGCCTTGCACATATAACATTTTATACTTTTGGTGAACAATGTAGCTGCTACCATCAACAGTTGCTAGGTGGCACCTGGTGGCACCATTGGAGGGAGAGGCTAGAGTGGTGCTCTTGTTTTATAACACACAATATTCAAAACTATCAGGCAACAGATTAGAATACATACAAAGAAAAGTCACAAGCTCACAGCTTTAGTATGCCAGTGTGTCTTGCATTGCCTAGCCTCTTTGTAAAGCCATTGGTTTAGTACGTGACATATTGATTTCTAATGCAAAACAACACAAAGACACACACACACACACACACACACAAATACGCACACCAAAAACCTCTATTGGAAATGAAAGTAAAAATGTTTTCCCCTTTCCAGAATTTAGACTGGCTCCCTTGAGATATAATATTCCCAGTTACAATGTTTATAAACATAACAAAAAAATAAGCCTTGAGAGTACCACAAATATAATAAATAACCTGTCAGCTTGGCGCATTTGACTGTAAACGCTTTGTTGAAACACTACAGCAAAAATAACTAATTCTTGACTACATAATAGAAATCTCTTAACATGCTAAAAGTCACTATAAATGTCAGCCTGAATGTTTGACATTTAATCTGCCAGATTTGCCATTCTTTCTAGCTTGTGCAATACACATTCTCTACGTCGAAAACAGCCGTGCCAACACACCTATGCACATTAATTTGCAGCAGAGACGCGAGGCTTCCACTGTTTGCACGTTAGATGTCATCATGTCCTTTTGTACATGTTTATTCACAACATCTCATTTGGCCTAATGAAACATTACTTATGAGAATCAGTATTCTTCATTGGCACTGACAGTCAACTCATACACCATTTTATTAAAAACACCACCAAAAGAAGAATGGGAAGATACTGATGTCATCGTCAAATGAATAAAAACCACATTAGAAACATTGGCTGAAGGGCTGTTTTGGGTTAGATCAAATTATTAAAGAAGCGGCCCTGGACTGTGTGCTACATACAGTATATTCTGAAAAGCTATTTTTCATAAAAACAAAACACATAAAACATGTGAGAGCTGGAAGAAATATATTCTACATATATAACTTTCAAACTTCATAGAGACCATGTCTATAAATCCAGGGCTGTTCTAGAAGAATGCAATGAAGTAAAAATGGAAATGTCTAGGTACATACAGTGTATTTGCTCTGTAAATGTCTGGGGGAAGCCACTTAAAATACAAAGCTGTGTTCAGGTAAATATCTCCAGGTAATTTAATCCATATCCCAGACCTCAAAATGGCCAAAAAGAATGACTTCTGAATCCAAAGACTCTCTTTGCAGAGGGAAGTATCACTACCAGATGATTCTGCATGGGAGGGCAGCAGGACAAAACCTCATAAAGATGTTCATACTCTACCTACCATAATTGTTTTTCAATGAGATTCTATCCAGGTTTTGTAAATGTATTCCAGTGTTTCTTCCCAAATGCAGACTTTTTATTATTTCCACTTCTAAGATGGCAAAAAAAAAAATAAGTGGGACAGCAGTAGCCACTTTTTGCTGTAAATGACACTGATGTATATTTAGAAGAAAGCTAAAATGAAAAGGATGGTAAAAAAAAGAGAAAGAAAAGCCACCCTCTCTTTTTTGAAAACAGGTGCTTTACAATTCTTATCACGTCAAGTTGACGGTGGGGAAAGGACCTTTTCAGTAGTGGCATCCCAGTTATGGAATGGCGTCCACAGGGTGGTATGACCTTACAATCTTTCAGTCTTTCAGGTTTTGCAGTTTAAAACATAGGGGAGCTTTTAATCTGTGATGTGTCGATGTATTTTAATGTTTACTGGAAGCCGCCCAGAGTGGCTGGGGAGACCCGGTCAGATGGGCGGGGTAGAAATAATAAATTATTATTATTATTAAATTATTATTATTATTAACATTTCTTATTAATCTATAATAGTTTTTACTGTTTTACATTGTATTTGTAGTATTGTTTTTCTCTGTGAGCTGCACAGAGAACTTCTGCTATCAGATGGCTATATAACTGCAGTTAATAAACAAACAAACAAATATACTGTGAGCAAGCTCAGAGATACAGTGGATTATCAGAATCCATTCAAGTCAGGTTCAAGAGTGAATAGATCTTTAGAGACCCAAGTACAATGTCCAAACACAATGCACACTGCACCTATCAAGTCCATTAAGTATCTGCACACTGTTCTAACTGATGATTTTCCAAACATTTTTTCTTAAGTTTTGTACATTTGCTTGCCTTTTTCACTTTATGCACCAAAACTGAATGTGCTATCACATACAGGCAGCGACCATCATGCACATGCTTGTTTCTGTCAACCCAGAAGTGGCCCAAAAGCGGGGCAGAATGGGGGCGGGGGCGGAACAGGAGTGGAAAGGAGCAGGGCGGGTTTCTGTGTGTTCCATCGATGCACACAGTGGTCAGGAATGAAGCCCCCACACAATATGGTTGCCGCCTAAACACTGCCAACTGGTTCCATTCTCAAAGTATGAATCTTTATGCACCCAAAACAGCATCATTATACCTATGGGAAGGAGGTATAAATAGGTTTGTGGAATGCCATGGTTTGCAGAAGTACAAGAACTTTATTTTGGTGAAGGAGAGGGGTAGCTAATATTTTTGTTGTTGTTGTTGTTTAAAGCCCAAAAGCCCACTAGGACAAAGTATGGTCAATGGCCATGGAATACAGGCTGGTTATTGAAAGGGACAAAAACAGCTGGGAAAGTAAGAAGCAAGGGCAGTGGAATGGAGTACCCTGAGAGAAGGCATGGATGAGTGGCTGGCAGGCAAGCTAAGCAGCAGCATTTCACACTGTAACATTTTGTTGAAGCCCTTCTTTGTTTCCCAAACAGTAGACATAGGAATGAGGGACATTCTGCCATTATTCAAAGGCGCAAAAGACCTTGGGGCAGAAGATGCCTACTGTAATCTATAGCTACTGATTGTCTGATGTTGAAGAATGTGAGTGGTGAACAGAATATTTCTCACTCAGTGACCTTTTTGCTAGGCTGCTTTCTGGCAGTCCAGGAATGGCTATGGATCTGTGTATTTTAAGCACTTGAGACTATGGAGGTTATCATTGTGGGTAGATTGATTTAACATCCAATGATGTCCTGGCCTTTTCAAAGCCCCACATCACTTTTCCCGGCTTTTGGGCGTGCAGTCTGCTCAGTTATAGCTAAAGAACTCAGGTGAAATGAATACCTGTTGAGGCTCTGCTTGATGTTAACCAGTTAACTTTTGGGTTTAATGTTTACAACATGTTTTAAACAAATACGAGAGTGAAGAAAGCAGCATGAAGAAGAACAAAGAAAACGCAAAGGGAAATGTTAGTAATATGCTGGAGCATCAGTCAGCTAAGTGGCTAACTGAGGAAAGGCACCTGACTTAAGGTAGGATAGTAGATTTTGCAAAGAAAATAAAAGAAAGCCAGGCTCTTTAACGTTAGAGTGCTTCCAGATGCTACCTCTTTCCCCAATATTTTGCTGGGGGGAAACTCTCATTCCTCTGGATTTAGGATTCAAAAGCTCCAGCAAATTTCATTTTATTTCCTCAGCATTTCCTGCTCTTCACAATCCTCTTGCCAATCCGATTTCATCCTCAATCAACTGCACTTTCAACATCTTCCGAGTGTTCATCTCCTCTAGGCTGTAATTCCTAGACCTCAATGTAAAGAGGAGGGACAGAACATGTCACGTAAGAAGTCCACAAAGTACTCTGTCTGAACACTGTTTGCAAGTGGACCTAAAGATCCTGGATTTCAAGTGTGTGCGTGTGTGTTTTGCTTTTCTTTAAAGCTACACAAGACACTCTGTGAAATTGAAATGCTTTGTTTTGCTCATCTGATAAGGCTTCTGAGTATAACATTCACTGAGCTCTTCTTCTGGGAAGCACACAGCATGGAAATAGGACTAGCTGAAAAGAAAGTCTGCCACAGAATTATGCAAAGGAGAAAGGAAAAGGCAGAAGCTATTCCCAAAATAAACACAAACCTCACAGATGTGTGCATTCTGGGGTTTGATTCCTTTATGCTTCCCCCTCCCCCTAGTTCCACACCCTTCTAGCCAAAACCATTTTAATCTACTCTGTACTTGTGGGATTATTACCGACTTAATACCACTTTGTTACATAACATATTTACCCCTGAGTGGCCAGCAAAAGGTTTCCTGCAAACTCCTTAAATCACTTTAGGTTGCTTAAAATATTTTATTTGTGCTCTTTTTACATTATTTTTTTCTAAATACTCAGTACGGAAAGAAAGAAAGTTTTGTTTTCTTTCTATCTGTATATAGTTTACAGCAAAACTGAGAACTGAGGTCAATAAACAGTTGAATTTACAAAATACCATGCATGATTTCAAATGTATATAGCATGAATCTTTGATATTAATAATGAACAAGTGACTGTAAGTGATGATGAAACCTTATTATTTTGTATGGCCGTGCAGAAAATGTGGTTTTTCTTCAAGTTTTAGAGAATGCACGCAGCACGTAGGCAGATAAAACTACCGGCATATACTTCACAGAATAACTTCTAAAATATGACATAATTATTAAAAGTTATCAGTAATTCAAGAACTACACTGCAGCATTTAGGCTGTATTCATAAACATGCTAGCTATGAATAAGCTCCAGTGCAAAAAGTTGGGTTTACCTCCAAGAGAGCATGCACAGGATAGCACTGCTAAAGACAAAAGAATAGCTCACGGTACAATGGAAACCAATTTTTATCACAACACCTGAGAAAGGTTTAGAACATATCACTTTGTGTATTCTAACTGAGCAAGCTTTTTGAGAACTGGGTTAGATTCTATTAAGGCTGGCCCATAGCCACCAATATCCAGACTTTAGCTGCAGCACCCACCAACTCAGTTCTAGGGTGTTGACTTACAAAATGCGCATTTGATTTAAAGCAGCTGAATGGAAAAGATGGAACAGAATTGGAAATGGATGCATTTTTGTAAGAAGACACCTCACCTTCAAATCACATGGAGTTTGGGTTCTTCCCCTGCATCCTATTATTAAACTGCCACCACCAGAGCATGTAATTTCCTAGTTAGAGGAATTTCTTCTAATCAGGATTTTTAAAAATCAGTGTCCCCTTTAAACGGACTTTCTCAGTAAATACACAATGCAGAGGGGAATGCTATCATAACACTTCAATAGTTAAGTGACTCTATGAGAAAAATACTTCCAAATGTTTCCAAACCCCTCCAAACCGCACCAAAGAACATTATCGTAATATTATGTTTCCCCATGGTCTCCAATATTTAAGCTTGCCATTACTGAAATGATACTTGGATGAAAAAGTTTGTGCTATGCATAAGATTTTTCCTAAAAGAAAGTCTTGCTTTAAAAGTTTAGCTAGCCTTAGATGTCAATGTTATTCTGATTTTCATCACTTTTCTTTATTAATTGGCCAGCCAGCATTCTACACACTTAGCTTGTTGTATGGGCCCTATGCAAGAACCACTTATTTTAAATCTGAGCAGAAACCATGTGATCTCACTCCGAAGAGTAACTGAAAACAATAACTTGCCTTAGATGATTACATATCACGTTACAAATAGATAGCCATATTTCTTGTAGGGTATAGACAATCCAAATAAACTGTATACCATATTTTGATAACACAATCCAGCATCTCTAGCATCAAAGGGTTCGTTTCTGTTAGATTTTAATGTGAATCAGGGTTGTAATGTTTTCTGTAAGCATAAGCTAACCATTTCAACGATTTTGCCAGCAAGCTGCCTTTTTGGCAGATTATTGGCAGTACGTACTGGCAACAAGCTAGTGCAGCTAAAACCCTGCTTGTATGTTACAGGTAAATAATGATTTAAATAAATTTATGTGAAATGTTCCACATGGTCACATCTGTTTTTGATAGCTCAATCCCCTGTGTAGATACAAATCCTTTTGTGTGTTTCTCAAGAAAACACATAGTTCACCTTAATTATTTTAACACCTCCTCAGGTATCCAACATAGCAGTGAAACAAAGAAATACCAAGCACAGCTCTCCTAAAGGGACCAGTAATGTAAGATAATTAAGCTGCAAGAAGTGTGTGTGTGATGACATCAAGCTGTATGAAACGGCCTTGTAGTATTCATGCAGCCAGGTAACCTTAGGTGCGTTTGTGAGGGATGAGAGCAAATCCATCAATGACCATTTGACCCTTATTGTCAAGGACCAGGATGCAAGCAAATACTTACAGCACAATCCTATACTTACTTCTGCGAAAGCTCCATTGATTTCAACAAGACGTACTGTACTCTGAGGTAAGCAGGTACAGGCCTGATTATTACAGACTCAGAGCAAGCCGTCTGCCATAAGTCTAACTCAGTTCAATGCCTGACTCTGCTTCAGACAGCTTGCCCCCATTCCAAATCACAAAATGATTTTGAACTTTCTCACAGTTTCTAAAGCGGTCTCCTATGCAGCATGGTAGGAAGGAGCTGCTGTTCAAGAAAGCACGGGGGGGGGGGGGAGTCCAGCCTAAAAATCTCGGGCTCACTGTACGAGCATCACAGTTCTTTGGATCCTAGCCAAGGTCCCTTATTTGTATGAAGTTGGGCCTGGGCCAAAAATCCTGATTTAGTTTTGCCCAGGGTCTTTGTAATCCTCTCGGTGGCCTTGCATACAGCGTTCTTGTACTACATGAAACACAGAGATATCATTTTAATTTCTCTCAGTCACAAGGTAATATACATCTGAAGCTCTAGCCTTGGCTTGTGGCGGCAGAATCCCAGGATGCTTTACTTTCCAGCAAAAAAAAAGGTTACAATGTCAGTGTATTACAAGAGATGAATGAGTACTGGGACAACGGAAAGGGACGAGGGTGAAGTGAAGTAAGCACTGCTCGGTTTAAGTAGTGTCATACCACCGGGGTATTTGCAGAACTAGGCTAAGTATAATGTGGATGAGGGTTTAGGCTCAGTTGTGAAAATATTGCACATTGCAATTTCCCTTTGCCTAATTACACCCTTTTGCAGCGTAGGGAGATGGATTTTTTAATGTAGGAAGCACACCACCATTGTATATGCACACAGCTAGAACTAAGAAGCTAACTCCTGCATTGATTTCAAATGCAGGATTGGCCCTATCATTAGGCAGAATGAGGCAATGAACTCAGGCTGAAGATATTAGGAGGGGCAGGACAACACCAGCAACAGCTGGAGATCAGAGGTTTGTCATGCACCAGCCTGCCATATACCCAGTGAACCAGCCTGTTGTCCTCAGGTGCGGTCAAGGATGCACGCCAATGTTGGAAATAAGATTAATGCTAACCCAGGTAGCTACTGTGCAGCCAATAGAAAGCACCAAGTCGCTCTTTGCCTCAGGCAGAAAATGTCATGGGACAGCTCTTTCCCTTTGTTATGGATATGTATGCTTCCCTAGAACCAAGAAAAATATGAGAAATGTATCACTTTTTCCATGTTCATTGCTGGATGTCTTGTACCCTAAGTTGTTCAGGAGTTGAAAGAAACAACAACAAAAATCAATGCATTTTTGAAATTTTTGGTTAAAATCACTGCAGTTTTGACAGATGCAGTCCATCATCTTGGTTCAAAACAGCATCAAATTATATTCAAACATAGACAAAAGACCTGTTCCTTGATCATTTTCCTTATGATATCCTAGTAAGCGTCCAAATGGACAGTGAACAAACGAATAGCTCTCCAAAATATATAGTTGATTGAATTTTATGTAATTTCTAGGTAAGGATGCTTGAGGAATTTGATTTCTGTGACTTCTAATGCAAACTGACCTGATCTTCACCTACCGGAATAATATGCAGATCAGAATGTAATTTTCCTTCAGAATTCAGAAACTTTTTCTAGCTCAGAAACCATGTGAAATGTTTAAAATGTCTGTTTTTGAATGAAATATATTTAGAAATAAGTACATTGGATAAAATATGCATTTAAATAAATATTTCAATGCAGATTGTAAATAAATAAATCAGATTGATGCAGAAATGGGACAAAAAGGGATTTATAATGAATGCATGCGTGCAAAATTGACAGAATGGAAATGGAGTGTTCTACCCAGCTCTAATTCTATGGGTACCCCATAATGCTCAGAACAACTTACATGGTGGTTATCCCATTTTTATTCACAATAACCCTGTGAAGCAGGTCAGCCTAAGAGAAAATAATGGGGCCATCAAAGCCACACAGTGAGCTTCATGGATGAGTGGGGACTGAATCCAACTCTATACTCTATCCACTATACAGGGCTGACTCATATCTGCAATTATAACATACTTGTATCACTACAGCCTCTGACCAGATGTATTCCTCATATTGAATATATAGTCTAATAGTTGATGCATTATTTAATGATGTCCTGTGGAACTAAGGATACATGTGTGTGAAATAACCAAAGTTCAGTGTCTAAAAAATCTGTCTGCAGACAGTTTTGCTTGTTTAAAGCTCAGTATTCTTACCTCCCCGCTAAAATAGGTTTGTCCACAGAGCTTTTAATGTTTGCTCTTCAAAAGATAATCTGCTCTTTCAGGTTTGGGGCTTTTTTGGCTACACACACACAGAGAGAGAGAGACACACAGGCAAGTTACTTAAAGCTTAGAAATTCTTGTCAAGATGTACTGGATGCTGTCATAAAACCATGTAAAGTCGTACTGGGCTTGCTGTTAATTTGTTCAATTTCAAGGATTTTATCTCTTTTCCACTGCAGGTACAAACCTTGAGGGAGAACTCCTTGTTGTTTAAAGAAAGAAATCCCTGTGAATGTGAACCGAAATGAGAAAGTCTGTTTGCCTTTCTTGTAAGTCTGTTGTTTCACTTCCATTTGGGAGTTGGGAAACAAATCCAGTGAAAGCTAGGTACTTTAAAGAGGAGAGAAAAAGGAACATTCCAGACATATTTGTTATCGTTTCACTAAAGACTCAATTCAGATATCACATCAAACAATGGCTTCTGCTAACCATAGTTTAGATCACATGTGGTGCTTTGAGATTCTACATGTGCAATAAGCAAACAGTGGTTTGGAGGAGCTTGTCTATATTTGTTTTATTCATCTTAACTTCGCAAATTCATCCTCTCTCCAGTCTCCATGGTGCAGCAACCAGGTAAAGTGATGGTTGCATTTACGGTTTGTCAATGTTAGACATCAAAATAATAATTAGCAGTACCCATGGCTTGGAAGCCCACTTCAAACCATGGTCTTGGATTCTGGATCGCTGTGCAACTGCAAACCATAAGTTTAAATTCAGCCATATTTAAGCTTCTTTAGCCATAGTTTGGCAGGGTGTCTAAAATGAGCATATGTATATAAATAAATAAAAATTCCCAGGAGAAGCATGCTTTAACCCAGATGGATCTTCAAATCAGCAGATACAATAAAATGCAATGCAACATTAGGGCTGTTCCTACCGCTGCAGCCCCCCCCCCCCCCAGCATATTGTGTTGTGCTGGGTTAGTATATCATGTATACCACCTCCACACACACCGGGAAATAGTGGCCTTTTTATCTTTGAAAGGCAAAGATGGAGCAGCCAAAGGCAGTAGCTCTCTGTATAATAACAAGCTTGAAGTATTTATGGGTTTGTCCAGAAGTTTCAAAAATATGAAATAAGTAGGAGCTGAACCCCTGCTCGCATTGCTCTCAAACCTGGCCTATATACCTGCAACCCTTTTCCAAACTCTCCCCTGTCAACTAGAGATGTGAAGAACTGGGAGCTCCCCCTCCCCACAAAAAGCTCCAATTTTTAAAGCTTAATTGTAGAACCTAACAGGAAGGAGGGTGGGCAACAAACTAGAATTAGCTGGCTCTGCCTCACATTGGTTCTGGCTCCACCTACTGTTTAGACTCCCTGCCTTTCACCCGACCCATAGCAGTGGTCATCATTACTGCCTATCCTTGTTACAAAGCAGAGTATTGAAAATGTGTGATGAGTATCTAGTATTCCTTTTGGGAGGGAGGTCTGTGCTAGAAGTGACAAATGATAAGGGAGTGGGGGAGATTGTACGGAATAGCTTTGCAAACTTAGGAATTTAACACTGCTATCTGTTCCAAATTCAAAACTTGACTTAATACTGCTATCTCTTCCAAATACTGAAGAGTATACCATACAACTGAAAAATCCTGCAAAAAAAAAAGCAAAAGGAAAAAAAAAGCCACAGAATGAAACTCTCTAAAACAGCATAGGGGCCTTCACCTGAAAGAGCACAAGGACCAGACAACCTCCCCGCTCCCCACTTCCTGCATGACAAGATCAAAAGAAGGAGGTGTATATATAAATGGCACTTGGTTTGGATTCCATTATTTTATAGAAGCCAAGGAAGAGATCAAAGAAAAAAAGGGCCTCAATTTTGCTATTAACATTTAACATAGCTGCAGTCTGAAAACCTTTTCCAAATTGCTACTGCAATTTAAAATCCAAGTGTAGTTGGGCTGTTTTGTAGAATAGCATTCCTGAGAGCTATACGTTTCAACTCGCCAACTTTTTTCACCTATGGCGGAAACTAGGGTGTTTTTTTTTAAGTGTCTTATTTCACATTATGACTTCGTTATCTTTAATTATATTGGAGCAATCCATAAGCTGCAACTGGGTTGAAGGTCTGTTGTTTTGGGGAAATTTTCAGAGGAAAATAGTTTTAAAATGGAAAGGAGAGAAACATTTCTAATCTCAAGTATGACAAACTTAAAACAATGCAATACAGTGGACGCTCAGGTTGAGAACGTGATCCGTGCGGGAGGCATGTTCTCAACCTGAAAAAACGTAACCCGCAGCGTTCGCAACATGAGGTATGACTGTATACCTTTCTCTGTGCAAATTTAACAAAGGTGCATGGAGATTTACATAGAAAATATGTATCATCAGCTCTAAATTGTAGCACAGAGTTCAGCATTCAACTGGATATATTACAGAGGGTTGACATTCCAGCGCTCAAGAGCACCTGTGCATTCATCAGTACCTTCTACGGTGCTCACGAAAGATCTCTGTAAACATCCCCTCAAAGATCTACAATGCATGAGATAGGGAGCAAGGCACATCCACACCATTTTGTGTCCCCTTCTCTTTTCTTGTTCTTTTAGATATGACAGCTATTTCCGCCCCTCCCAACATGGCGGCTGTTTTGCGTTGCATTAGACCCTCGCAGTTGCCATTATGTGAAGCCATGGAGCACTCAACACCCTAGATCGGATGGATGGGAGGTTCCCTGCTCCTTCTGGAGGAGCAGGTACATAGCTTAGGGATACTTCTGGATTCTTTGGTCTCGGCTTCGGGCTCAGCTGGCCTCAGCGGCGCAATGTGCTTTCCATAAGCTTCCGCTGATAGCCTAGCTGTGTCCCTATCTGGACAGGAATAGCCTAACTTCTGTTCTACAGGCTCTGGTAATCTCTAGGTTTAGACTACTGCAACACATTATATGTAGTGCTGCCTCTGAAGATGGTTTGGAAACTTCAGCTTGTTGAGAATTTGGTTGCCAGGTAGGGCAAGGCAGTTTGAGCATATTACACAAATCCTGGCCCAACTACATTGGCTGCCAATTAATTTCTGGGCTCAGTTCAAAGCACTGGTTTTGACCTATAAAGTAATAAATGGCCCAGGTCTGTAATACCTCAAGAACTGCCTTTCCCTATATAAACCAACCTGAACCCTACAATCATCATCTGAGGCCCTTCTTTATGTACCTCCTCCACTAGAGGTCTGGAGGGTGGCAACACAAGAACAGGACTTCTTTGTGACAACTCATTTGCAGAATGCTCTCCCCAGGGAGGCTCACCTGACGCCTTCATTGCATTTCTTCAGGTGCAAGGTGAAAACGTTTCCCTTCAAGCATTCAGCTAGTTAACATTCTATGGCTTTTTTAATGTGTTTGTGGGAAAGGGGTTATTGCAGGGGTCAGCAAACTTTTTCAGACCTTGGGAACCGGACTATATTTTGGGAGAACGAATTCCTATGCCCCACAAATAACCCAGAGATGCATTTTAAATAAAAGGACACATTCTACTCATGTAAAAACATGCTGATTCCTGGACTGTCCGCGAGCCGGATTGAGAAGGCGATTGGGCCAGATTCGGCCCCTGGGCCTTAGTTTGCCTACCCATGGGTTGTTGGTTTGTTTTTGTTTTATTATGTATTTTGTATTCTTACTTTATGTTTTTCTGTTGTGAACTGCCCTGGGACACACAGCTAGGTATCTGTGGCCATTGCCTCTGCTTTCCCTTTTGCTGGGCCAAATGTAAATTGTCTTCCATTGAGCAGGAGGAAGAGAAAGTTAAAGATGGTGGTTTGGGACAAAAAGAGACCTGCTCACAGACATGTGTTTGCTCTGATACTGCTCTCAGGCATTTGAACAAGGGCACTTATTCCTCCCAGAGCCTTTGATCAAATGTTTGAGCCATCCCTAATTAATATTCATGACTGGATGCCTGATGGACACAAATGGAGTGTCCTAGTGAATCAGCTGCAGTATGATGGGCAGTGGAACTGCATATGCTTTCTTCTTAAACACTGGATGGTTTCCAGGGCAGGGTTGAGGCAGCTGCACATAACTGCATGCGGGAGGAAGGCTGTGGGGCTTGCACAGCCTTCCTTCCACAGGCAACTGGTTGAGAAACTGGTTGAGAAACAAAACAAAAACATCGGAGTTTTCGGAACCAAAGAAGCAACAATCACCATACAATTCAACTGAAAAGAAGTGGCATTAAGTATCAGAAGAGAAGAAAATTATTTCAACATTTTAACTTTGGTATTAATAACATAAGCAAACGAAACCAATGTTACCGAGGAGCCATACAACTGGATACAAGCAAAAATAAAAACAAAAGAAAGTATGGAAATGGAAATAAAAACAACGGAAAGCCAAAAAGCCTCTCTGACGTGCTCTGAATAATGTTTTGATGCTATGGTTGCAATCCTCAGACCACTTCAATGGGACTACTCTGCACTCTGGTTTGAGGAGAGCAGCCAATGTAACTAAGAAACAGATTTTTCAAATCAATTCTCTATTTTTAAGATGTGTCTTGGCTGAGAAGCTTTGTGCCATGCTCCAAAAATCAGACTACATTCTGGGGAAATATATTCAAAGATGCCTAGAAATGATTCCTACTTGAGTTAATACTGAAGTTTGTGGGGGTTTTGTTTTTTGTTTTAAACCAACCAAATATAGCATGCCCCATAAGTGACAAAGTTCACAAAAATGGCAGTCTTTAATGTTGCTTACTTCACTATGCAAGATCAGGAAGGAGCTTTAGAATGACTACGCAGAAGAAGAACGGGGCTCAAGAATCACTGTTGGGTTTGGCTGTCTGCTGAACTGGGATGCAGAGGTTCAGACTGGTACTAAAATCTGCTCAAAAAGATTTATTAGTAATTCAAGCGATCCTGGCACTTAGTTCAGTGGGAGGGCACATGATCTGCCTGCAAAAAAAAAATCACTGATCCAATGCCTGGCATCACCAATTAAAAGAATCAGATAGCAGATACTGTTGGATTCCAGCTTTCAACATAGCACTCCAGCACAGGGCCAAAGAGCAGCAAAAGGATGCAGTACCCAAAGCCTTACAAAACTCCAGACACAATCTTGCAGTTCCTACATGTCATGCTAAGATCCATTCACAACTTATGAGATCAATGTGGGATGAGAGTCTCTAGACCCGGGTTCCCCAAATGTGGGTCTCCAGTTGTTTTTGAACTACAACTCCCATCCTCCCTAGCTAGCATGGGAATTGTAGTCCACAAACAGGTGGTGGATTTAAGTTTGGGAAACCCTGCTCTAGACCGTATGGAAACAGCTCCCGTATTGTTTTGATAACTTGTAAATCAGGCCCAAGTTTGACCTATAAACAATGGATCTGATTTCACCAGGTTCTATTTCTTTTGTAACTGCAGAGGTGGGAAGGGTGTTGGCCTACAACCCTCATTGCTCCTGCTCACTGGCCATGATGGCTGGGGCTGGAGGGAGTTAGAGTCCAATATCTGGAGGGCCACATTTTCCTCAGCCTTGTGTTATTGAAACAAAGCAAAGTAAGTGCTAAGTACCTCCACGCCCTTCACGTCTGCATGTAAACTTTGCTTTTATTCTTCCAAGTAAGTTCTTGAGTCCTTTTTGAAAGGCAGATTGTATTTCACAAGGACTCGGTTTATTACTAGATTTACACTTTGAATAATTTGCTATTATCTAGTGTTCTGAGTGGCATTTATATAACTGTTTTAACTTTTTGTGTTTGGGCTATTATGATACCTATGTACATGGCATTTCATTATGTTGCTGTGTCGTAAACGTGGTCCATGGCCTTTTGACAAAGGGCAGTACATAAATCTCTCAAATAAATAAATAATACCGTACATAGGGAAAGGCAACATTAGACCCCTGCTCCTGCTAGATGCTTCCCTCTCCCATCATCACAGGGTCTTCTGGGGCCAACTGCTCTGCTGAAAGGAATCCAGCTCTAGGAGGGGGGAGTGGAGATCAGACCCAAATACCTCTAGGTGCTTGCTCCTGGTACAGCTCTTTTTAATAAATCCATTACATTTCACAAATGTTGTGAAGCATTTTGAGGACTGAAGTCAAAAAGCAACATATAAAACTACTAAATAACAAACAAATAAACATGGTTCTTTAGCACCAGGGCTGAGATCGTGCACCCAGTCAACTCAGTGCCACAAGACATTGTATAATATGTGTAACAAGTTTGGAACAAGTTTGCAGCCCAGTTGTCTGTTATGCTGTTTCAATGTTGTTGTCTTTCCTTGTTTGCTCTTATACCATTTTAATGCTGAATTTATGACACTGATACATTGTAATTTGCCTTGATAAAAGCTGACATTCTTGCCTATTGACAGCTTCTTTCAACATTTTAATACCAAGAATACTGGTTTAGATTCTGCACCCCCACCCCCAGAACAATGCATTGTCCTTTCCAGAGATTAAGCTGGCTTCATTTGGCACATGCTTTTTAATTGCTTCCAGACTTAATTATTACCATACAAATAAAATATATTCCGGCTGGAGGTCGTTCTTATATCTCAAGTAGTAGTTTTCAAACTTCTTATGCTCAAGCCTGTGAATTAACTTCTACATGTTGCAACAGAAAATTGTGGAGTAGGCTCTAAGAGCACAATCCCTCTAACAGCAGCCGTCCCTTATGGGGATTGAACCTGCAACCTTGGCATCATCAGCACCATGTACTAACCAACTGAGCTATATCAGCCAACACAGTGGCAGAAAGTGCCCATGCTCAGTGAAACATACTCTGCATGTTCCCAGTGGCACTGTTAGTATATTTCTCCTGTCTAATGGAAATCATTGTTGACTACCAAGCCTAGACACAATTTGCTGACTTTAATCAACCTGGTAAGCTGTCAAGGTATTTCCAACCCTGTATTTGCTACCTTGATTTCTGTACATCAAAATATTCAATTATATACCAAAGGGAGAGTAACAACAAGTATTTGTAGTTCAATAGATCAACTCACTTGGCCAATGAAATCTCCCCTTCCTCCAAAAAATTAATCGAACTGTAACTAAGTTTAGAAGCAATTTTTTAAAAAAATTGAGGCAGGAAAGCAGCTGAACAATTCATAGTGGACAGGACTCGGCAGAGTTTCAATAGAAAATAATGCAACCCTGACACTTCACCAGAACGTTCAAAAGTAAATTGAATGGCAGCATGATTGCAGTGGTTCCAGTTATGTTAATTAGGTTGAATTCATGGTTCATTGATGCTGCAATTATGTTGCAAAGAAATGCTGCAAGCATGCTATCTCATCCCACTGCAGCCTGCTGAGTATGCGGCCATTATTCTTCTTGTAGCAAAAACTCTTTCCAAAGGAGATTATATGTTGTAGTTCACATTGATAAATAAAACACGCAATTCGCAGAAGGGGGGAAAATGTGGCTGACACTACTCCATTTTGACAACTTATTTCTCTTATTGCTGTAGTAACAAGGACAAACACTGCTGCTGAATCACATAAGACGCTTTCATCGGATACCGTACTTTGAATACCTTACATATGAATTCTCACCAAGATTATTCATTCCGTTTCACAAATGGAGTTAAAAGGCACTGGAAGGTTAAGAGACGTCTCCAAAGCCAGCAGTGAGTCAGCGTTAACAGAAATGAAGTGTCATGGTTTGCACCATCTTCCCTAGCTGGCACTGACCCACCCCAATCATCCTTTCACAAATCAAATGGTCATTCCACTTGGAATGCAGAACTCTGCATATAAGCTGAAGCAGACATTCAGGAAAAAAAGTATAACCATTCAATGGAGAAGCTCACAGCCCAAGCTTTATTGCTTACTTCCTGGTAACTCCCACCTTCCCCAGCCAGCATGACCAGTTGTCAGGGATGATAGGAGTTGCAGTCCAACAACAGCTGGAGACCCAAGTTTGAGAAGCACTGGCTTACCTACTTGAAGTGCTTTTTTTTCTAAAAAAAATATGTTTAGGGGTACTCTCATTTTCCTACTCAATGAGGCCAAACTTAGATTCACAAAATGTTATGGGGTATGTGTATCCCTGTGTCACCTCCAGAAAAAAGCACCCCCTACTTGCATGCTGCAACTGGAATACTGTGCAATTTTTACCTTCCTAAGAGGCAGTGGCGTAGCGTGGGTTGTCAGCACCCGGGGCAAGGCAAGTAATTTGCGCCCCCTAACCCGTGGATTTTAGCACTCGAGTCTCTTCCACTAGATTAGTTAAAGAAACCCTTACCCCCTAAGCACATGTATTGTTTGTTATGAAAATACTGATGTAATTAAAGTAAAATGCATCTAAATACAAGTTTATTTTCAAACACTTTGAGTGCGAACATGCATTACACATTCTCCACATTTTCAGCAGGTCTATGAATACAAATCTACAAATGTAGTAACCTAGCATGGGCCATGCTATTATATGTCGTCTCACAACCATCGTAAACGACAACAAATATAGGTGTAGTATTCTGCTAAAATTCTAAAAAAAGAAAAAAAAGAAAATCACTTTCTTGCCTTGCTGCACTTTTAGCACCCCTTCATTGTATAACCATTTCTTTACTCTTAACATAATGTTTATTCACCTTCATGCCTATTGCCTTACTCTTTCAGCAAAAAAAATAAAATAAATTAAAGGTTGCTAGTCCCACTGGCTTACATCAACTTATGTTGAGCTGGAGCAGCTACATATGGATCGAAATCTGTCTCGTCACTGTTGAACCAACCAAACTTCAATCCATCTGGTCAGCTCAACATGCCAGTCTTGACCTGCAGACCGGGAACATCCCAAAGGAACTGCAGTTTTGGAGATGCTCTGACCCAATCATCTAGCCATTACATAATGTGTCCCTGTCCCTTGTCAAACTCACTTAGATCTTTTTGCTTTTTCATTTTTCTGCTCTCAACAGCTACAGACACAAGATGCCATTGTAAGGAGGAATTGTATAGGAATCCAACATATAATGGGAAAAGTTTATCCCTCTCCCCAATGTAATAGCTAGAGATAGATCTCCCAATTTCAGCTTTCTCGGTTATTTCATTTTTCCAATCTTAAATTCAGTTCTACACATTTCTGCAGCAATCTGCAGATTTAAAAATATCCTCATGAAAATTTATCAGCATTTTAGTGTAACATTCTCCTAAACTCATTGTTATGAAGTGTACAGATTTTGGCAAATCATTCCACCTCCCAATATAATGCCACTTTGTATGTTATTTTCACCATTATATGCCTTTTTATACACACTTTATCCAAGTAGGTGCACTTTTGCACAACTGCTTAGCTGGAGAATTAACAGCATTGTAAAATTTGGAGAAGTATGCATTTCAAAGGATGATTGTGTTTTGGTTCATATATTGTTTTGGAAAGAGCAATTTGGTAGTTCCGCCTTTAAATGCAAACTGAATCTAATTTCTCCCTAATCCTTGGTGCAAGCATTCTATATTCAAGGACCTTGTTATATGGCGCATACTCAAAATAGCATGCGCACACACACCCCTGTAGTCTGAAGTGGTACATTCTCGAATTCTACCTCCATAGTCCGTGCCTATAGAATGGACGCGTGGACGCGTGTGGGGTGGGTTTGGGGGGGGGGCGGTGGGAGAAGCGCTGTCCCGCCTCCGGGCTGCCATGAGGGGGGGGGCAAAGGGGAAGGCCGGTGCAGAAAGGACCCTCGGGAGGAGAAATTGGGAGGGGGGTGACTGACTGACAGACAAGAACCCCCCCTTCTTTCTCTGCGAAAAGGGCTCCAAGGGGTGGGAATGGAGAGAACATGCAGCAGCGGCTCCAGCTTCTACCTGCCCAGCCAGCCCAGCCAGTGCAACCGCCTCTCTCTCTCTCTGTCTCTCAGCCCAGCCGCTCCTTCGCCCCTTCCTCGCTCTCTGCTGCTGCTGCCGCCGTCGCGGCGCACGAACCAACTTGAGCCGACCGTGGCTCCGGCTCACTGGCTCGCTTTTTCTCCCTCGCTCGCTCGCTCTCCCTCCGCGCCGGAGCTCCGCCTCCCCGCTTTCATCCATTGGCCGCACGGGAAGGCTTCCCCGGCAGCGCCACCTGCCGCCCGGCCGGCGCAACTGCGAGGCCGGCGCGCGCCTGCGCTGTGAGAACGCTTCCCTCGCCAACCTCGAACGCTCTCCCGTCCGGCTCTCTCGTGCAGTGAGAGAGAGTGAGTGAGCCAGGCAGGGGCAGAGAGCTGCGAGTGCGAGTGCGCCCCCCCCAGATGTTGCGCCCGGTGCGGCCGGCACCCCTTGCACCCCCCACGCTACGCCTCTGCTAAGAGGTATTCAGGAGGACTCTACTGCTTGGGTCAAAACATGGGGTTGTATCCAATGTTAGTCAGAGTAGATCAATGGACATGAGAAACGTAGGTCCATTGACTTCAACGGGTCTGCAATGAGTAGAACTTAGTTTGAGTGCCCCATTCATGCAAGGCGTTTCCAGTTCCAAGCCATAAGCAAGGATCACACAAATTTATAGTGAACTCCCATTAAAGCCTTTTAAGAAGGAAGCCTCATTGAGTTCAATGGAGAAGTTACCACTGGAATGTATCTATAGGATTCTAACCTAAAGTTCCTGCATTGTTCACAGGATTCACAGCACCCTGATTTATAACTGATGAAATGTGAAGTTTCAGTGATATTTTTATTTTGATAAGCACACGACTAAATTTATATGTTTGCAATGTCAGAGTCTTACTCTTAATGGGGACATGCCCTGACACAGCTTTCCTTCCATTCTTAAGTGATGTTTCCCTGGTGTATTACAAACATGTAATGAAACAGAAGAATGCATCTCCCTCTAAAAGTCCGAAGGAGGGTGGACTGTAACCGCCCAACAGGACTATCTCCTGCCACAACCTGTCCATATTATTAACCTAAACCAGGCATAGGCAAACTCGGCCCTCCAGGTGTTTTGGGACTACAACTCCCATCATCCCTGACCACTGGGATGATGGGAGTTGTAGTTCCAAAACATCTGGAGGGCCGAGTTTGCCTATGCCTGACCTAAACAATTTGAAAATGGAGGTTTTGTCTACTACCGGTAGTTGTTTTTTTTTTAAAGGGTACTATTTCCCACCAAATACTTAATTAATATGCACCCTTCTTATCCATAAGCCCCTTAAACGGTGCCATCGCATGCGGTTTTCTGAGAAGTATGCCCAACAGAGTTCAATGGGGCTTGATTCTGGGCAACTGCAGCCCCAGTGAACGAAATATCTGCAGAGACCCCTAGACCCCTGCCAAGTTCCTTTTTGCTTGCTGTGATCCGTCCAGTCGATGGAAAGCATACAGGGCTTCACATTTTGGTGTTTATATGGGATTACGGGTGCTCACTAAGTTTCATGTGAGCAGGTCTGCAGCATGCGCATTGCTTGGTCCACTCTGTTTCAACAGTGATTTGTACAGTAATGTGCTTGCAGAGATTTCCCTGCTCCCTGAAGCCTTGGGGGTCACAATACTTTGCACTGGTGTAGTAAACCCACTATGTAAACGAACAGCAAGCCATGGAGCACACGTCACTCTTGGCTTAGGAGCAACGTTTTCTTAACTCTACTTACTTGAGGGTCAGTCGGCATCTAAAATAGTTTTTGGTTTAGTAGGTCCTCAAACAGTAAACAACACTGCCAAGTAGTACATCTTTACCTACTGACATTCATGTTTCCTTGACAACATGGAAATAATTTCTCTATACATTGGATTGATACACCTAGCACAAAGAGCTTTAATAAACTGTGGATCCTTTGGTCAGAACTGAAAGTGAGAAAACCCAAGTGGGTGATTACATTTTAAAAGGACAGATCATCCTTTACTTCTGGGCTTTTAGAGGCTTCACTTAAAAAAAATCATCTACATAACTACATGTAATACATTTGAAATATGTACAACCCTATTAAGGCGACTTTGGTTTAAACCCTCAGTTTATCAGCACTACAGGCCTAATTTTGCAATCAGCTAAACCTACACTACATTTTCATCAAGTGCTGCAAATCAGCAAAATATTAAATGAATCTTGAAAAAATGATTATGAATCCACAGTTCTGTTTGACTGTATAATTCTATTTAAGATTAAAATTACTATCATAAAAAGGCCACTTTCTGAATGTAATTCCACAAAAACATCATCACAAAAGCTTTTACTGCTATTTATGTCAGAATGTATTTTAAACAGTTCTAATCATTTACCTTTGTGGACACTTAATTAAAATTACAAAACCAATTTTAATCTGTAGTCCAATTAATATGCAAATATATGCAAATGTGGTAAATCAAGGTGGTGATTAAGTTAAGGACACTCTATTTCATGTCTGCTTTAAGTGTGAAAACAAACAATCTTTTTTGTAATTGTACTGATGGATTGTGATGTTTATAGGGTTAGTATGGGGTACAAATGTTTATGCATCAACATTATGCCAAAACAAAGATTTTATACTCTGGAGTGATTTAGCATCCAGCATACATTCAGATGTAACAAAGTCATTTTGCAGTCATCTTGTGAATTAGAATAAGGTCAAAGCAAAGTTAAATTTCTATGTCATCCATTTGTATGGCTATTTAAAATTCAACAATCACTTTCTGATGTGTTAGGTAAGAGCCAAGAAGTCTCAAGAATGGCATATTATCATCCTTTATCATTTAGTGTTCATAATACACTGGTTTATCTTTGATACCATTACAGAAACAGTTCTCCCATTAAGGTGCAAAGATATTCATCCTTTTTTAACCCCTGTTGTTCACATGCTGGGATTTTTAAATATGAGATGCACAGCTTCATATGGCAGCTTTTCTATAGATATCAACATCCTTTTTTTAAAAACACACTCTCTTATACCAGGTTCCCATCTTTGCACTCTCTGACACCACATTTCTGTACAGCAGAGTCTATCTTATCTTCCATTATGAGGAAACAAATTGAAGTTCACTGTTGCTCAGCTGGTTCAAAACCTTGGTTCCATTACAAAAAGTAGTTCAATATTAGCCCATCTGAAAATCACCAGGAAATACATTATATAAGTGTGTGTGTACATGCATGCCCATGTGCACAGACAACACTTAGTATTTCACTTTAAGCTACTTCAGAAATTCTACAAGTTGAGTTCGTCAAAATAAAACCACCAAGGGCAATTGCTATAGAAGCATGTCCTTCATGTAAATGACAATGCTTGCATCCTAAAATGTTTTGGCTACATTATGAAATGTAGCAAAATAAATCTCTGTGTTTTCTGGCCACAATCAAATGTCAATCAAGTGTCCAAAAAAATAAAAATAAAATATTTATCACTACAGTGAAGGGTCTGCTCCAACCAAGCAGCTATTTGTGCTATAGAGCCAGTGTGGTGTAGTGGTTAAGAGCGGTAGACTCGTAATCTGGGGAACAGGGTTCGCGTCCCCGCTCCTCCACATGCAGCTGCTGGGTGACCTTGGGCTAGTCACACTTCTCTGAAGTCTCTCAGCCCCACTCACCTCACAGAGTGTTTGTTGTGGGGGAGGAAGGGAAAGGAGAATGTTAGCCGCTTTGAGACTCCTTTGGGTAGTGATAAAGCGGGATTTCAAATCCAAACTCTTCTTCTTCTTCCTCTTCTTCTTCTTCTTCTTCTTCTTCTTCTATATAGTACCGGTATTTTGCAACTCCCTATTAAGTGAGTAGGGAAGGCCTTCAAACACAGTAGTTCGAAATAACCATCAAGTTGAAAGACTGAAAACTGAGAAATATCCTGGCATTGTTTTGGTGCCAGGTTCAATACCTGGTTATTTTCTCAGGCGTTCTGAATTGTTAACTTTACTGTGTAATACTATAATAGTCAGCCTCTCTCCGTGTTAAGATTGTTGCTGCGTATTTATTGTTTTATCTGCTCTTTGTTTATTAATAGAGTGATTGATTTAAATTAATTCTGTACCCTGGCCTGAGATCAGCAACATGGGGCTTTTCTGCAGTAAAGGTGTTGGGGGCACACTTAAAAGTGACACTGAGGCCAAGAACTGTGGCAATACACATGCTCAGCACATCACCCCAGCAGCTACACACCAACTATTTTTGAAACTGGGAAGATACTAAGAAACAGCCTATAGTGTGCAATCAGGATTTGTTGTTCAATAATATATAATGTCAAAAACTCCACAGAGGATTCCCAGTTCTGGACATAACTAAAGTAGGGCTTTAAAGGTAAAGGTAAAGGGGCCCCTGACCGTTAGGTCCAGTCACGGACGACTCTGGGGTTGCGGCGCTCATCTCACTTTACTGGCCGAGGGAGCCAGCATACCGCTACTGAGTCCTGTGGCCAGCATGACTAAGCCGCTTCTGGCGAACCAGGGCAGCGCACTGAAACGCCGTTTACCTTCCCGCTGCAGCGGTACCTATTTATCTACTTGCACTTTGCGCTTTTGAACTGCTAGGTTGGCAGGAGCAGGGACCGAGCAATGGGAGCACACCCCGTTGCGGGGATTCGAACCGCCAACTTTTTGATCGGCAAGCCCTAGGCTCTGTGGTTTAACCCACAGCGCCACCCATGTCCTGTGAAAAAAAGTGAAAAAAGTAGGGCTTTAGATGTCTGCAATTATGTTATACATGCCCATTTAAATCTGTTCAGTGGAAATGAATCAAACACGTGCTCACAGACTTGTGGTTCATACAAATTCATGGGGTCAGCCATGACTCCATACTGACTGTACCCTAATCCTAATTGCACCCCCTGCAACGCATCATCTTTTTTATTTCATCACTGATGCAAAGATAAAGATGCTTATTTTTTAGGGCTAAGTTGAACACAGATGCTACATTTAAAGGTAGATAGCCGTGTTGGTCTGTCATAGTCAAAACAAAATAAAATAAAAAAATTTTTTCTTCCAGTAGCACCTTAGAGACCAACTAAGTTTGTTCTTGGTATGAGCTTTCGTGTGCATGCACACTTCTTCAGATACACTGAAACAGAAGTCACCAGACCCTTATATATAGTGAGAGGGTGGGGAGGGGTATTACTCAGAGGGGTGGTGGAAATGGGTGAAAAGTTGATAGCTGTGGTAAACCTGTTGACGACTGTTAACGGCTGCAATTAGTCTTACAGGAAAAAGCAAGGGGTGAGAAGGTTAAAAAAGCTTTGTCATGTATAATGAGATAAGAATCCAATGTCTTTGTTCAGACCAGGTCTCTCCATGGTTTTAAGCTTGGTAATGAGTTGCAATTCAGCAACTTCTCTTTCCAGTCTATTTCTGAAATTCCTTTGTAATAAGACAGCTACTTTGAGATCTTGTATAGAGTGTCCTGGGAGATTGAAGTGCTCTCCTACTGGTTTCTCTGTCTTGTGATTCCTGATGTCAGATTTATGTCCATTTATCCTTTGGCGTAGGGTTTGGCCTTAATTTTATACAAAGGAATGTATTTAAAGTCAGTTGGACTTTTAAAACGATTAGCCTATAGCTAACACAAGAATGAAGTTCGGTATCTATATTGGATGCAGTAGTGACAAAAGCATGAACTTTCATTTGAAGGCCAAATTTCGTACAAACTTAAAACAAGGGTATTGATCATTAAGGAGTGTGAATGATGATCAAAATACCATCTAATTAAACCGCAGACATGATGGGATATCCTGCTGTTTTTAAACGAGAAGATGAGATGGTAGTTGACTTAGCAAAGGCTCTTACTTTAAAGTCATGTCATTTGATCTAACAGCAGGTATAAGAAAAAACACTGCAGCGGGGCTCAATATCTAACACAGTAAAAGTCTACTTTGCTTTTTGAGGTAATCTAACGAATTATTTTCTAGAATGCTATTGATGTGGAATGCGTATGTTTTCATGCATTTACCTGCTTAACAATAAATTACTTAGACTTTTATTGATGCCCAGAATGCTTTAGAAAAGCTTTAAACAATATGCCAGATTTACCACATTGATGTCGTATGTACTATGGTGATATGTCTGAGAACCTTTTCTTGCTGATAAACTCTGCCTAAATAAACTGACTTGACCTTGGGGTGGATTCAAATTCCATGGAGCAGCCCTTTTGAACAATCTCCAAAACATACACATCTGAGATGATGTTGGACCACCTCCCAGAACAGCCTTCATTCTAATGGGTCATCCGGGGAATGAACCAAATATATAAAAAATCAAGTATGTTTCAAGTTAATATGGGACAAATTTAGTTTTAGTGTTTGTTTCCACCCACTCTCCCTCTTGCTGCCTTAACACCTTCCGGCAGTGAAGCATTAGCACTGTGACTGGAGGACAATGCAGAGGACTCATAAGACACATACCAAATGATGATCTAATATTTTTCAGAAATACAGCTCTTCTATCTATCTAGCCTTTGGGACTCTGCCTCGGCCATGCCCCTTCTCCAGGTCATACTTCTTACTGGTCCTGCTTTCTGCCCTCAGGTGATTTTGCCTGGTGAGAATGTGTCCTTGAACTGTGACAATTCCTCTTGCTTGCCTTGAAGAGGAATGTAGCCTACTATACAAAGGTAAGAGTCCCATCCATTGCTCCACCCACTTTTGCCTCTTTCATGCCTAGCTAAATGTCTGGACCAACCCAACATTTGCTCCTGGGTTCTCCTGAAAGGTTGCTCACATGGGAATGGTGCCTGTTTCCCCACCCCTGTCTTAAACTAATGGCCCCCATTATCCGGATATAGGCGTTTTGGAAGAGAAAGTCTGCCAAAATCTTGCCTTGATACAACTGTCTCAATATATATATATATGAAAACAGAATTGCCACATGAGCCTCTACCATAAATTCTAGACAGAAAATTACGCTGTCAATAAGGCAATAAAAGCAAAATAAATAACTTGAAATAATAATAAAAAACCTTGGCTTTGTGACATTGTTTTTACAAATGCAAAATTGGGATTCATTTTAGGAGAATACCCTGTTTTATCCAGCCAAAATGGGGACTATGTATTGGTAATATTTATTCTAATGCTCACGCAAGCCAGTTTTTGCCTTCTATTAAAATCCAGAAAACAAAGCAATCAAAACATTAAAAAAAAACAACCCACCAGTATGACAATGACATTTTTACAGCCTTCTATTTAGGTATGAAATATAAATAAGTATGGCATATATAACATGCTAATTCAGTAAGGCAAAAATAAATGACCCCTCAAAAAAACACAACCAGGATATCCAAACCGGGAGTCGGCCTTATAATGTTCTATCCCCATCTAGCTTTGATTTATTTCTCATTTGTCTTCCCTTGCCACACTAAGCCCCAACCTGGACCTGGATGACTCACGCAAGGACCCATATCACCAAAAGCCCAAGAGCACACAGACCTCTGCCACTCAAGCTAGACTGATCTGAAAGACCCTGGTAGCCAAAGAGATACTTCAAGGGAAACCCTTGGGGCAGGTATCTGCTTCATGTGTAGCAGAGGAGCTCCTGTCGAAGTTGAAAGAGGGGGCTGAAGCAACCCTTCACCCTCAAGAGTGTCAGGATCAGAAGGTTCAGGCAGCTGGTGAAGACATACCTGAAAGGCCAATGCAATTATGCTACTCAAGGGCAAATAGCTCCTTGGACATGACTGCATTAATAGTAAAGAGTTCCCGGAGAACCCTAAGCACTGGCAGCGTCAACTGAGGGCTGGTGGTTGTTGGATCAGCGCATTCCTTTCAGATCCATACTCTTGCAACCTGACTTCTGACTGATCTTTCTTGCTGTCAGCTTCTGATTCTATGTTTGGAATACATTTGTCTCAGGACGTCTCTCTTGTGTTTGACCTTAGCTTCACCTTGGCTTGGGCTTTCAGACTCTCCTTGTTGCTTCTTAATTAAATCATGTTTTGGGCTTGATCCTGTACAATCTTACCCTAGTCAAGCTCAGGGACTGAGACTTAATCCTGCCACAGTAGAGCATCCCTTTCTTCTATCTTGATTTCAGTAAGGTGTTTGACAATGTCCTCTGTCATATTCTTGTGGAAAAGCTGGTAAAATGTGGGTTGGACAAGGTTACTGTTAAGTGGATTTTTAGCTGGTTGACTGACTGGACCTGAAGAGTGCTCACTAATGATTCTTCATCATCCTGGAAAAAAGTGACAGCAGCAGCAGCAAAAATGAAAAGAAAAAAAGAGCTAATGCTCTAGGCTGCATCAACAGAAGTATAGTGTCCAGATCAAGGGAGGTAATAGGTAAAGGGACCCCTGACCGTTAGGTCCAGTCGCAGACGACTCTGGGGTTGCAGCGCTCATCTCGCTTTATTGACTGAGGGAGCCGGCGTACAGCTTCCGGGTTATGTGGCCAGCATGACTAAGCCGCTTCTGGCGAACCAGAGCAGCGCACATAAACACCGTTTACCTTCCCGCCGAAACGGTACCTATTTATCTACTTGCACTTTGACGTGCTTTCGAACTGCTAGGTTGGCAGGAGCAGGGGCCAAGCAACGGGAACTCACCCCATCGCAGGGATTCGAACCGCCGACCTTCCAATCGGCAAGCCCTAGGCTCTGTGGTTTAGACCACAGCGCCACCCACGTCCCCTCAAGGGAGGTAATAGTACTGCACTATTCTGCCTTGGTAAGACCACACCTGGAGTACTGGGTCAGGTTATAGGTGCCACAATTCAAGAAGGATATTGACAAGCTTGAACTTGTGAAGAGGAGTGTGACTAAGAGGGTCAAGGATATGGAAACCAAGCATTATGAGAAATGGTTGAGGAAGCTGGTTATGTTTAGACTGGAAAAAAGGAGACTGAGAGGAGATATGATAGCCACCTTCAAATATCTTAAGGGCTGTCACATGGAAGATGGAGTAAGCACCAATGGTTTCAAGTTACAAGAAAGGAGATTCCAACTTAACATCAGGAAAAACTTTCTGATGGTAATAACTGTTTGACAGTGAAACAGTCTCCCACCACAAGAAGTGATAGACTGTCCTTTTTGGTAGGTTTTTTTTTATTATTAGTATTATTTATTATTTATTTATTGAATTTATGTATCGCCCTGTACCCGGAGGTGTCAGGGTTTGATCCAACCTTTCAAGCAGAGGTTGGATAGTCATCTGTTTTAGTTTAGATTTCTGCATTGCAGGGGGTTGGACTAGATGATTCTTACAGTCCTTTCCAACTCCACAATTATATGATTCTATGATTCTGGTGTTAATCATAGTTTTGCCTTACCTGTACACCACAGAAAATGGTTATTAACATAAATTATGGCTCTTTCGTAAACTATAGATTGAAACCATTGTTATAAAGGAGTCTGGCTTGTGTTAACCATGGTTTTTATCAGTGTATTTATTAGCAAAGTTAATACCAGGAACAGAACAGATGGAGTGCTCTGGAGAAGGTCAACACTGTGAAGACTGGGGTCAACACTAGGAAGAGAAGTGGGGCTTAATCTCAAGAAGGAAGCAGAAAAACAGAACACATTGATGAAGCTAGTTTCCAGTTTACAAACCATGGCTTACTGGGAGCAAGCATTATATCTTTATAGGGCCAGAGTTAATTCAGAAACGTTTTAAGGTATGTGATATCAGACGTTGATTACAATGACAGGTTGAATTGAATTAAGGGCCCTGAAACATGCAGAGAAGACATTGCAAATAGGCTTTATTAACAGATCAATTACTATAAAAATATTTGTGAAAGTATATAGGGATTGGCAATATTGCAGCAATTATACCACAAAATAAATTACTTCAGTGATAAAGATGCCCCCCCCCAACTACAATCAGATTCCAAATCAACTCCTCTTGCAAACTATGTAATCTCACCTTCAAGGCACAGTTCCCCCCCCCCAACACAATTTGTATAGAGGATTTAAAACAACAACAACCCCCAATGCAATGCAATTTAACCAAAACTATCTAATCTCAGGGTCAAGCATAGCTGTTACATTTTCTGAATAAATTTCCAGGGCAGTAAAATATGCTTTGCCCATAATGCACAAACTTTTTTAAACCCTTAAAAACATTTATTGAATTTCAGAACAAATGATTCCACTAGCTAGTACTGGATCACAGGCACAGTTTTGTTCAGTGAGAACACATCCTATTTACAAAAGTGGGGGGGGGGGGAATTGAACTATAAAGTGGTTTTGTAGATGAGAACATCAGCAATTATCCTGTTTCTTCTGAGTAGCTACAATAGCCATAAATTGATCTGCACCATGAGAAACAGAAGCAGCCTTTACCTTTACAAGAAAAAAAACAACAACAGACTAGATAGCTTTCTTTTGTAAACAATTCATACAGCACAAGCAAAGATTTTGCTTTGTCTCTTTTTCAAATATAAATAGAAAAGAACAAACACTTCACAGTGTTGCTTTTTTGATTGGTGGCAAGAAATCCACCTTCTCAAAGAATTTTTTTTCCTTGATTCAGAGAACAAGGTGCTATGATTTAAAGAACAGATACTCAGTTATTGTATAACAGCAAGGAATTGAAACGGTACATATTATAACTACGGCTGCAATCCTAAGTCCCATTGAACTCAGGAGGTTCAATTCCTTATGAGTAAACGAGTGTGATCATTCTGTAACTTGGGCTTATTCTTGTGCATTTCCTTTTAAGTTGAGACAAAACTTGTGATGTTAGGTAGCAAAACCAAGCTTATTTATTTATTTATTTATTTGGTTCATTGGAGGAAGGGAGGGTGGCATAAAAAACTATCACAGCATTTATTGATAGTAAGATTTAAAAAAATAAAAAACAAAAAACTTGAGACACAGATGCAAAGTTTGAAAATGGGCTACGTGGACGTGGCAAAAGGAGTCAAAAGAATAATAATGCTTAAATAGAAGAAGAGGCATATGTTCCTGTCAAATGCAAATTATATTTCACGTGAAAACTTTCAGGTAATCCCCCTAAGAGGCTTGAGACCACCACCCTGTGTATGAGAACAAAACATAATACTGTTTCCATCTGAATGCTATATGCAAACTAAATAAAACATGCAATATGTCATCAGTTATACAGATGAGTTCAATAAGTCCTACCATTTTTCTCACGGAGTCTGTAACAAAAGCTCTGTGGCAAGTGTTAAAACATGATGTGGAACTGTGACCATTATATTAGCTTTGCTGCTTGAAAATCTCAAATGAGGAGTGGTTTAAAGTTTTCCCCATTTCCTATGTGAACCACTTTAAACTACTACCGTGTGTTGCTCTCTCTTTCTTCATTCTCCCCTCGCTTCTTGTGATTAATAAAAGTTTAAACAAAAACAAGTTATCTGAGATGGATGCACTGTTACACTGAGCCTCCTTTTCGCCTGGGGTTTGGCTGCACCAATTGCAGGCAAGACCTAAATTTTAAATTTTAAATTGACTTTTTAACCTGTATTTTAATTAATGGTTTCTTTTATATTTTGTTGTGATTTTTACTGGTGTTAGCCGCCCTGAGCCTGGTTTCGGCTGGGGAGGGCGGGGTATAAATAAAAATTTATTATTATTATTATTATTATTAAATGTAGATATCAAAGCCATCGATTGGACCACCTATGGTAAAATCTCTCATACTGGATCCACATAACCTCTATGACATATCCCAGCATCAAAATCTAGATTCAACCTTGAATTATGGCTCTTCATTCCTCTACCTTTATCCATTCGCCATTGTAATCAGGTGACCAGCGGTGGCTTCCAATACTTCTCTGACTTAGTGTTCCAGCGACTAGGGCAAGAATTGAGGAAGACAGGCAAATTCTTCCCCTAATCTGAACACATATGCTCCATGCGATTCCTTTTAAAATAAATTACGACACAGCAGCACCTACACAAATGGGCTCAAGCTCTTTGAACTGCATAACCCCAAGGGTGAGGAACCCTGAGAGTCATGTTCCCTCATGAGTAACCTTCTGGGAAGGTCACAAGCCAGTGCCAGATCCAAAGGTGGGTGAGAACAGAGGCAAAAATCCAGCCACACAAATAGTCAGAGGCTTCTACATCTCCAACTGGGCAAGCAAGACACATTATCTTGGTTCAAGGACACATTCCAGTCAAGCAAAATTGCTCAAGTAGGGTGGGAATGGAGATATGCTAAGTCTGGAGTATGGCTTAAAGAGAGTCCTGAAGGTTAGACAGAAAAACTTGAAGGGATGCATATGGTAGCTAGGGCCTGTGTTTCATCCCCCCTGCTATAACCAGTACTAATATCACACCTATGAAGACACAATGCGCTTTAGTCTGCTGATAGTTAAAACACCTCAGGAACAGAATCCATCTCCACTCCATGCAGATGTGAGGCTGCTGTGATGGAGCAAGCAGTTCAGAAAGGAGGCACGCCACACATGCATGTGGTCTCACGCCTTCCTGGGCATTTCAAACATTCAACCACTGTTTCTACAGAGCAAAGCTGGAGGAAAGGTTCAAGACCACAAATATCACAGTTCAATTAAAACTGTGATTTTGGAAAACGTCTCCCAGAAAAAAAGTATTTTCAAGACCTGAACTCAGAACAGGTAAGCAAGAACAAGTGTCAGTGCTGGAAAGAAAAAAAACCCTCTGCCACCACCAGGGGTGGGTGCAAGGCCAGATAAGGCATGGTTTGGTTTTGAATCTTAAGTAAGGGAGTTTTCACATATCGCTATTAGCTTGAGGTGTTCCAAGTTTACTCCCGGATTCCAGAGACTATATAAGACACAGGCAGGAGCTTGGTTCATCAGATTTCAAATAGTAGTCTGCAGTACTGGCACTTATCTTGTGACATGGTAGCAATAAAGCAGAGATACTGATTGTCTTACCTGGCACCTCAATATGAGACCTACATATGCAGCAAAACTCCTGTATGTTAGAGAATCTGCACATTGGGGGGGGGGGATAGAAGTGCCTGCCGTAGGTCTGAGGGCTATGTGATTTAGTTCTTGGTGTGGATGCAGCTATAGAAAAATAAAATTTCACACACACACCCCACCAAGTGATAAATGAGGATTACCTGGGGAATATAATACTGATGGGATTGAACCTGTATTATTAGCTGAAACACAAGGGATCTCAGTATATCCACAATAAACTTGTGCACAACTAAGCACGTGCTTAGTTCTTCCACAAAGATCAGTAAGATTTCTGGGAATTTAACTCTTTCAGATTCTATCCAAAACTGTTACTACCCCCTCATCCATATTGCACTCCTGATTACACGATAAATAGCTCAGTATTTGCCCCACAACCATTCATTTGCTTCCAAAGTACAGCTAAGAGAAGGTTAGATAATAAGCAAACTGCAAAATATGTAGGCGCCAACTAAAAGGTATTTCTCCAAATTCTGAAAATGAAATTTTTATCGGACCAAAATAAAGTCGGAGGGGGGAAGGCAACAACAACAACTACTACTACTATGATTACTACAAGTCTCTTTACCGCATTCATTTATTGTTCAGTTCACAGTCTCCGAATACAACACAATTCTCCAACTGAGTCAGCTTTCATAATTCAGCAGTACAAAGTCTGCAAACACATGTAACCTAGATCCATATTTCACAGTGACAGCATATGATAGCAGAATGTGAAGTATTAATGCTAGTGTCACTACAGTCCTACACTCTACTGCACTTTAAGAGAAAGCAGCTGCTGAGATGAAATGTGTGCCAACTGTCTGAAGACAGAAACATAAGAAACATTCCTTCTGTTACAAAGGGACACACACACACACACACACACACACACACACACACACACTTACTTTCTTTTAGACCGAACAAGCGAAGTTTTTTTGTTCTTACTTTTTGCCTTTCAAATTTCTATCTCAAAAATATTTCCAAAGCCATGAAAGAAAAAGAAAAAGGCTATATACGAATTGATGTAACTTCTTCCAATACCTGCAACCGTCTAGGTCAAGGTTATGTGACGGTATATGAAACTGATGCAGTAGCACGTAATAATAAGACTTACCTACAAAGTGACAGCATTGTTCATACACACTCCAAATTCAATGAATCTCAGCGCTGGGCAGAAATGTAATTGCTATCTGGTATCAGATTAACACAGGCATTGGAGTGCTTACATGCATGTAACAAATGGGCTGCAGGCCTCCCGGAGATTACTTCTCCAGGAATCCTTAATTCTTGAAATGCTCCCTTGGCCACAGGCACCATCCTTAGGTGAACTTGAACTCCATAGTTCTCATCTCAAAAGATTCATTTTCCCATTAAAAAAAATAATCACAGAGCTGTTGAATAGGATGCCTCCCACCAACGCTCTGCGGTGAGTACTAGTTTTGAAGTACACAAGTTTTTCGTAAGCATCTCACAGAGCAATGCAATGTATGTTTACTCAGATGCAAATACCGCTTTGTCCAATGGAGCTTCCTCCTATGTAAGCGAACACAGGACTGAAGCCTTGGTGCCTATGAAGTCTCAGGCAAACTGCACATAATGTGCAACACAAGTGCTAACTAGCTGAAACATAGTGCCATTAATAAGTGTGAGACAATCTGACATGTTTGGCTTTAATTTACTTAAAAACTAGCAGAACCTCATTGACCTCTTTATCAAACAACTCATTGTGCATTTATGGACTGGACAATGAAATAGGGGAGGGTAAGGTATTAATGGTGACACACTTTGGCAAGCTCATAGTACAGTTCATTCAAAAGGCAATTTTAAAATTGAATGAAGGGGTTTGACTATGCAATAAAATCAGCCACAATGCCAGTGAACAGTACTTAGGAAGAAAGCCTCTAATTATCCTATTTATAAATCAACAGCAATTTTACTGATGACTTCTTTGCAAACCTGATTAAAATAAACTTGAAAAATTAAAAACTAATCACATAGTATTTATTTTATTAAATTACAATTTTTAAAAAGTATTATTGATTAGCTTTAATAATGCAAAGGATAAGAACTTGGCTACAAAAATGAGAAAGCATGTTTTCAGTTTGGGTGTTTTTCTTTCTTTTTTAAAAAGAGGAACATTTGTACAACATTCTGCAACATAATTATGGTGCTGCCCTTGGGGAAGGGGATTTTATTTTATAATGAGAATGTTTACACAGTTATGGGGTTCAATCTATCTGGGAGGGAAGGTTAAACTTCTTTCCATTAAAGTCAGTCTTATAATGAAAAACTGAAGGAAAAAAAGGAAGAATGGAGTCTAATATAGTATATGTAATGGTCTATTAAATGATTCACATACTTTACACGCAAAATGAATCAAATTCATCCTATATCTTACTGCTGTTTCATGAAGAATTGTTTACAGAAATTAAGGTATTGGCAATATAATTACATGTAACACATGTTGTGTCGTGGCCGAAGTAATCCAGATACACATCTTCATGAAACAGCTCTTTATTTTAGGAAGACAGGACTGAGGGAACTTAGGGTAGGCGGTTACATTTATAGGAGAGAGAGGCTGGCAAGGAAAAGATACATTTTGGAGGGAACAATCTCAAGCAATCACACAGCAGCTTTTGGGTGGGAACCAATAAAGCTGAGGATCCAAATGCAGCAGCTAAAATGAACCAATAGTAGCTGTTCCTTCTGGAACAGGAATGCAGTTACTTTACAGACAGATAACCTTTGAATCAATACACAACACTCCCCCACACCATGTTGACACTATACACAAAATCTTTCAGGTGCTGTGGTGGTCTGCGAATTCTGCTGGATCGCCTAACCCCTGGTGTAGCACCACTAGGACTATTTGTGGTTAGGCTTCCCTCTCCAGTAGTTTCTGGTACCTCGGCAGGCCCTGATGCGCTAGACAGTTCCCCAGGCTCATTTGTTGTTACCGGGTTCGGATCGCCCGTGGCAGCCTCAGTTTCCTGACTCTCTGGGCCCTCCACCTCCTGTAGCCCCGAACCTGCCTGCCCTGATGGCGGGGAATCACTGACCTCTGGCGTCACAGATTGTGACTCCTCCCCACTGTGGCTTGCCCTGCCCGGAGCCCTGCGCCTCAACTGGTCGATGTGGCGGCGCATCACCCTGCCATCCTCTACAGTCACAAAATATGACACTGGCCCGCTGGGCCGCGTAACCACCCCTGGTACCCATGTGGGCCCCCTGGCATAATTCCGGACCCAAACCAACTCCTCCGCAGCCAGGTACCGTGTTCTGTCGCCCTCAGCGGCTGGTGGCTCTCTAGCAGGGTGGACGGGCACCTTGTCAGGGTGAACGAAGTCCAGAATTGTTGCTAGTCTCCTCCCCATTAATAGTTCTGCTGGTGACTTGCCCGTGGCTACACATGGTGTTGTGTGCTGCAGGAACAGCATCCTTGCAATGCGAGCAGACCAATCCCCTTCCAGCAGACGCACAATCGCTTCCTTGGCTGTACGCACCATCCGTTCGGCTTGCCCATTAGAAGATGGGTGGAACGGCGCAGATGTTGCCCTTCTAATGTAATTGTCGGCCAAAAACCCCCTGAATTCTTGGGACACAAATGCCGCCCCATTGTCTGACACAACGGTTTCAGGTAGTCCGTGGGTCGCGAATAGTTTGCGGAGGACCCTGATCACGGCTGCAGACGTCATGTTAGACACAAGTGAAACCTCTAACCATTTAGAATAAGCATCCACTACAATCAAGAACACCTTTCCTTGAAATGGGCCCGCAAAGTCTATGTGCAGCCGACTCCACGGTTTCCTGGCCCGCTCCCACCAATGCACGGGTGCCCTGGGCATTTCTGGGCGCGCTTCTTGGCATGCCTGACAGGTGCGCACCCATTGTTCGATATCCTTATCCAAACCTGGCCACCACACATAGCACCTGGCTAACGATTTCATCCGCACCATGCCCGGATGCCCCATGTGAAGAGTGTCCAGTATCTTGTTACGCAGGGACCCTGGAATGACCACTCTGTCTCCCCACAGAATGCAGCCCTTGTGGAGTGACAGCTCGTGTTGTCTTGCCGTAAAGGGTCTAAATTCCTCCTCCTGTGTCCCCCTGGGCCATCCCCTCCCCACCCAGGCAAGAACACGGGCGAGGACGGGGTCCTTCCTTGTGCGTTCAGCAATGTCAGTAGCTGTCACAGGAGGTCCAGGCAGCGCCTCCAACATCATAACGTGCTCGGCCGGGGCTGGATCGACATCACCCGTTCCAGGCAGGGGAAGACGGCTTAGCGCGTCTGCATGGCACAACAGCTTACCCTTCACATGACACAGTTCGTATTGAAATCCATTCAAAAAAATGGACCAGCGGAGCATGCGAGGGGACAAAATTTGAGGTGTTTGCTTATGAGGGCTAAATAGACCCAGTAGGGGCTTGTGGTCTGTTTGAATCGTGAAGGATCGGCCGTACACATAGTCATGGAACTTCTTAACCCCCGTAACTATGGCCAGCGCCTCCTTATCAATCTGAGCGTAGTTGCGCTCTGTGGAGCTCAATGACCTGGAATAAAACGCGATCGGCCGCTCCGAGCCGTCTGACTCCCTGTGACTCAGGACTGCCCCCAACCCATATTGGGATGCATCACACGCCAGTACCAACGGTTTAGCTACGTCGTAGTGTGCCAGCGTGCTACTCTTTGACAGCATTCCCCGTAGTGCGTCAAAAGCTTCTTGCTGAGGTCGTCCCCAACGCCACACACAGTTCTTTTGAAGCAGTTTACGCAAAGGTTCGGCTATTGATGCCTTGTGCGGAACAAATGCGTGATAGAAATTTATGAGTCCCAAAAAACTCTGCAGTTCAGTCTTATTACACGGTGTCGGTGCTTCGGAGATAGCCTTTATCTTAGTATCCATGGGGTGAATGCCTGCAGCATCAATTCGGTACCCTAAAAAATCCACAGCAGCCACCCCAAAACTACATTTCTCCTTTTTAAGCTTCAGGCCCACATCCCTGAATTTGCACAGAACTTCCCGGACGCGTTCCAGCAGCTCTAGAGAGTCCTTTCCCGCTATCAGCACATCATCAAAATAAGGGAGCACCCCCGGCAGACCCCTCAGCAAGCGTTCCATTAGGCCTTGGAATATGCCAGGGGCTACGCAAACCCCAAACTGTAGTCTATTCACCTTGAAGGCGCCCTTGTGTGTGACAATTGTTTGGATTTCTGCAGATGCTGGAGTTACCGGCAGCTGCTGATAAGCCTGCGCCAAATCGATCTTCGCAAAAATCTTTCCTCCAGCCAGCTTTGCCAATAGCTGAGACACAACCGGAATGGGGTAAGAGTTTCCCCTGATGGCCTTATTTATTGTACATTTGTAATCTGCACAAATTCGAATCTCCCCATTCGCCTTCAGGGGTGTGACAATGGGAGTTTCCCATCTGGCTGAGTCCACTGGTGAAAGTACCCCTTGTTGTACTAGTTTATCTAGTTCTGTCTCTATTTTTGATTGCAGCGCGAATGGTACTCGCCTGGGCTTGAACCGAATCGGTGCAACCCCTGGATCCAGCTCTAGGTCAATTGGAGCCCCCTTGTAGCATCCCAACTGCCCATTGAACAATGCTCCAAACTCCTTATACAGGGTGCCAAATGTCTCTGGAGCTACCTGGACTGCGTGGAGCCCTGAGATTCCCAGACCCAAAGCCGGAAACCAGTCTGTGCCCAGCAGGCTAGTGCGCTTCCCTTTGGCAATCACTAGCTTCAATGCCGCTCTCCTATCACGGAACTGTACATTGACAGTGCACATTCCCAGAATATGTATGCGGCCAGCAGAATAAGACTGTAGCGTAGCTGGGAATGGCTCTAACATGGGTAACTTACCCCTAGAGAATAATGTTCTGGCTGTGTCGTCAGACACTATGGAGAACCCGGATCCAGAATCCACCTCCATGTAGCACTGCCTCTCGTTGATCAAAACCCGCACCGAAGGCTTTCTCTGGGCGGGGAACTGAACAGTCTTGCCCTCGATTTGTGTAAGGTAATTGCAGTCGTCGTAAAGGTAAGTTGATGTAGCCGTCCTCCGACCCCCTGGTTTCGATGGTCCAGGTGTGCTTGTGGCCCCCGACCTGCATACCCTTGCTATATGCCCCGTTTTCCCACACGCTCGGCACACAGCCTCGCGGAACCGACAATTCTTCCTATTGTGCGTTCCGCCACAGCCCGGGCATGCAGCTTGACGGTCTTTGTGTGCCGTTCCCTCCTGTCTCACCATCTCTATTCCCTGCTCCGGACTCTGGTTGGGGCTGGCATCCTGGTCGTCCACGGAGTGAGCAGCCTCTCCTGCCACTTTTGTAGCTCTCTGGCCCGGGTTTTGTTCCTCTTTTTCCTCATTTTCTGTTGCGATCGCCTCTTGGAGTGCCGTTGCCAGATCCATTTCTTGTTTTGCCGCAATCCGCCTGCAGCCCTTGCTGCTGCGGAGGCCGCACACGAACCGGTCCAGCAGTGTTTCTTCCAGGTTGGCAAACTTACAGTGCCTTGCCAGTTTCCGTAGTTCGGTAAGGAAAATGGACACTGTCTCTCCAGCTTGTTGATGCCTTTTATGAAATTCAATGCGCCAGGTCATCTTAGACACCGTAGGATTGAGATGCCTCGATAAATGGTCTGTGACATCCTTGAACGTGGCCTCCTGCAGTGTTGTGGGGGCCAGTAGTGCTCGAGCCAACTCAAAGGTCTCTGCCCCACAGCAACTCAGTAACAAGGCTTTTTTTTTGTTCTCATCAGTGACCCCCTTTGCAGCCACTCCGAATTCAAAACGCTCGAGGTAAGCATCCCACGCCTCGGATGCTCCGGGATGAAATGGTTCCATGAACCGTGACGCCGCCATTCCTCCGGAACTGAGTTGTCCTGTCAGTTTCAGGGAGTCCTGTCTTCTGGTATCAGGACGCTAAGGTCGGGAAGCTGGTGTTCCGCCCTTCAAACGGCCTGAATCCCATCCTCGTCGCCAGTATGTTGTGTCGTGGCCGAAGTAATCCAGATACACATCTTCATGAAACAGCTCTTTATTTTAGGAAGACAGGACTGAGGGAACTTAGGGTAGGCGGTTACATTTATAGGAGAGAGAGGCTGGCAAGGAAAAGATACATTTTGGAGGGAACAATCTCAAGCAATCACACAGCAGCTTTTTGGTGGGAACCAATAAAGCTGAGGATCCAAATGCAGCAGCTAAAATGAACCAATAGTAGCTGTTCCTTCTGGAACAGGAATGCAGTTACTTTACAGACAGATAACCTTTGAATCAATACACAACAACACATACTGTATTACATTAAGTATCGCCTACTCAGTGACCTAGGAAATAATGTTTAGGTACAGTAAGAGGGTATTACAGCTTAAATATTTTACTGTAGTGGGCATAGGAATTCCATCCCTCTTTCACTGAAGCCAAAAATCAATTTAGATTTAAAAGTCATGCAACTACTCGGCATCATTCTTTTTCAATTAAAATTTTGCATACATTCTTTATGATGTCATTCCTACATTCCTGCAACAGATGTTTGTTTATATACCAATTTACTAAAATGCTGCTGTATTAGGTCATGTTATTGAGAATGTAACCTCTACCACCGGCTTATATTGCCAAATCTCAGTACAACTAATGTTTTCTTAAACTTGTTTCCTTTAAGTCGTTGTTTAAAGGCATCAGTGCTAATTGCTGGGTGAAAATGGACTATAAAAAACACACATGGTGAATCATGTATAATTTTAAATAAAGGCAACAACCTACCTAAATTATTTTACCCCATCAACATTTTTAATAATTTAAAAAATGTTTGCAGAAGTGACAACAACCTAAGATCGACAGTCTACATATTTTCTGCTTAAGATAAACTCATTTCTTGTGGATATTGAAGGTGGAAGAAATATTTGAAAAGGAAAATTGGTCTTTAAGATAGAGACATATGTATAGTGGCAGCCTATTGCAGCCTTAAATCATATACATAAATTGGGTGTTCAGTATCACCGTTACATGTTGCATTGGAAAAAGCAGAGATGAATAGATTCTCTAACCCAGAGTCTTGTTAGGAAGCTTTCCTGGGTTGTGCTTTACCTTGGAGAAAGCAGTTCCTAGGTTTGATCTGATTGAGCAAGAACAACCCTCACTCCTGAGTGCTTGCTAAACACACAGCCAGTTACAGCAAAGATTTGACTCAAAGGCCAGCCAGCCTCTCCTTCACCAACACCACAGATGGAAAAACTCAGCGGTAGGGAGTCTGTTCCCCACTTAAAGCCAGAGTTAAGCTGAGATAAGATATGATTGGGAAAGCTGCCTGATGCAGCAGATATGTAAGTAAATGTTTTAAATGAAAGTAACATAATTAAAGTAAATGGGGACAAGAAATAGCTCTAGTGATATATCTGACTAAAGTGACGGCCTGTTATAAGCCTCTATAAGCACATTATTATTTAGACATTCTTATTTAGCCAGTCCCGTAATAAGCAAATTGAAATCAAGGACCCATTATAAGAGCTGCTTAGAGAGTGTTATTCTGTTATAATTCAGGACAAAGACAAACATACACAGCAACACACACCGGAATGTGTGGAGTGTCTCACCTTTTGGAAATTTGAGAGGGCTGCAAACAAGGTTGGATGGTGCATTGCTTCATGCCCTCAAATTGAATTGGCTTTGTGACCAATCAAGATTGGTTTCTTAGCATAATCACAAGCAAATTCCGAGTAAACTTAAGCCACATTTCCCTCGCTAATAATGGTGTTGTCATGTAACCAGAACTGACTGGTCACATGGTGGCAAAATGGTTTCACACCGATTATGTGATCCTTTATTAACTGGAATCATGTAGACAGGAAAAGGAGGAGTAAAAAGAAATGGCACCGATGCAGTATCAAGTTGGGGTTATGAACAACAGCAAATATGGTAAGCAAGGAGGAACAGTTCGAGGAACATTTAGGGATCTTCAAAAGACCTATTGTTGTTGTTTTAAGAAAAAGGGGGGGAGGGATGAAAATTTGAAATGGATAATTTAGCACAGACCTACATGTGCCGTCAGGGGAGCTGTGTCTGTGTGTATGCTGCCATTAAATTTCAGAATGCATGATTCATTTCTGTAATTTTACATCCCATTTGCCTGTGGACCTTTGGTTAGAGAGTTTTACAAGGTGTTTTAAGTAATTTTATAGCTTCTGTGGCCGTGTGGCGCTTTTTAATGATTCTGTACGTTTTACAATACTTTTATGAATTACATGACTTCTTTAGATGAGCTATCACCAGAAAGTCCAAGAGCGGAAACAGGAGTTCTATGTCACTGGCCTGAGACTAATCATATTGGGCTACATTTTAGGGACTTATTACCCACACAAACCCAGCGGTAATCCCCAGCATGAAGGCGAGAATCAGCAGCCATATAAAAAACTCGGGAGGAAATCCCCAGAGATGTAAAAGCCCTGCCCTGTGGGCAAATTCTCAGGCTGTGGGCTTAGGGAATTTCCCCAGAAAAAAGGTGTACATGATGAGCCTTCATAATAGCTTTACTTCCTATTTTAAATCTTTTACATACCGGTACATGTAGGAGTTAATATTTACTTGTTTGTCAAGGTAAAGCAAAAATGGCAGTTTATAACTACCTAAGTAAAGGTAAAGGAACCCCTCTGACCATCAGGTCCAGTCGTGTCCGACTCTGGGGTTGCGGCGCTCATCTCACTTTATTGGCCGAGAGCCGGTGTACAGCTTCCAGGTCATGTGGCCAGCATGATTAAGCTGCTTCTGGCGAACCAGAGCAGCACACGGAAACGCCGTTGACCTTCCCGCCGGAGCGGTTCCTATTTATCTACTTGCACTTTGACGTGCTTTTGAACTGCTAGGTGGGCAGGAGCAGGGACCGAGCAACAGGAGCTCACCCCGTCGCAGGGATTCGAACTGCCGACCTTCTGATCAGCAAGCCCTAGGCTCTGTGGTTTAACCCACCTGGGTCCCTTATAACTACCTAAGTTAAGTTAAATTAACCAAAACCACATTAGAACAGATTTATATATTTTAGTAAAGGGTCAACAAGAAAATTAATTAAAGCGGTCTTCTCTCCAAAATACTTTGTTTTTCTTGCAAAACTATCCTTGCAAAAAGCTCAATGCTAAATGCAAATTATATGTCATAATGCTGGCCAGACTTCCACATGCAGGCCTCTCCCACATTCACATGGCCAAGGGTGCGGGTACAGAATAGATATATAAAGAAAGGATCCCACAATCTAGATGCAGTTGTGGAAGGAAGACATTCAGGGACAGGGGTTATGGGATGGAGACACAATCTAAGTTTCTTTTTTAAAAAAATTGTGCAACACAAAGAGCAAGTCATCAGTCCCAATGTAACCAACAATGTCTTTGGTTGGTTGAGTTATCTGCAATTGCCTTTTATTAAGAAGGTGCTTGGATTAATCTTGGTATGCAGGTGTTAATAAGGCATGGGTAGGCAAACTAAGGCCTGGGGGCCAGATCCAGCCCAATCGCCTTCTCAATCCGGCCCACGGACAGTCCGGGAATCAGCGTGTTTTTACATGAGTAGAATGTGTGCTTTTATTTAAAATGCATCTCTGGGTTATTTGTGGGGCATAAGAATTCATTCATCCCCCCCAAAAAAATAGTCCAGCCCCCCACAAGGTCTGAGGGACAGTGGACCGGCCCCCTGCTGAAAAAGTTTGCTGACCCCTGGCTTAAAGTGTTTGATCTTCTCTGGTCTGCCATGTTAATACTGGACATGCTCCTAAATGCAGAATCATAGGAAGAAGCTCAGATTGTGGTTCTGGCCAGGACAGCCTTCAAACTTTTACTGGTAAGGAATCTATTGAAGATTATAACGCCTTTCTCGTGATTCACTCCTACTGACCATTACTCATGACTTGAAAATTCTGTCCTTTATAGGTGTAATTCCTCAAATATACAGCCCTTTTATAGGGTAATTAAAATATATTTGAATGTTATTTTACATGCTCCTTGATTCTACTGGTTTTTGTGTACTTTTAAATGTTGTGTTATATTGGGTATAAAACCTGTCAGAAATAATAATAATCAAAGTGATGAGGATGAATTATTTGAATCTGAAAAATATTCTTTAAACAGACCACTCTTCAGAAGTAATGAAGGAACCAATCCGACAAATATCCACTCACGTGAATGCATGAGTCGAATTTTGGCTGACTATTTAAGCTCTTTGTACGTGTGTTAATTCCTTCCTATTTCAGTTTGTACTTCAACATCAAGAAAGCCTTGAAAGAGAACCAAAACAGCAAGGCTAGGATCTGAAGAAATTCAGCTGGGTGCCATCACTATTACACAATACAATCTAGCAACCTCGCATACATATTGAACAAGAGGGAGAACAAAAATGGAAACCTGAGAAGCCAGCCTAGAATGCATAAACTCCAAGAGCAGGATAAGAAGGGTTCTTGTTCCTTGGAATGAATGAATCATACCTACAATGTCCCTCAAAGACGTCTAATTACATCACGGGTGATACTATCAAAGGTCACTGAGAAGTCTATTAATACCAAGGTACAACTTCTCTTGACAACTGGCAGATAGACCCATTAGGCAAGATGTCATGCATATATTCAATGCCATACTGTGGATGGAAATGGGCAAGGGAGTAAGAATTGAAACGGGATCAAGGCAGATGTGAAACTGCAGTGAAACCACGTATTTCACAACCTCTTCCCACCAAAAGTCAGAATGGGCACAGAATAGGAACTGGACTGTGACCCAGTAGCAGCTAAACAACTGCGAATTTAAGGCTGTCTTTTATTCTGCCCTACTAACGGCCAGGAAGGTGAGGCACTGGCAAATGATGCACTGTTGGCCTATGCTAGCCAGGATGGTCATGAACCCAACTAGCATACAAGCACACCATCTTTATCACTGAGTTTTAGCGCCACAATACTGGTGCACTTACTGTTTTTTGACAGTTGCCCAAAACTATGTACTACCCTAGCTAGCACTAGGAAATTTTGGCAGGGCTCGTGACGACCATTTAACCAGGACATCTTTCCCACTAACTCAGGACATGGGCAATGACTACAATTACCCAGTAGTGGAGGAAAGTCTCTCTGAATAAGTCCATGTCTTTAATAATAATTTTACAGGTCCTAGAGCTGAGTACCAGAACTGATACTAGGTTACAGGAATGAGCCCTGAACCTAGAACCATATACATGAGTAGTCTGTTGTAAGGGGAAGATGGACATGGTGTTAAATACCACAGGAAAATGTCAACAGTGCAGGGAATGGAAATTTTACTTTTGTCCAAAAAGGCAAAACATTCTGGGTGAAAAGCAGGGCAAGTGACGGGTGTTTCCTGTTGAGAATTCAAAGGGCCACATTCAGCCCTTTTGCCCTTAGCAAGGCCTAAATCAGTGTTTGTCAAACTTGGGTCCCCAGCTGTTGTTTGACTACATCACTCCAGCTGGCAGGACCAGTGGTCAGGGATGATGGGAATTGTAGTCCAACAACAGCTGGGGACCCAAGCTTGAGAAACACTGGGCCCTAAATAAACAAAACCCAAGCAAGCAATCCAATGCTCACTATGAATTCTTTGGTTGGCTGTTGCAAATCACTGTAACATCCTAGTATTATGCTAGTGTTCCTTCCATTGTATATTAGTATCTGAAACGTTCACAATGACACAAATTGGAGGGTCAAAGAATAGCTTTTTAAGTGTGTGTGTGCGCACACACACGCGCGCGCGCACACACACACACACACACACACATTAATTCAAGTGAGCTTGTCATTGCTGAAAAAAGGGCATCCTCACAGGATGTGAGTTCACCTCTTACCTCAGAGGCTTCACATTCTGAAGCAAAGGAACAGTAACACAGAAAAAAGAACCAACGCATTATCTGAAAATATTAGCTCTTATTAAAAGGGAGGCATAATTAATAGATCACAACATGTTTCTACCTTTTCATATGGAATTTCATATGATTAAAATAAACTGAAAATGAAAGTGCTTGTAACAGGCACGTTGAACCTTTCTTCTTCTATTAGCATATCAGTCTGCAATCATATCTAGATCAATAGTGAAGATATCTGCTTAAAAGAGCACCACGCTTTCTTTTGTCAGAAATTCATTACTTTTTATTAGGGTCATTGCTTGAAAACTTCAAAAACACCATATGGACCTAATTGTGGTTTATTTTGGCAAAAAGGAAGACACTGTAGAACAATTGAGGCATTACATTCTACAATTCCATTACTTTCATCCCTCTCAGTTTTATTACTGTGTCATTAAAGGCAACTTGAGTGAGCAAAGAATTATAGTGTCATGTGTACGGGCTAGTAGATTAATAACAAAACACACTCAAGTTTAAAGGTATCTAACAGCTGTTTTCATTATTTTGTGTAAATACGCTTGAAGCATATCTATCTGATTAGTGGATAGAGTGCTCTTCTCTGTCACATGCCATGGGCACTGCTATGTGCAAGTAATCAAAGTGCTCAGAAAATGAGTTTACATTGTTCACTGCTGAAATACACAAATGTCAGAAAGTGACTGCGCATCAAAGCTTAGGCAAATCATCTGCTGCAAACAAACAGATTCCAATCCACATTTCGGCTTTAAACATTCCACTGCAGCACGATGACTGAACAGGACTTATTGCAAGCCAAAATGAAGTGATGCTTGCAGAATAATAAGTTGCTGGCATACATATGGAGAGATGACTTCAGGACTAGGTTACTGTCAACAGCTGAAGTTATATTATTTTGATGTCACATAGTAAAACTTGCATGGGTCCCATCATGTGCCGCCCGACGGGAAGAAAAATGTGTGGGAGGGAACCAAATCCCTACTTCATCATCCATTTTTTGTTTCCTGGGTGCCTTCCATTCTGACTAATGGATAGCCATCCTTCTCTCAAAAATTTCACCCAGATAACTGGCAACCAATGAGAGGACAGAGGTTGTTTGGCTCACTAAAGGGGGGGCAAATAACCCTTCTCTCATTCCCGTAGCACAGCTGAATAAACCAAGAGGGATAATTTACATTCAGATGAAGCGATAGCATAAAAGACCTCAGAGATAATAGGGATCTGAGCAAAAGCCTTTGATGAAAAGCTCCTCCAATGTAAGAATTAAGTGAGGAAAAGGGGGGTTGCTGTACTAGGGCAGTACTGCTCTGTGACTCAGTTTCCCCCACTGTGAACTGAAATAATGTAAACCAATATCTACTACAAGCAGGAGCAAAGGAGCAACATACATAATACTACACAACTGAAACAGTAAAGTAATAAAAGCAGAAAATCTGAAGAGAATTTCCACTAGGGTCTGGCATGCAACACGTGTGTCTGAGAGAAGACTGGCAAATTCTATAGCAGCTTATTTAGTTTGGCCCTAAAGCAGGGCTATACATGTCTTTTACACATCCTAGTTTTTCAAGCAACAGCTCAGGACTGCATGGCTTTCAAGTAAACCATGGTTTGTCTTGCTTTGTCACCAGCCTACCACATAGAAGAGGGCACACACTAAATATAGAGTTGGAGGAGGCCATTTTGGATGTTGAGATTACAATTATCTCCTTGTCTGGTCAGACTACTGCCTGGGGAGGTTTGGTCTCGCAGTAGGTGCAGCCCCTTCTGAAAAACCAAGAGGTATACACCAACTACCACCCAACCACCAATACACCTTTTAGGGTGTGGTGATTGAGGGTGGTAATGGTTCACCTGCAGACCCTCTTTGAGGGCCCATTCCAGTGTGCGTTCAGGACCAGCTTGGGGAAAGAATCAGTCTTAGTCACCCTAATGGATGACCTTCTTTTGGAGAGGGACAGGGGGAGTGTGTTTCTGTTGATTCACCTGCAACTCCCATTGGCTTTTCATATTGTTTACCATGGCATCCCCCTGAACTGTGTTTGTGAGATCTGGGTTGGGAGGCACTGTTTTACATCAGTTTTCCTACAACTTATGGGGGTCAGTTCCAGACTTGCCTTGGGTGACTGTGAATCAGCACCCATGGCAGTTGGCTTAGGGCAAGGTGTCACCGGTATGCTGATAACAAACAACCCTGTTTGAATCATGAGAGTCTGTGCAAGTCCTAAACTGGTGCTGGATGCAGTCAAGGCAGACTGAATTCTCAAAGTCTGGGACTCTATGGATGGGCGGTTACCAGGTAAAGGAACTGGGTGATGTACAAGTTTTATAGGGGGTTGCACTACCTCTGAAGGAGAAAGTCTGTGGTTTGAGGGTGCTCCTAGATCCATCATGGGTGCTAGAGCCTAGGTGACCTCAGTGGCTCTGAGTACCCATTACCAATTTCATTCAGCGCACTAACTACATACGGTATGTCTGTTTCTGGATAGCCTTGCCATAGTAATCCGTACATTGGTAACCTCACAATCAGACTACTGTAAGGTGTTGTATGTGGAACTACCCTTACAGCTTGTTAAGAAGCTGCAGTCACTGCAAAATGTAACTGCTACTGCGTGGTGGTGCATCTAGTTTTACACATAGTACACCAGTGTTGAAAGATGTGCACTGGCTGTCTATTAGCTACTGTGTCAAGTTCAAAATTTTGTTGCTGTCGGCACTTCAAGTTCTAAATAACTTGAGACCAGGATACTTTGCAGACAGTCTCCCCTGGTACAGGCCAAGTCAATCTTTAAGATCTTCTAAGGAGAGCATTCTGGTCATTCCACAACAAGTGACTTGTTATCTAGTTACAACACAGAAGCAAGCTTTCTTGGCAATAGTACCCACTCCCTGGAATGCCCTCCCTCAGGTAATTTGTGCAGCTGAGGCAGTAATTACCTTTCAATTCTTCTTAAAAACTTAAGAGTCAGAACCCAGGAAAACTTGGGTAATCTTAACTAGTTAAATCATTTTTTACACTGCTGCATTTTATTTGTGATATACAGTTGTGTTTTTATCATGTTTTATCCAGTTTTAATGTAATTTTATTAACTGCAGTTTGCATTCTTATTCTTATTTTCATTGCAAACTGCTTACAGATGTTTACTATTTTAAGGAGCATAAACATTCAATTAATAAATGAAATAATGAAAAATAATAGTCCAAATTATTTACCAGAAGAAATAAATTTATTTTTTTCAGTGCATTCAAGACACATACATAGAGGACTTTAAAAACCATTCTGCAGCTATAAGAGTGTCTAAGGCTATAAAATGCAAACAATTAACATGAAATAGTTCACTTTTTAAGAACCCAATGGAGACACTACTACTCTGCCACAACTGAGGAGTAGCTTACCAAATGTTCCCCAAACAATGAGAAAGAAACTGTGGCTGCGTCCAAGGGCTTAAACAAGAATTCAAAAGTTTGAATGAAGATGTGCCATATTCACATATAATGAAGTACAAAGCTATTCTACTCTTTTCTACCTGAAGGTATATAATTACAGCTACAGAACTCCCCACCACCCCACTATCCCTGTGACCACTTAAGGCAGTCAGTAAAATATGGTCTGCATGCCATTTTGAATTACTTGTGTACAATCACTAGTCATTCCATAGGGACCGCAATGTGGCACGCACAAAAATGAATGCTGCAAAAAAGGGCATACAGGAACAAACTTCCAACAACAGATAACTGTAAGAAGGATCCATTTCCTTTCAGAGGATTGAGGAAGTGGTTCAAGGACTTGAAAGGTGAACAACTTGCATAATGCATTTGCTACACATTAAAAAGGCAATTAGGGATCTGGTCTGAGGAAAGGCCAAAAAGTCTGTATGATGCTTTTGTCAACTAATATTAGAAATGCCATCTCTCTCTAGTGTTCTGTGTGTAACAAACTGTGCAAGCAATGGTGAAGAAGCATCAATTACAGACAAGACTACAGAGCAAGTGTTTCCAGAGCGATACTACGAAAATTCTGGAACGAGAATGAAACAGAAATTAGGCACTGCCCGTGGTGCTGTGCATGACCTTTAAAATCCTAGCATGCTTTGGGGAACCAAAAGCTTCAAGCTGCCGTAAGTTCCCAGAGGGGTACCCATGTAATTTTGTGACTGCAAAAACAAAGTTGTATCAGATGATGCCATAATATATTTGGTAGTCTTTAAAGTGCCCATAAGACACTGTTGTACCTCTCAGAAAGCCTGCTGTATCCAAACTGCATAAACACACCAAAGACGAGATCCACCATTATTCCATTTCCCTGAGCATAAAACAACAGCAATGACTTTCCTCTGATATATTACTATGAGGTACACTTCAAGAATAAGCAGTAAGTATGAACTTTTGCATGAAGTTTTGTGCTGTTGCATGAGCCACTTCTCAGATGTAGTAGCAGCAGGGTCCCTAGTATTATTCCAGTCCTTATTTAAAACAAACAAAAACTCATAGTCTCTCATTTCCCCCAGTATTGTGACAGAATGCCCAGACTCAAGCGGAAACGCCTAATGACAGCACCCATCACTCCTGAGAAGCTACTGAGTATCCAGTGTCCTGGAAGAGGATACCATATTCAATATCTACTCCAGGCTACCTTTCCTCAAGGGTGTGAAGGTGGAAAGCTGAGAAGCCACCACTTTAAAATATTCACAATATCCTGGAACAGGGGTGGCCAACCTTTCTCAGGCCAAGGACTACAGTCCCGTCTGTACAATCATCCAGATAAGCAGTGGTAGGTAGGAGCCAAGCCAAAGTGGGTAGACAATGGGTGCAAGCTTTAGGTTTGTACAGCAGACCAATTTCTACCTCCCCTACCTCCACCAAGGTAAATAAGAGTCTTTATCAGACGTCAAAGACACATTCCAGCCAGGCAGAAACACTCAAGGAGATTGTGAAGAAGGGATAGTGAGGGTTGAGGCCTAGGGAGACAATGCATGGCTGGGGAATGGATGTGCTGTGCCGGCTTTTAATGTTAAATAGATTATTGTATTTTAATGTTCTTTTGGAAGCCGCCCAGAGTGGCTGGGAAGACCCAGCCAGATGGGCGGGGTATAAATAATAAATTATTATTATTATTATTATTATTATTATTATTATTATTATTATTATTATTATTATTATGTGGCCTAGGGGCCTCACATTTGGCCCTGGGCCTTAGGCTCTCCACCCCTGTCCTGGACTGATGCTCCACAGGAGCATTATGGGTAGTCACAATGGGACAGCTTACTGACCAGCTGATGTCTCTTTTAATTTAAGCTATTCTTCTTGGTGCACTTTATTATGCTGCAGATTCCTTGTGGATTGTATTTCTGATTCCTTTATTATGCTTTCTTTTAAAATATAATATACTGTATCCTGCCCTAAGGATGGCTTTGTGATAGAAAAGCAGGATATAAATAAAAAATAGAGAAAATAAATATATAGAAATGTAGTTTTTTATATTTTTAAAGCACTTAAATTGTAAAAAGCATTTCGGAACAGTAATATATATATATAAAATATAAGCAGGCAGAAAGTCAAGCATTTCAAGCAAAAAAACAAAAAACTCTTAGCCAGATTTTCTAGTGCTCCTCATCTCAAAATAGGCAGGTTCCCACGCCCCAACCCCAGGAGCTTAGTTTTCATCTGTACACCAAAATAAGGCTCCTATTTTCAAAAGCTCCTACTCTTATCACCTATGTCCAGGTTTCTAGAAAAGTACATTACACTATGTTTACAGTAACTCAACTTTCTTTTGCAAAATCCAGTTGTCAGCGGTGAGGAAAAATGCCGCCCACAGAGTTTTAACGTTTAAATGGTTGCTTGATAACTATCCATACTGATAACTCAGAGAAGGCAAAGCAAAATGCTGAATTAAATATAAATCACAATTAAGATAAGAATAGTAAAGCACTTTGTACATTAAAAAGTACTGCAAAAATTATTTTTATTTTTTATTCAGAAGGGAGTGAACATACCAACAATCTGGCCACTAACAAATTGTAGAGAAATTTGCCATTGGAAAACTGCCCTCAACGAACCCTCAAAATGCTTTCCAATTTATTTTCAAAAAACAGTTCCAAGATTTGTCAAGGTAGGTTACACTAAGGTAAAGGTCATAAAGTCATAAAGTGAATGTGCAAGGATACAAAACATTTCAATCCCTCACATTTCAACAAAAACAAAATCCCAAGTAACACCCCCCCACTGATGTATCAACCCCACCCATTCTTAAAGAATGACTGATCTCTATCTGTAAAAATACATGTAGTTTTGCTTCTTGCTACAAGATAACAACCTTCAAAATGCACACTCAAAATAAAGCAACTGAGTAAATTGAGCAAATAACAACTTCTGAAAGCATCCCCTGCCTGCCCAATACAGGTGAAACATTAACTCAGGAACAGGTGAGAAATTTTCATAGGTTCAGTGTAAAGGCAGCTCCTCTTGCACTCAACACCCCACCCTCACATCATTCAACGTTTGCAGTAGTACAGGGCAGGAACCAATAGACAAATGGTTCCGGGGCATCTTCCAGAAGCATGTGCACCATCAGAGTGTCCTCTGAGTCACTGTGTCACCGGGGGGGGGGGGCGCTGAAGCCACATGAAAAATGACACGTATTGTATACCTGAAGGAGTGTCTCCACCCCATCATTCAGCCTGGACACTGAGGTCAAGCTCTGAGGGCCTTCTGGCAGTTCACTCACTGTGAGAGGTGAGGTTACAGGGAACCAGGCAGAGGGTCTTCTTGGCAGTGGTGCCCTCCCTGTGGAACACCCTCCCATCAGATGTCAAGGAAATAAACAATGATCTGACCTTTAGAAGATATCTGAAGGCAGCCCTGTATAGGGAGGTTTTCAATGTGCAATGTTTTACTGTGGTTTTATAATTTGATGGAAGCCATCCTGAGTGGCCCAGCCAGATGGGCGGCGAATAAAAAATAAATTATTCTTACTCGTATTATGTAACTTTGAGTAAAGTCACCTAAGAAGAGTGGCTGTTTATGCTAAAACTAAAACAAAACAAAAACCCAGCTTGCAACAATATCCTGCTCTCATCCTGGCCACCAGCAGTTTCCCTGCACTAACAGAGCCTGTGGTTGTTTCAGCAGCACATATAACTAAGAAATGGAACAATAAAGCAAATATTAGTGTGGCCCTTGAACAAGGATGACGTTCTAGGCCAGGCGTCGGCAAGGTTATCCGGCCGTGGGCCGGACATGCGCAGCACAATGCCAGAAATCGCGTCTGCGCATGTCTCCGGCGCCGGAAATGGCTTTTGCGAGTGCGCAGATGCTGAAAATTGCTTCTGCACAGAAGCATTTCGATGTCTAGACATGCGCAGACGCAGTTTCTGGTATCTATGCATGCGCAGATGCCATTTTCGGCGCCACTTGGCGAGTCCCTGTGCTGTGCTGCGCCGGTTTAGCACTGTGCACAGGAGACTTACCAAGCAGTGACCAGGCGGTTCGTGGGCCAGTTAAATGGCCTCCATGGGCCGAATCCGGCCCATGGCCCGGAGGTTGCCAATGCCTGTTCTAGGCACATAAACATCAATAACTAACTAAAAGGGTCCAGAGGACTTGAGGCTTGAGAGGCCCCTGAGACATGTTTTTTGGTGTATCCTGCCTCTGCCTTTTTCCATAGGCTGGGGGGATGTCCTTCCCCACCCTCACTCTCCACATATACACAAGCTGGTTTGACACTTCACAAGGCAGGACAGCTCAGGCTTCCAGCATGGCCCAATGGCAAAAGTGCTGAGCACATCGTTTTTAAAAAGAGGATATTACACACACACACACACACACACACACACACACACACACACACACACGTTCAGTGTTTTCAAATTGTTATCAAACCATCAGGCTGTTCAATCCACACTAGGAGAACATGTGTAAATCAAGAGTTAACTACTTTAACGAGAGAGAGAGAGAGAGAGAGAGAGAGAGAGAGAGAGAGAGGAGTGGCTGCAGGCTCTCTGCCATAGGTTTTCCCCTTTGTGGCTTCTCACATCCCAGACTTGGAAAATATGAGCTGTGATACTGAGAAAGGTAAGAAGCCAGCAGAGCCCCATAGTGATAAATGAGTTTGCATCATCTGTCATTAGAACTTCCTGCCAACAGGGTCATTCCCTATTAAATTACCACTTGTCAATGTTTAAAATACTGATTGATAAATGACCGTGCCAAAACTGATAACACAACAGCTTTTCTTTTCAAATATTCTTGGTTACTACATTCTGCTACTTCAAGATAGATAGAATAAGCAAGGTTTTCTCTCCCCCCCCCCACAACCTTCCAACTACTTTACTGAAGCACAATTTAATTGAATACAAAACTAACAGGTACTGCATAATGATTGGTCCTGATATACATTACATTCTAGTCTCCCTGCCAAAATAAACCTACCGGCGATTTAGTGATAGGGGCAGATCCAAGTTTCACATTTCATCAAATGCTAGTAATCTGTTTTATCAATATAAACTGCATTTTAATGAAAAAATTCTTTTCTTCAGTACACTTCACTTTTAATGCCCCAGAGTGTAATAATTCGTTCATGCTGTAGAACAAGAATGTTTTACAAGACCTTAACTCTCAAGAGAAATTTCTCTGTAAATACAAAATGCAACTTTTATGGGAATGCGTTGTATGCAACATGACGAGAACCCAACATAATAAAATTAAGTAGGTTGCATGGAGAATTCAACTGCAGTATATTTTGGAACTAGTGAAAGGCTAATCTAAGACCTCAGTTGAGTTACTGACATTAGATAAAGGAAAGCAGACAAAAAACTCCTCCCCACCCCCGTCACAAGATGTTTTAAAGAAGAAACAAGCAACTACTACAGAACAATCTCTTCCACTTGGGTGACAAACAGTAACTTGCAATGAGACTTTGCCAATACTTGCTCAAGAGGGTGGTATGAGGTAGACAGGTGGCCTGAAGGAGGTGACAGAAGGACAAGGGTAACAACAAATTAGGAATTGATGGCAGGGCATGCAGAGACCGGTTTTTTATTTGCATGAGAGTACTGATCTCTATGGCTTCTCACTTTGCCAAATGGCACAATGTGCAAAATGGGGAATATTTGCACTTGATCTGGCCTATGCTTGCTGTATCACAGTTTGCCACTTTGATGAAACAAAATAACAAATAAAAAAATTCCTTCCAGTAGCACCTTAGAGAGCAACTGTTTGTTCTTGGTATGAGCTTTCGTGTGCATGCACACTTATTGCACACGAAAGCTCATACCAAGAACAAACTTAGTTGCTCTCTAAGGTGCTACTGGAAGGAATTTTTTTATTTTTTGTTTTGTTTTGACTACGGCAGACCAACACGGCTACCTACCTGTAACTGCCACTTTGATGGTGTTTCTTCCTCCATTTTATTCTGCTGCTTCAATCAGGATCATCTCAGTTAGCCATCAGGCATTTTTCACTATTTAGGACAGCCTGTCTCTTATATTAGATCTATACCAAAGCTGTATTTCTCATTTTGTTTCTATTATCCCTTCCCATAAAAGAACCATAGTTTAAAAAGAGATCTCTATTTCCTCATTTTTTTTTAGGATTTAAGGCAAGCACGGTATATAATACCAACAAGTTGTGTTAATGAAAGGAGCTCTCATTAACTTTTAACCTGAGTTCTCCCATCTGTTCCCTTTTTATCTGTTATTCTGTGCTGTCATTTGGCTAATGTAGATTTTAAATCTATGTCCTAAAGGCACTTAAATTTTAAAGCAACTAGTAAAGGAGGAAGCAGTGTCATACCTTCCTCCCTTCACAGAAATCCATGTGATGAAGGACCATATTTTCTGTGGAACAGTTTTGCTAGATTTTCCTGCACAGAGAAGGTGGCAGTGTCATGCAGCAGTGGACAGACAAGTAAGTTGTCAACACTGGCAGCAAGCCATTCCACTTCAAGTGGCAAAAAAGCTTGGGTGGCTGCCCCTAGATTTCTAAATGAATCCCAAGAATGCTCTAAATCAGAGGCAGATAATGGAGATCTCTCCAGATGTTGATGGACTGCCCTTTCAACCATCCTGAACCATTTGCCATGCTGCTTGGGGCTGATGGGAGATGTAGTCCACCAATGTATGGATATGACCATATTAGCTACCCCTGCCCTAAATAATGGCAAGTTCTGCTGTAACCTTTTGTCTCTATGGAATTACTGGGTTAATGCGGGTGCATATCTGTGGAAACTTTCAGCTGGGATAGAAACATCTCTTAAAGGCAATCCATCTAAAAACCCAGCTATAGTTCATGGGATCATGTCTGATAAAGTTTCAAAAAAGAAGATGCATGATGCTATGAAGTTCTGATGATCATCACTGTGACATCAGGTGATTGATTATCCAGTGGGTGGCACAGCCCACTTTTCAAATTTGGCCTGTGATGGCTAGGGTAGATAAAGATGTGTAAAGAAACCAGAAGCCGTGCAGACTAAGAATACATCTGTGAACACAGAAATATCACTATGTGATATAAAGTGAGAATCCACAGAAGACCATCTAATACTGTACATGAGGTATCTCATCTCCCATAACAGTTATGGAAATTTTGCTAGCCAAAAACAAACACAGTTTGAGTGATCCTTACATAATGCCTTGAAAACAGCTGTAAGATTTCAACACAAAACACCTATTGAATCTGAAAGTGCACTTTTAAGATCAATTTCTCCGACGTGTACCTGCTAGGGCTTCCTGTTGTCAGCTTCCCCAATCTTCAGAGGAGAGGTGGGCCCCACAATGGGGTGCTTCCCTGTCTCAGGAATCCTCTCCCCAACATAAATTATTTTATTTATGACTTATTATTTCATGTATATCCCACCTTTCCCCCCCAGGAGTTCAAGGTTCTTCCCCTTCTGATTTAATTTTCACAACAACAAGCAAATGAGTTGGGCTGAGAGGGAGCAACTGGCCCAAGGTCACCTAGCAAACCTCATGGCTGAGTTGGGATTTGAACCCTGGTCCAACACTCTACACCACACCAGCCTTGAATTTTCTTTTTGATACAATTTCTTTTGGGTTTTCTATTTTTGATTTGTGATTTTAACCTTAAGTATCAATTGCTATTTCTGCTCTCATCTTGCTGTTGCTTTACATTATACAGTTTTCATGTTTCATCCTGTTTTATTGTGTTCACTATCCTGAACATTTGAGAAAAAGATTAGGTTAAATGTATTGATTTTGTATTATTTTAAATATATTGGTTAACATATACATCTTTAATTATAAGCAAATGAAAATTGTCTGCTACAGACTCAACTTAAGGGTTTCCAAAAAATAAAATAAAAAATCCAATAGCATCTCTATTGCAAAATACAGTGACGCAGCAGAAGCAACTACCACCAATGGGAGCCCTAACCCCCCAAAAAGAAATGAAAATAATATACACATTAAAATACTTTTCACTCAAAATGGAATATCTGTCTCCACACCAATTCCAATCAGCCAAATAATATTTGGTGAATTGTTGAATATTCAATTCAAAGTATACATTACATTCCTATTTTATCACAACAACTTCTCTGTTAGGACACATGTGGATTTTTGGTTAAGAAAAGCTACAAACAAAATTGATTTTCTTAAGTGAAATGCTATATGCTGCTCTAGCTATGTAGCCCACATCTAGGGCCGTGTTTGTGTTTGTGTGTGTGTGTGTGTGTGTGTGTGTGTTTGGTGTGTTTTTTCTTTACAGACACAACATTAACATAAAATGAAGATTCTTTTACAGATCATGGCCATATCCTTAATGGCACTGCCTTATTTTGTTTTCAGTTCATCTCCTTCCCCATATACAAAGAAAATCATGTTAACAGCAATAAAAACTAAAAAAGGAGGTCAAAGTAAGGAGAGGAGAGAGAAATCACCTTGGTTATTCTGCTGTTCATATTTCCCCCACCCCAACATCTCTGCAAAATTATGCATTTTTAAAAGACTGCAGGCATTCAAATGACTGTCAGTCATGCAAATAATCACTTACTTACACTGTATGAGTTTGGTTTGGATAAAGCAAATTACCATTTGAAAATAACTCGAAAACCACTCTGGGCGAAGAGCTTGCTTTATGAATCTAAGTTTGGCCATGATATTTCTTAACCTTTTTCTCCTCCATTTCCATTCAGCTAGATTTCACTGCAGTAATACAGAGTAAATTAATAAACTGCATTCAATTGCCACAGGTGCATTCAAGATTTATTTAACACATGATCTTGTTGTTGGGGGGGGGATAACAGCAACTATTAGTAACGGAAGCTGAAAATGCACAACTTGGGTCATGAATTGTTGTTCTTGGTAAGAATTAAATCGCTGGCATCTTGGGCTGATGTTAATTTTTATTTAGAGCCAGGAACCGTAATTGGTTTCTAAACACAAGGGGCTGTATCCAAACATGTTCATGTATGAGCATACAATAAGTCTGCATTTTCCTCTTCCCCCACATCCTGGTACGCCCCTCCACACACCCTCAAAACATATTCTGGGGTGTCAGGAGCCCCTCCACAGCAGATGTGGGGTGGGCAAGTGGCTGCAGAAGGACAAGAGGAAGGTGCAGTCCTTTCATACTATGCTGGATTCATATTAACTCCTGATCAAAAGCCGGTGCGAAAGTATGTATATTCAAATAAAGACATTAAGAAATATGAACTGTGTGTTCTTTTGCAACACAGCATTCAATTTAGAAAGGATACTTTTTTTAATAATAAGGAAACATATTAAAAATAACCAACGTATATAAAGTCGCTGGCGGCCCCTTATCTAAACTATAAGGCAAAGAAGTGTAACATAGTCATTTCCAAACTAGGAACTAGCATATGAGAAGTTGCCTTATACCAATAGAATAGAATATATTTATTCTCATTGTCCTCTTCGGGAACAACGAAATTACTTCAATGGACAATCAGAGTATTTGTCCATCTAGTCCAATATTTATTTATATATGTATTTCATTATGAATATTTATGCCTGCCTTTCAAGGAACTTACGCAGGGTGGGGGCTTACAATAAAATAATTTAAAACACAAAGAGCAAATATATAAAGGTATCAGGCACAATATATAAGTGAGAATAAAACAGATCAACACAAATTTTAAAGCCTGATAAAATAAAAGGGTCCTTGTCTGGCACCAGAAAAGATATCTTGTACAATGACAATAAAGATATATACATATACATATACATATCAGAATGGGTGCCACATGATCCTTTCTGAGGAGAGGGTTTCAAAGATGGGGCATAAACACTGACAATAAATTTCTACCAGTAGCCACCCACCATATCTCAATGTGAGAACCCAGATAACATCAGCTGGTGATGATGATCTCAAAATATAGGTATACAGATGTGAGGACAGGTATTGTCTACTGTGACTAGCAGCAGCTTTGAGGGGTCTCAGGCAAGGTCTTTCACATCACCTGCTACCAGATGTGGAGAAGCAGCAGTTACATCTCCAAAGAGGCTGCTCATTACGTCTCTGTATGACTCACATTTCTGGGTTTGCCTCCTCCCAATAAGAAGGCTCACAAAGAAAGAGACAGGGCGGGTTCCACTGAATGTTAAGCATTCTTAGTATCACACACACTAAAACCAGGCAGATAAAAGTAAGTATGGGGAAGGGGGCGGTTACACACACCCAGCCCCACTCCTCCAATTCAATTTGGGCTCTCCTCTGGCTGCTTTGAATTTTTTAAAACAACCACAATAGGAGATCCAATCACAGTGCCTCCTTTAAATTGGGCATAGGTAAAGGTAAAGGTACCCCTGACCGTTAGGTCCAGTCGCAAACGACTCTGGGGTTGCGGTGCTCATCTCGCTCTATAAGCCGAGGGAGCCGGCGTTTGTCCTCAGACAGCTTCCAGGTCATGTGGCCAGCATGACTAAGCCGCTTCTGGCAACCCAGAGCAGCACACGGAAACACCGTTTACCTTCCCACCGGAGTGGTACCTATTTATCGACTTGCACTTTGACATACTTTCGAACTGCTAGGTGGGCAGGAGCTGGGACCGAACAACGGGAGCTCACCCCGTCGTGAGGATTCGAACCGCCGACCTTCTGATCGGAAAGCCCTAGGCTCTGTGGTTTAGGCCACAGGGCCATAGCTATTTGCAAAACAGAAATCTAATAAAGTCAGTCAGGTAATGTATCCTAGAGTGAAATGCTATTCCTACTGTCAAGTAAAGTAACTCTTCCACCCCCAGCTTCATTGCACCTTGAAACAAGTAGGATCAGATGATTTCAGAGCAACTTCAGAAGTGGATACAGAGGATGAAGCGGGGAAAGTGTAAATGAACAACTATGGGGTGGTGGTGAAGGAAGGTAATGCATGAGCTTCTTTGGGGGAGAATTTTATATCTCAGGAACTCAAAGGTAGCCTGGTGCCTGGCCCAATCATATATTCAGTATATGTAGTGACTGTCAGCAGGACTGGCACAGTTGGCATTTCTTACAAGTAGTCCTGGCTAAGTCACTTAATATTCTTCTGTTCTTGAGTTCTGAATGAGAAAATGTAACAGCAATGTAATACGTCCTCTGATTTTCCAATGTACAAGCCATGCAAAAAAATTCCAGGTAATAATCATCAGTATAAAGAGAACTGAGGAACCATGAATGGCACAGAACAGAGAGAAGAAATTTAAAAGCCACCAACCTGCTCACATCAGGGAACATCACTGGAAAATAAAGGACTTGGCATTTTGGTCTGATTAGCTCTTCCAGATGCTTAGGCCTATGGTCAGGCATCAGCTTCATAAACTTCCCTATAGATGTTAGAAATGACTCCATATTATAAGCAGAGTTGAACACCACGATGTCAGCAACCAAACTAACGAAAAAAGAGAGCAAAATCATCCATTCATTAAACACATCTCATCAATTTACTGTATTTAATACATCTTAAAGGTGTCCTACTGCTAGCAGAAGCACTGTTTCCAAGAACAGAAGGTCTGTTTTTACAGACAAAAGTAATTTCCAAAGAATCCCTTCATGGGCACAACCTCTTGGGCAAACATTCCCTTGTTCTCAAGACTTACAAACTCGCTTTCAATACGTTTTTATGACCCACTGGAGCTCACTTACTGCATTTTGCAGTTTTACCTATTGGCCTTTTCTTATACTGTAACCTTAACCCTGAAACAATGCTGTACTACAATAAATCTTGTACTAGGTCTTGCACAAGAGGTTGTGGAACAGCACTAAATGTGCTTTCTTCGTTACCATTCCCTGTACCCAAGCTAGTATCTATGGTGCCTTTTCCTACATGGGCAAAATGCTACATATATGACCTAACTTGTCAATACATCAGCCTGGTGTTAGCACCCTTGCATTACAGGCTGCAGATCAAAATGCAGCTTGCCAAAGGCCACCAAGTGAGACCATGACTGGGGTGGGAGAATATATTTGAATGGGAGATGTCTCAATGCTCACCTCATTCTATCACTAATCAGATGTTGTTGCTGAAAAGGAAATGTAAACTTGAGTAGGAAGTGTATATCATCTCCAACCCCGCATCCACATATGCACTTGGTCCTGTGTGCTCCATCTGACTGCATTGGAAGGTTTGAAAGGGGTTTCTAAGCTCAATCAACTGAATGCTGCCTCTGTATGATCGGGAATATTGCCTTATCAAGCATGCCCAATTGTGTTGAGGCTTCAAATTACATCTACCGCAATGTGCTTAGAAGCTCCCTCAGACCTTCCTGTTCAATATGGAACATCGTAGAATCATAGTTGGAAGAGATCCTAAGGATCATATAGTCCAATCCCGGCAATGCAGGAATATGCAGTTGTCCCATATGGGGATCAAACCTGCAACCTTGGCACTGAGTCAGGGGCAGAGTATTGGGAGGAGGGGACAGTGCATGTGGGGTTATTCGAGTTGAGACTAATATGTTTATGTTCCCTTTTTAACCATGACACCTGAAAAGAGCTTCTCTTAAACCACTGCACTACACTTCCTCCCAAATTCTTATGTGCATTAGAGAAGTCAGAAATATTTCCAAGCTGAGCAAACCAAGCTAGCTACCGGTATTTTAAAATCAATTCAGACTTAAAGGACCATATATGTCACTCCTTCCAGCAAATCTTAATAGGATCTTTTTATGCAGCTAAAGGCTTTCATAACCTTAAACCAACAATACCATAAACAACTCCTCAGCACAGGTCCCCCCCCCAAATGGTAACAACTTTCAACCAATAGCAATAGAAATTAAGGAAAGTTTCAGGGCAAGTTGATTTTCTTACTGTGTCAACTACTGACCTAGATGGTCAAGAGGCAAGTGTCCCTAGCTTCCTCCTGACCTCCATACATAGTCTGTGTTCATGCATAATGCTAAGCCATCATTTATTTTAACCATGGTTTGTTCAACAATCCATGAGTTGTCTTCGAGAAGAACAAACAAGCCATGGCTTGTTTCTCCAAAGCTGAGTTTGTTTTTCAGCTGCTCTTCTTTGTGCTTTGATGGTGAACTGGGGTAAGGTGGCCAAACCATGGTAAGCAAGGCTGGAGTTCAGAGAGAATGTGAAACCATGGTTAAAACAAACCAAGGGTTGTAGGCCAAAAATAAACCACAGTTAGTCTCCTAGGCTGGGTTGGATGTTCAAACAAACTATGACTTAAAATTATCACTTCTGCGAAGGAGACAATGCATGAACATCCCAAGGCACAGCAGCTCTGCACGTAACAAACCATACTATGCAAAACTGGACAGCATGGGTCTCTTATTTGGAATTTGCATACATAAGCCTTTACCTAACTTATTACAATCAACCCAAAGAGGTTGGGGAAAAGAGGCACAGTCCTCAGTTATCACCACCCCTTTCCCAGTGTGTACATGTCTACCAGTTACACTATCTACCAGTCTACCAGTTACACTATCTAACACAGGGTTAAAATCATTCCTCCTCCTAATTCTCACTGCTTCATAGACAAGATAGAAAACTGACACTGCCCAGAAAAACAGCAGGACTCAGCAGGAAAAGCAAGGAAATATTTGAACAGAACTCTAATGCTTTTCAGCTCAACAACTGGAGTGGAACCATTTTTGAAATCTCACATTTTTCCAAACACTTTTTTCAGCTATGTTTTCTTTCAGCTATGACAACCAGTGAGCTAACCTATTTCTTGTGCTTTTAACTAATAGCTGGGAACAAAAGGGACAAAAAAAGTTTACTTCTTTATTTCTGTCAAAACTTTGTGACAGGCAGTCACACTTTTTTGAACCACACTTTTAAAATATTTTTTGTTGTTGTCTGTGGGCTATAGTTTTGTGTATGATTGCCAAAATAGAAACCCAAGCGCTTAAATTCAATCAATTAAATGGAGGGGGGGATAACACATGCTTACTTAGCATATATCTTAAGGGAAAACAGATTCTGTATAAAGGTTTCTCATTGCCGAAATCTCCCACACTAGCACCTGGCTCCCTAAAGCGTCTAATATGGAATACAGAATTATATAAGTGGACACCCATAACAAGATGCTATGGGGTATTCTGAATTATGCCAATTATGCTATTGGGCTACCCTGCCTGGGTTTGGTGTTGGCTGCCCAACACTCAGTCTCAGATGTTTCTATGAAGTTCTGAAGGCTCCTGATGGCAAGAGTTTCCGGATAATAATTTCACATCCCTGTCCACCATTCCAAGATACTAAGCAATTAGGGCTCCTTCCACTTTTCACCAAGCAAGAGAACAATTCTTTAGAACCTTCTTACTTTGATTAATTCCCAACAGACGCATCTTGCCCAACTCTAATTCACTTACAGTTCAGGATTCTGGTTAGGTAAAGTTAAAGGACCCCTGACAATTAAGTTCAGTCGCGAACGACTCTGGGGTTGCAGCGCTCATCTCGCTTTACTGGCCAAGGCAGCTGGCGTTTGTCCACAGACAGATTTTCCAGGTCATGTGACCAGCATGACTAAGCCGCTTCTGGAGAAACTAGAGCAGCGCACGGAAATGCCGCTTACCTTCCCACCGGGGGTACCTATTTATCTACTTGCACTTTGATGTGCTTTCGAACTGCTAGGTTGGCAGGAGCTGGGACTGAGCAACGGGAGCTCACCCCGTCGTGGGGATTTGAACCACCGACCTTCCAATCGGCAAGTCCAAGACTCGGTGGTTTACACCACAGCGCCACCCGCGTCCCTTCTCTGGTTAGGAGGACTTCCTAATTATCACTTAGAACAGTCTTCTGGAGTGGGGAGTTAATTGAGATTGGAAGAAGTGCTTATTCCTGCAAACCAAATCCCCACTCCCACCCCAAAGAACCATTTAAGTTGAGAAAGGGACAGGATTTGGGTTGGCGGTGGAGAATGCACTCAATTAAGCCCTAGATGAAAAGGAATGCAGAAACACAGTTTTATCTTGGGGAATCCTATTTTGCTCTCCTACTGGGCAGCCCAGAACTATCCACCCACCTTAACTATTAGAGAGGTGGGTATTCTTTCGCAGCCTGAGGGCCACATTTTCTTCTGGGCATTTTTCCAGGGGCCAGAGGTGGCAGGGCCATAGGCAAAACTGAATTTGGCCGTTGTAACCTAGGCTAGTTTCTAGATACAGTCACATACCTCTTTCTATCCCCCATCCCAGAAAACAAGGAGCACAAGGAGAGTCCCCAGGGCCAAACAGAGAGGGCTGGAGAGCAGCATTTGCTCCCCAAGTCTGAAGTTGCCCACCGCTGTATGAGAGGACATGGTGCTTCCAAGGCATTTAAAATGGGAGCAGGGTTAAATACAGGTTTTTACGTATATTTAAAAGAAGAAGAAAGGGGCATATCCTGTGGGAGATACATAAAAAAGAATGAAAGGATAAAAAGTTTGCATTTCCTTTTCCAATTAAAATTCCTGCCACAAGGCCAGAAATACTGATACATAAGCAAAGAAGGCAATTAGTTTTATATAATGCGTTTAAAAACACCCTGTCTGTTTTGCTTCTGAGCAAATATACTGCTAATATGCTATGCCTTAGGAGTGATGGTTTCAATCCAGAGAGACATGAACACACCAGTAGTCTATATTGTAATTTCATGTTGTAACCACCCTGAGACCTGCAGGTATAGGGCGGTATACAAATTTTAATAATAGTACTGTAACAACTACGACTCCTACTACTTCTACTCCTCCTCCTCCTCCTGTTTCTCCATTTTTCTGTTCTCTTTTTATCACTTATCCCCACCTATACCAGCAGATATGTCGTCCTACCACAGATCGAAATAATGCCAGGAAATCTGATCCTGACATGTGTTGCGCTTGCTAGTTATTTCAGGATACGTGTAAGTTTAGTGTCGTTTTGAAAAATACATTTTTAATAGTTTAGTATTGTTTTGATTTTGAGTTCCATACGGGGCGGGGGGGCACCACAATCTTTCCAGCGCTGAGGGCTTCTGAAGGTCTTAATCCAGCCCTAGGGACAGGCACCCACCATACCACACATGTCAGCAGCTGATGCGTGATAAAGTGCTCCTTATTTAGTAGATGAGAAAGAGGCAGACAATTAAGCAAGTGCAGACTTAGAGAGCTTTCCCCAGGCCAATATGTTCCATAGGGCCCATCGAGGCCAAAGAGCATGCAGCAGAAGGAAAAGGAGAGCCTGGCTTATGTGCAGATACCATCTTCCCCCTGCCTGTGCCCGATATAGCAGTCATTGACAGGTTGGTTGAGAATCCCCTCACACTGCTGATTACGTATAGTAGGGGTGGGCTTACAGGGTGTATTTGGGTTTTTTTTAGAACCCCAGGTCTACCCCACCACAACCAAGTGCAGAATGGAGACTGTTAATGTCAGGGTTCTGGGTATGAGGCCCCCCCTTTGGGTGAAAGAGCCCTGCATTGCAGGGAGTTGGACTAGATGACCCTCACGGTCTCTTCCAATACTACAGTTCCATGACCCTATACAATGTTTATAGGGATGCTGCCCTTGCATTACAGAATGGGGTTGCTTCTAAGCACACAACTTAGCCCAAAATTTTTATTTTTTTTAGTGTCAAGCAATGAACTTCTTGTGCTCCTTTCACACAAAAATCCCCATATTGTTTCCCTGTACACATTCTTTATTTCAGCTGTCTGGGTTTGTAACTGAAAGTCAGAAATCCCTGCTGGTGTACTGTAAATCACCCAGAGAAATACCATTACCCCGCAATGTGCTTTCTGCCCACACCTGTCCTAAAGGAAGAAGCCCCAAGACTTGCCAAGGTTAATGGGCAGGATGGGAGTTCCACTCACCCATTCATTCACTCCCACTGTATAGCTGAATTTCAGGAAACAGATCTAGTGGGATGGATTCAACTAAATAGCTGCACTAACAGGAGCCAGCACAACAAGACCCACTAGCACAATGGGTATTTCCCCCTCCTTCCCTTGCATGCCCTCCCACACCCCAAATCAGCTCAGGAGCAAGGAAAGGTCTGCTCGTGCTGATGGAATGATCATAATTGTGCAATATTGAATTACTCCCAGTGTTTATATGACTTCAAAATATAAATTCTGACCATTAATACAACTAAATCATTGGAAAGGTCCCATAAGCTCAAAGATAATATAGGAAATGATAGCATCTTCAAAAGTAAAAGTGAAGGGGGGGGAGAGAATGGTTTAACATTTCATGATGTATTTCTTCCAGTAGCAATGATGAGGAATATTTTTTATAAGCTGCTATTTGTTTTTAAGAACCATTTCATGGCAAAGCCATTTCATTATATTCTCAGAATATTGCTACTGCAAAACTGAAGCATTTTGCAAACGAAAGCAGAACGGCAGCTACAAAAAGCTCGAGTATATAGGGATCATTATTTGTCTTTCATCCGAGTTACAATGCAAAGATGCAGATGTTATACATCTAGCTTTAAAACGCTCAATCTATGCTTATAATAATTCTAATAACAAATATGTGAAATAGACCAAGTAAATGAATTTATTTCAATTCAAGCCAATTCAGCTTTGCAGTTTCACTTTAGGTTTGTATAACGCCTAATCACAAAGCTTTTCAGTGTAGCTGTTATTAACTTCTTTCATTAACTTATATTCAGGAAATATGTTTGTTTTAAGTAACAATAAAGGGCCACAGCCTTTTAAATGTCTGGGTGTTTTACCACTGCACAATTTGTGAATACGCAATGAAAGAAACGTAAGGATTTATCTGGTATGTTTACTACCCTCTCTCACTAAAAACATTGCCGCAGTACATTTTAATTTTTGTTTACTCCCTTGAAAACCTCTATTTTAATTTCAGCTGGATGCAGTAAAAGCTATTGCTGAGCCAGTGTTGATTAACTGCCCCTTTTGTTAAGTGCTCTCAAAGCAAAAGCACTGAGGTATATACTGGAAATCAGCGCATTTTACTGGAGTACAATGAGACACTCATAATAGTATCTAGGTATACTTGGCATTCAGCAACTCGTATATACTAATGAATCTGATACTTTCAGTGGTGAATTGTGTGTGCATCTGTCTGTCTGCAAATACTGGAAATCACGTAGGACTCCGTGTATGTCTGTGCGTATATATTATTACTGAAAGAAAAAGACAAAAAGAACCCCTGGAGGTATGTTCATGAAGATATTAGAAAACAATTAAACACAAGGGCATGAGAGATGCACCTACCATGAAAGAATCTGGTTGTACCCGTATTGGAAGTCTCTTTCCTGACATTTCTGGACAGGATATGTCAATTGGTTCTCATGGAAGTAAAGGACCTTTTTCAATTTGCCAAGGTCAGGCCGAAGGGCAACGAGTTCAGTCAGGTTAAGCACTGAGCTTGCAAAGAGGATCCTAAGAAACAAGGAAAGTAGTGTTTACTGTCTACAAGCCTGCTCAAAAGTGTCACCCTTCACCCTTTCCCTCCCACCGCTCTCCCCACAAGAAAAACATAACCTCTATAGGGACACATCAGTGGCTAAGCCTTAATACCATGTAGCAGCATTCTAAGTTTTGATCTCTTAAAAAACAGCTGCTAAGGACTCAAGTAGAAAAGCACTGAATCTCATTGGTTTTCTCAGCTCAGTTACAGAGAGATGCAAAGTAAAAGAGAGAGAGAGAGAGCTGGATGGGTTTTATTGAAAAACGCTAGAAAAGCTGTGTCTGAAGGACAAATGGAACAAAGATAAGGCTGACTGGGGAATACTTTGCTTGCCAGTTTCATTACACTTTACTTCTTTATGCAACCAACTACTGAAATTCAATATATGAGCCGGTGTGGCACATGCTCATGTTATGACATAAAGCCTTTTGATTTATGCAATAGACATATCTACTGTGGTTTTTATTTTTCATGTTAAGATTTCCTTTCCCTACTTTTTTCCTATTAAATATCCTCCATAGCATTTGTTGTTTTGTTCATTCTGTCCCATCTATTGCCACAGTGCTTGGAGCAGTAAGACAGACTTGTCGCTGCCTTCAAATTATACAACACAGGTGCAGATCATATGGTAAACCTGGCTGCCTGAAACAAACTTAAAAGGCTATTGAAATATGCAAATGTAGTACTTAGTATCATATGGGCGACTCTTCTCCAAGCAATGAGAAATTCCAGCGGTATGGTGCTTTAGTTTTCTTTGCTGGAATATCACTTTAAGCTTAGGGTGTTCAATATTTGAGTTTATTTAAAAATAAACAACCAACAAACAACCAGAGCTACTGCCCCACATCTAATCACCAAAGAGTCTATTAGCTTGCAGAGCCCAGAAACTCAGTTCTCGTCCTGCTTCTCCCCACATTCACACACACATCTCTAGATTACACCATCCTCAGCTGGGGCTAGGGTGGGGAGAATACTCCCTACTCCTTTATCTGATGGTTTCCCCCCTAAACAACACATTGCTGTGTGGTCCTGTATCAAGAAGCAATCTTCCAGCAATTAGCTTCCATAGAGACACATGACCTGAATATCCCCGGTTGTTAACACTCCTTTGTCAAGTCCAAGACTCTGGCCAGGTATTGCCTTGAGGGTCTTAACGTTTAAGGCAAATCCATGGTGACAGTCCTTTTCACAGAAATCTGATAGCAAAACCAACAACAATAGCATAACAAGTCATTGATGGAGAGTATGGCTATGCTAAAGCTAAGTCACCTTCAACCCAAAACACCTGTTTCCTTTTACACACATTCTCTTTCAAACCCACTCCTTGCATTAATAAGGAAAGCAAACTGTGATTCAATATTGTATTCTTTAACTCTCAGCTCCTTGTTCAGGATGTAACACTAAACTGAGTTATGATGAATATGATTTTCAAAGGTACCTTCCAGAATAAGTTGAGTTGTGCTTGAATAGCTACCACAACATCCTGGTCACACCTAGAGAGGCAGAACTCAACAGTTCCACCTTTAAGTGGAGCCTCTAATATTAAGGCTAAATTAGAGATTGGATCTGGAGAAAACTCTACAGAAGGAGTGGGCAAGAAGATTACTTTTCATTTTCTCCTCTTCCAAGTAACACCCATAAAAGCATCTTCCAAGGGTCAAGGGGCCTTGTTGAAAGGGATGGGCTGTGATGTGGAGGAATCTCTGAAAACTGAGAAGACACACCTTTTGTAAATGGGGCTACCATTCATGGGTGATGCTACCTCATATTCTGGCATCCCCCTCAGCACTCTATGCCACAGTCCACCCCATTCAACAGGGAGTCCAACACCTCAAAGTAAGTTTTTGCGGGGTGGTACTGAGAACAGGAAAGTCAGCATCCACCTACCCCATTCCACAGACATTTCACTGGATCCAACCCATAGTACCTCTCGCTGGTATAAGGCTGCCCTGGAGTTAGGAGCTTGGAGAATGGGGAAGCAAAACCAGTATTAACTCCAGGGCACTCAGCACTGTCACACTGGACTTCTTAATTCATGCTCTACCAACACTGGTCCTATTGCTCCTTGTTTGGCCACAAGGCAAGCATAAAACCTGGTGATCCAGTAGACATTGTGTACTTAAAACTTTCAAAAAGCTTATAACAAAGGACTACACCAAAGACTTCCGAGGAAGCACAGCAATCACAGAACGAGGGGAGAAGTCCTGTTGTGGATTGGTAACTGGTAAAGAAACAGGAAATTGAGCGTAGGAATGGATAGTCCTCCAGTTGAAGGGTGCAGAAAGTAGAGTCCCCCAAGGATCAGTATAGGGACCCATGTATGTCAACTCGCTCATAAACAATCTAGGGCTAATGGGTGAGCATGGAGGTAGCCAAGTTTTTTTGATGACACCAAATTGTTCAGGGGGGTTAAAACAAAAAAGATTGTGAAGATATCCCAAAGAATCTCTCCAAACTGGGTGAATGGGCAGTCAAATGGCAAATCCATTTCAATGTAAGCAAGTTTAAAGCAATGCACAATGGGGGGGCACATAACTTCCCATGTACCTTCATGGGTTGTGACTGGCCAGGAAGAAGACCCTGAGGTTGTAATGGATAGCTTGATGAAAATGTCGACCCAGTGTGTGTCAGGTAGGAAGGTGGCAAAATCCATGCCAGGGATTATTAGGAGAAGGACTGAAAATAAAACAGTCAGTATTATAAAGTCGTTATGCAATGGGTAGCTGCATATGGAGAATTGTGTGCAGCAGGCATAGGCAAACTCAGCCCTCCAGATGTTTTGGGACTACAACTCCCACCATCCCTGACCACTGGTCCTGTTAGCTAGGGATGATGGGAGTTGTAGTCCCAAAACATCTGGAGGGCCGAGTTTGCTTATTCCTGCTGTACAGTTTTGATCAACTCACCTCAAGAAGGATATTGTAGAGCAGGAAAAGGTTCACAAAAAAGTAACAAAAATGATAGGTGTGATGGAGGAACTCCTCTATGAGGAAAGGTTACAACATTTGAGGCTTTTTAGTTTAGAGAAGGTCAAGTAAGACGTGACATGATGGTGTATAAAATTATTAATGGTGTGGAGACAGTGTTCCTCACCCTTCTTCCTCATAATACTAGAACCTGGTGACATTTCTCAACCATATACTGGCAGCTGTTGAAGCACCTCTGAGGTAAAGTCCCGTGACCATTCATTGCTAACTCTTGCTTTGCTTATCTTCCTTGTATGGGACTTCTAGATAACTAAAAAACCCACAGCTACAAAAGATTTTACTTTCCCACTGAAGCGATAAAAACTGTGCTCTTTTTAAAAATAAATCTCATGACATTGTAAGAACGTACGCACAGTTGCCCCACAGGTCTGTTTCGTACCGCCACGGAGCCGCAGCTTAAAGCTTAAACAACACCTGACAGGGCACGTTACAGTGAACATGCCCACAGAGGAACCGTGTATTTGTCTAATGGACTCCCTGCGCAGGGCACTGGAGGATATGATGAGGCACACTTAACACCTAGTGCCAGGGAAGGGAAAGGAAGTTTTATTATTATAATGTTGCCCATGACATAAATATATGTCAGCTGTCATTCTGTGTGACATCAACTTACATTTTACCTCGGGTTATTATTTCAGTAATAAATTCTAACAAGGTGAGCTTTATCATCCCACAGAGTCTATCTAGGAGGTAAGGACACAAGGTGATACCAAGAACGCGGGGAACATGATAATTCCTGACAGCTGCTGCTTGAGCACAAGTTAAATTGAACAGTTTGTCTCAGCATAAAGATGTTATAAGGTTTTACATTTAATTTTTTTACATAAAACCCAGAGAAAGCCTAGTTAGGCAATCTTTCACAAACATGACATACTACAATCACTGCATAAGCTGGATTAGTGCTTATTACCATGCTACTAGAGAATTAAGCTGTTTTTAGACCACCAAAGAGCTTTAAATTGCAACTTTTGTCTCTGTAAGGGAAACCTATATTTAAACTGTCTGCTAAAGTCAAATTAAAACAGCTACATCATTAGCATGTTATCTCACAAAATAAGAGTAAATTTAAAACTGCCGTTAACATTATTCTTATCCAACCTGATCAACGTTATAAAATGCTAATGCGCAGTGCATTCACGCACACTATATACCATGTTAGCAAACACAAGCCCGCTACCCAGCAAAAAAACCCACAACCCAACATTTATTAAGTGATCATCTGTTCTAAATATTCGACACAAAAGGATGCCAAATACTTTACAATGGTATAGTCAGCCACATGCTTTCCCAGCGCAACCCGAATTTGCCCATAATTGGAACAAATAGAGTAGGCCAAACTCACATGTGAGTGAATGAACTGTTTCAGACTTTCATAGCCATTAGGCACATGTGTAATGTATTAGATACACATAAGTCTGAATACATATTTGCCTGGCCCCTTTGGTCTGCAGAATGTAAACTTCAAAATAACTCAGCATTTACGGTGAACGATTTCCCCCATTTTGCCACGGGGCTGGTGAAGGTTGAGCATGACTTTTGGTGGCTCAGTCCTATGGAATGGCTTTGGGCACACTGGTTCCAGCACCGTTCTGCACAGCTGCAGCTATAAAAGACCCATCCAATTCTTGGCAAACAGGTGCATGATCTTCTGGCAATGAGCTGCTTGCCAAATAGAACTCTTTCCTTTATTCTGAAAGGGAAGCCTGTCCTCCACTACAAAAAAAAGTACTTTTGCATTATATGAGTGGGGGAAAGGCACCGGCAGCATGCCTGGGACTGCATTGCTCAATCCCACCACCCATAAACTATTCCCTTGGCTCAAAGGGTTATATAGTTCAGTGCTTCAACAGTGTATGTTGGCTTATATTGTGGATGTATGTTCTGCATTATTTTATTAATACTAATGCTACATATTTGTAATGGCCTTTGGCTACAACAATAAACGTATGAACTGCGGCTGTCAGGAATGTTTCTGCTTATCTGTTGTTGCTCTACCAAGAAATGGATAGAAGCAAAGTTGCCAGCTGCAGGTTTCACTGAGAACCAGGAAGCCACAGCAACTTTACTAGTTCTTATACCAGAGTGGATCCATACAGATTAAACCAGCGACAAGTACAGGTTCTCGCCCCTTCCATAGAATGTAAAATAAAATGTATTATTTGACTCTTGATAATTGGCAACGTATAGGCAAGAGGATTGAGACTACTGATGAATAGTCTGTCTCTCCACATATGAACAGGATGCCAAACTAAAGAAATGGGTCAATTGATTGCTTTGTTTTTTTTGGGGGGGGGGGAATGAGTACTTATTCATCGGCTAGCATTATTCATGCATAAAACATAACAGATTACTTACTTTAATACTCAATTATTTATTATATATTAATATTCAATCAACATGTAACAGTTATATTTTGATACTGTATATGAAGGGAATGTATAAATCACAACAAAAAGCTTTTTCATTTGTGCTTCAACAATAAGCAACTTTAAAAATTCAAACAAAGATATAGAGCAATAAACGATAATATATTAGAATCTATAATATAATAAATAAAAAATGAGGACTAATTTATTCTTGACATAGTATGTACAAATGTCAAAAGGCTGAGACGATATAAACTATTTTATAAATTCAGTTTTTATACAGAAACTAATTTGAAATGTTTACAGAAATAATTAAGTCTTACTATTGTAATGTTCTTTATTTTTCAGAAGAAGCCACAAGGGTTGTCATCCCTTTCATCTTAATTAGTCCATGTGTTTGTTATATTTGTTATGTACTTCCATAAACATTTACAAACATTAATTGTTATGAAAAAAATATTTTTCCTCTCAATGTAATTACTATATGTACATACTAATATATAACTAGCAAATATCTAGGATTGCAACTCATTCATTTATTTTAGAATGTGAACTGGTGTCATCCCTAAAAAAGCAATTTGATAAATCATTCAGTAAATGCTTATTTTACCCATTTTCTCTCTATAAGGAGACATACTGCCCATTGTCAATGCACTGATAATGTTTTGCCTTCTGAACTCCAGCCACAATGGGTCTGTAGTGGCTCAAAAGCAGTGCACTGTACAGGAAACAAACAGGCATCCTAATGACCTTCACATGCATTCTTATGGACACCTGAAACTACTGCATTCAGTTAGTCCTGGTTATTAATTCTTGCAGCATGGGCTTGCAGGAGTGCGCCCATCTTCCATATGTGTCTTGGTAACATGAAAAGCCTGAGACTATGCATAAGGTTCCTACATGCCCCAGTTTGTATAACCTCCCATTTTTCTAGGGTTGTTGCAGCATGAAAGTGTGTCTTACATTGCCACCAGGTTGCAGGGGGCATGCATAGCCAGAATACAGAGACCCAGTGGGGTGTTCAAAAACTGTTTGTATTATAGGAGAAAAATGCCACAGCAATTTTTCATAAACTGTTCTGAAATAGGCATGTTTCTCCCAGTGCAAATGGTACAGATGTCTTTCAAAAATACACCTTAAAAAACAAGCCTGTGCAACAGTATTATGTTGTGGAATGTATACTGTCCCTTAAAAAAATGAGGTTATGTTTTCCCCACAGTTTTATACATTCAAGGTGCAGATTTCCTAATTTGTTGGCCAAATTCTGATCTTTTTCAAGATGTTCTATTAAAATTCCTACCAACTACAACAGCCAAATTACAAATTGTTCTAGTGTGGGGAAACAAGTGGGTTCTCTCCGTGTTCCAAACTCCCATTGTTCTAGGTGCATTTTGTGACAGGGAATTTCATTAGCACGAGCAGTTTCTGAGCTCTGGGCGCAGTACTGAGCCTAAGATTTCAGATTAAAACTGCAGAGTGGAAGGAAAAGAGCCTCCCCACTTCCCCCACTTCCAGCTACTTCCTGAAGCCTGGAGAAGATACGCTCTTAAGAATATTAGGGGGGTGGGCAGGGCAAGGCAAGGACTAGACCATGTGAAAATAGAACATAATATTTTAGCTGCAGTTCATTCATTTTCAGCTTTGTATTTTTGTGCCTAGACATTTCATTGTTGCGCAAACAACCTAGGTTTAAGGTGCCATTTAGCTCCTAGCTTTCAAATCTCAGTTTCTAACACTGTCTTTCCTCAAGATGAGTTTAGCCCTAAAACGTAGACATGCCTGTAATTTGCTGAATCTCCTGCTGCTTACACAAGCGCAGAATAATTTTTTCATCTGTCAATAGATTGTTCGAGGAAGGAGTCAAGTCTATTCATTGACAGATGTACAGTGCTGTCTCCCAGATTAGGAGCTAAACTTCGGAGAAGTTATATGCTATGAATAGAATGCTTTAAAAGGGGGAAGAGTCCAACCAACACCCAGCAAACCAAACTGTCTCCATGGAAATACAACCTCATTTCTTTAGCCAAAGTCTGTATTACTTTAGCCAAAGTCTGTATTACCAACCAAAGTCTGTATTACTTAGTAATAACCAAACCATCTGGGCTCTTCTTTGCAACATCAATTCCTAATCATGGCCTCTAACCCAAGTTGCCAGCATGCCCAATTTTCTGGTAATCCTTTTCCAAGATGATGATCCCAAAACACTGTGGGAATCTGTGGCTCTCCAGATATTGTTGAGCTCCAGTTTCCATGTTGGCCACTGGTTGAGGATCAGGGGAATTTCAGTCTAAAAACATCTGGAAGGCCACAGATACCCCAACCCACTGGCGGAGGAAGAAGGGGGTGGGAGCGCACCGCCCCTGGCAGCATGATCCCGGTGGGATTCCATTGCGGCTGCCCCCCAGCCCACGCTGGACGCCCCGCCCCTCCAGGACGCGCGCCACACCCCTTTGGGTGTTGCACCACGCCCCCAGGACGCGCGCCAGCCCCGCCGCCACCTGCTCTCCACCCCTGGTGCCGGAGCATGAAGCTCCGCCACTGCCCCAACCCTACCATAAATCAGCACACCGCTAGTCATTCCTACTGAGTAAGGTATTGTACATAAAAGAAAACTGATATCCTATCACAGTTTCACAGAGTTGTTCAGGAAGAATAAAGGAGCTTTAAGAAATTTTGCACTCCGGTGTAAGCAAGGTTATAATATTCAATTGGCATAAATTGATAAAACTGTTATCCTCATTAAAGGTATGCTATAGCTGCTGAATTCCAGTGCTAAATCCCCAGTACAGTTTTGATATAGCTTTCCAAGAGCAATTCCAAACAACAGCTAATCAGATAAGTATTTTTATATTAAGCTGTAACATCAAGAAGTAAACTTTAAAAAGATTTTGAGATAGACTTCTGAGATTTAACGAAAGAGCCTTTAAAGACTGCTTTTATTTTTAGGTAACTTCATTCAAGCTTCCTGAGTTTTATGAGGAGTATGGTAATAATTTTCTCCTCCCTTTGTAGTTAAGTTTAGCTACAATTAATTACTGGCAGATACACATTTTCACTTTTAGACCTGATGATTCACCATGAGCCATTATATTACCTTCTTTGCTTCCATCAAGGGACATACCAAATAAGTACAGTGACCCTTTTATTTTTTTAAAGAAAAAAGAAATGGACTAGCTTCTGTTTCTGAGAGAATATGCAAGCTTATCTGCAGACACAAACATGCAAACTCATCTACGGTACACTGTAACAAAGGCAGTAACCTTCTGCACAGATATATCTACAGAAATTCACCTGAAAACACTTCATGGACAAATAAATACGCAAGCTGTAAAACTGAGGCTATGCACTCTGACCTGGGAACAAGGGCCACTGAAAAGATCCAGCCTTTTCCCCCTATGTAAACTTCCATATGATTGCATTGTAATATTATTTTAATGTGCCATATGATCAGGGCAGGATTATTTTATTACCAGTATAATCTTAGCAGAACCTAAACCTAGTACAAAGTTTACCCCAACTTCTTAGGGTTGGGACACCCTAATTTTAAAGTTTCCCTATTATATAACCTTGCTAGCCTTGTATGTGGGCAAAGAGCACCTACTTATGAAAGATCTACCGTAATTTGGACATGTCAGAAATATGCAGAGTCAAGGGGTTGGTAAAACCTAGTTGAATACCATCCAGAAAGACCGCAGTGGTCTTTCTGGAAGGTGGTCAGTACAAAGCATGCAAATGTACTTCTCTTCATATGATCTTACATTCCCACAAGATGTAGTGAGACCACCATCTTGGATGGCTTTAAAAGAGGACTATTCATGTGGGATAAAGGCTATCTAACAATGGCAACTAGCCAGATGGCGATGTTCTGCTTGCACTGTTGAAGGCAGAATGCTTCTGAATACCAGTTGGTGGGAACTGCAAGCAGGCAGCATGATGCTGCACTAGGGCCCTGCCTTCCCAAGGGCATTGAGTTGGACACTATGAAAGCAGAATGCTAGACTAGATGGGCCTTGATGCTTTTAGGGGATGGCTCACTGCATGAATTCCACCAGCTACTTTTCTCAGTGTGACTGCTCTAAACATGCTTGTGCATGTGACTGCATGTAGAAAAGGAGCATGTGACCCAGCACATGTGACCCAGGTACACTAACAAAGACATTTCTGCGACCCAGTTCTTATACTTGTGAAACCAGCAATCTTCTTAGCATTATGCGCACAAGTACTTTCCTGTGCACAAAATGTGATTTGTAAAGGGGACACCATGTGCCATGGTTTAAGGATACAAAGTATTCCAGACGGACTTCCTCACTCAAATGTTGTGTTATCTGTATGGTGGAGGGAACTGATATGTGCCATGCAAAGTGGCTTCCTAGGCCCCAAGTGGAACTGGGCTTGTGATTGCAATAACTCCAAACTGCCAATACAGTTGTATAAATGGTTCCCATGTGTACCCAGAATCCAGATACTTCCAAATCATGTATCTCTCATCTGGAGAATATCATGAGATGACAATAATGTATATGAAAATTGGACCATATGTCAAATCCAAAGAGGAGCGCTGCAGGAGTTGTCAAATTCCATTATCTTCTAGAATGAGATTATAGCATAGAACAATAGCTAAGCACTCCTACTTCCCTGAGCACTGAAAAATCCAAGGGAATATTATTACCAGGGTAACTTTCCTTTGGATGCCGGGAGGAGGAGGACTTACTGGAGTCTTATGGTATCTTTGTAATATTTGTTCATTTACAAATATACAATGAGAGCACCAGGCGTGCCAGGTTCTGCCCCACATTGGGGGTGCCTGGTGTGCATGTGTTATGTCATATGCATTGCACACATGTCACATGGTGTCACAGGTCCCATCAGACCCTCCCACAGCTGCAATGAGCTCCATTGGGACTCGGCACGTCATGTGACATCACACGTGCGACGCATTGGGTTGCCCAGTCAGGCACCCACAGTGGAATTTTTTGCGGGTGTCTCAGCACCCAGGGCCCTCCATAGATGACACCTGTGGAGAGCATTCTGGAAGCAGATTCCAAAGATGGACAGCAGAACTGCTAATTCCGTTAGGTTTCTGAAAAAGGCAACTGTAAGGTGCTTCATCTTTAGAAAATTACATGTAAAAAACAAACAAACATGTTTTGCTTCTACCTGTGGGTTGTATCAAACTAAGTTATTCTCTGAGGCAACCCACTGAAATTAATGGACCCAAGTTAGTCATGACCATTCATTTTGGTGGGCCTATACTCAGCATGACTAGCATTGGATAAAACCTTGCATTTCTGTCTTTCCTCCAACCCTGATGCATGTCTTGAAGAAAGGTTGAAGAAAAATTAAGGAATATTAATCTTTAAAACCCCTTTCAGAGGGTTCTTGGAGACCATATTGGCTGCAAGCCCTGGAAGAGCTGCTCCCTGCTATGAAGGCCTTTCCCACCTGGCTTAGGAAGGCAGGACCCAGACTGACTCCAGCTACAAAAGCTGAGGCTGCTAAAGAGGCCAGAGGCCATCTTGGCTATCTCTTAGTGCAGACCCAGGTTACCAAGCCTGAGCTTCAACAGACACTGCTCGCCATGAACCCCCATTAGCAGGACTGGCAGTAGATATGTTCTACTACGCTTATGATGATATTTTATTTCCTTGCAAGTAATGCCATTTTAAATGTGCATTTTATATTTTACTTCCTTTAGTAATGTTTTCTTTCAAAATGCTTGAAACACATTTTTGTTAGCATTGCTGAGTGAAATGTGCATTCTGTAGTTGACCTCCTTTGTAATGTTTTATTTTGAAATCTTTAAAGATAATATTTTAGCTTCCTGTAAATTACGTTGCCTTGAATGTATACTTTATCCTTTCTTCAGCAATGTTTTCTTCTGCACTGTTTTATTCAGAATTTTAACGTAGTTTGTAAACCACTTTGAGATTTTATTATTAAAAGTATAAAGCGGTGTAGAAATGAGCAATAGTAATCATAATAAAGCTTATTTGTTGTACCAATTGAGTTTAACCCAAACTAACTATCCCCGTCAAATGTTTTTATAACATAAAACCGTATTCCCACTGTAGAAGAACAAGGTAAATTTAAGGGGTGGGGGGATTGAAACAGGATTCTCCCAAGAAAGCTAAGATAGTCCTTGAAAATCGAAGATTGTCACAAAACCTGAGCAGCTGGCAACTCTGTCACCATGAAGTATCCATATGGAAGACCGAGATGTGTCAAACTACCCAAAACGGTTTTGGATAGTGTAGAGAGACTGAATAAATAATTCAGTATCTTCAACACTTTCAACAGCAGGTAGTGGATATGCTACCTGCTTCTATGATGTGCCAAAATATAACATGTGAGAGAAGGAGAGAAAGAATGCCTTTTTCTTCAAACTGTTGCCATGTGGATATATTGCTTGAGGAAGTTCTCGTTCTGGAGGCATATGATGCCTATCACAGGTTTGTCAGCAGCAAGCAACATGGAGTTTGTTAGCAGAAGTAGGGCTGAAAATAAATAGCTGACAAACAACTTTGTAATAAGTGTACATAATACTTTCATTTTTCTCGTATTAACCAGCAATTGTATGTAAATCAAATTGGTTTTCCTTTTTCTTATTTTTTAAAACCAGCATATCCAAAGACAACGCTTACAGAACAAACATAAGGAAATCTTTTCAGATATGCATATGTAATTTTTACTTATTACTATTTAAATTAACGTTTTACACAGACAGAAATTACAAAATGCTAAGTGAAATGCCCATGCGTGCATATGTGAATAGACAGACAGACAGAAACACACGTACACACACAAGACCGCTTCTTTATTCATTTTGTAATTTCCGACCATGATAAAATAGTAACCATAAAAATGGAATATATTCTTCATTTGCATCCTTATTTTAGACAGGCAAAATGTAAAGGAGGAGGAAATGTTGCAAAAGTTTGTTTGAAAACACACTATATAATCACACAAATTATGCAAACTATAATCCACAGGATCACAGTCTACAACTGGCTTCTGGTTTTTAGCGTTTAGTTCACAAGGGCTGGTTCATACACTCACACCTGCATTTTGATGACTACAGCTGGGAGACACGCAACAGGGACAGAAGTAACACAATGAAAAAGGGCAAGTATTACCACAGTATTTGAAAATGCTCAGTATCTGCCCGATACCTGAATGCAGTTTCTGAGACCCAACTCTTCCCTTCATTGACAGCATGTCTGATGTGGAAAAGAGAGGGATGTTGCTGTTGTTTTTAATGTGGTGCCCCAAACTGTGTGGTGCAACAGCTTCTCAAGGAAGGTTCTTCATAACACCTCCCCACCCCCCACCAAACACACACACATATATATGGATTTTAAGATTATTTTATTCAGGTGGGTATTTTTACATGGAACCTACAATTTTTAGTTGTCTCTTTGTAAGCTGCCTTGAAGAGCATGGTATAAAAATAAATAAATAAAAATTATCTTTAGCATTAAATTGAGCAGGAGAAAGTACGCAAGTGCTCTGCTGTAGTGTATTCTGTCAGGTCCGTTCACGTGTTTGCGAAACACTGTAATTTAGATTTAGTGAAATGTTTCCCCAAGCAGATCTGGGGGTCATGGCATGGAAGGAATTAAGAGAGTGGAAGTTCCATTGCACAAGATATTCCACTTGCACAGGTATGTGATCTTGGACAGAGAACTAGTCTTTTCTCAACCTTATATTTTATGTTTCAGATTTTTTTAAAAAGCAAGTTAGAACTGGACTTTAATATAAAATTTCTTCTTCTCCAGATACAGTGGTTTTCTCAGCAGAGACTTTCTAACCAAGATCAGCGCCTCTTGCTGACTCTAATGGTGACAAGTAGCTAAAACCACTGCATACCATAATAGAGTCAGTGTTATATCAACAATGTAATAAATGTTTGATACATTACAGTTTATTATTGACCCTTTAGTAACATTACAAAACAGCATCCTATTGTTGTTGTTGTTGTTGTTGTTAAATAAAATTGTTTTACAGATCCTAATCAGACTCAGGCTGGACAATCTCCTATCTTGTGAAAAAGTCAATTTGTAATACATCTAAACTGTATTTCTTATGGAGTAGAAACGTCCTTCTACATGTTCCTTTTTACTAAGAAAAAATAAATGTAGCATCAGGAAAAAAGTCCCAGATATACTAGAGAAGATTCTCAAGGTCATGATATTTATTTGCTTTTTTCATCTCCCTCAGTCTCCAATTGTGCCATGATTTTTATTATCATGTTGCAATGGGTTCTTTCTTGATTTCACATGTCTCAGTAGGCTGAGCACAAAACCAAGTCTTAATCAACTTGTCTCAGCAATTAACATTTCTACACACTGACCCCCTATTCCAGCACACGCTCCACAAGCAACCTAGTTCCTTGGACACTCCAAAATGCACCATGCAATGAAAGGGAAACAGTTGTCTACTTCTACCTCTTTCAGGAAAACATACAGCTCTGTGCCAGGGCGCATATACCCAAATTCAACATAATCTTTATTCCCCCTGCGTTAAGTATGGTATGCATTTAGCATCATGTACCTCTCTGTTTCCTCCATGAGTAATAACTTGGTTCAGGTGTTATTAATAAAATCAGTTTTATTTTAAATAAGGATGCTATTCCATAACCTTTGAAGCTCACACATCAGCCTAACTTGGCCCAGCTTTAGCTCATCTGGTCTTTAAAATTGTTCCTTTCATGTGGTTGGCCCATGAGCCATGCATACTGCCTCTCAATCAGGCCACTGTACACCAGCAGTGCGAGGATGATTTGCATGATCTGCATTGTGCCGTTTGAGCTTCCATGGTCTCTTAAGAGCCATGTACAAAAGAAAGCACTGCCAAGTAATGTAGAAGAGTTTAGTTAAAGCAGATGAGACTATTTTAAGTTGAGCTGCCTATAACAACAACAATAACAACAAAACAACAACAACAAGACTAAAGACATAAGTTTTAGGGAGAGCCTGTTGAATCTATTTGTAGAGATTCTGAACAAGAGATTGGCAATTACCCTTTTTTAAAAAGAGGCAACTTTAGAAAAATGAAGCAAAAACCAAAACCCAGTGTATTTAAAATACAGAATCAGACTTCCATAAACTTTTCTTGCATCTCTGAGTTTTTGGCATCATGCTGTGCTGCCAATGTAATTATTCCATAGGCCATAAATGGATACGATGACATTAGATTTTCTACTTTTATTATACTTAGATTTAAGACAAAATTAAAGCAAATTGCTTTGATTGCCTAATTCTTTTTTTTCCTCCTGAAAATGCCCTGTATTTTAATCAAATGTGATCAATAAAAGCTGTTGGATAGGTCATTATTACGCAAATACCATTGCAGTGGTCTCAATTAGAAGTCAAGAAAAGAGGGGAAAGTACCAAAATCCACCCAGTCTTCATGAAAAACAAACACAGGATTTATATAAATAACCATAATTACCGGTAGTTGCTTACCTTTCTAGGACATACTGCAAATGCAGACACACTCCTGGCTGCTACCGGAAAGCACACTTTCTCATTTGTAGTCTGAGGAACATCAAAGTCCTTCTGGGTTAGACCAAAAGCCTTATGCCCCTAGGAAGCCCAAAAGCAGGACCTGAGTTCAACAGCACTCTCCCTACTTGCTCCCCAGTAACTGGTATTCAGAGGCTTACTGCCTCCCACAGTAGACATAGAGCACAACCATCCTGACCATTACCCACTGATAGCTTTATCTTCCATGAATATGTCCAGTCCCCTTGTAAAGCCATCTAGGTTTGTGGCTATCAGTACATCTTACATTAGCAAATCATACAATATCTTTGGTGAGGTGTGGCACCCAGAATTGTACACAGTATTCCAAGTGTGGTCACACCATGTATTTGTGATATGGCATTATGATGTTTGATGTTTTATTTTCAATTTCTTTTTCAAATGATGCCTAAGATGGAATTCTCCTTCCCCCCCTTTTTTTAACAGCAACCACAAATTGGATTTACAGTTTTATTAAACTATCTATCACAACTCAATATCCCTTTCCAGGCCAATCACTACTATTTCAGACTCCCTCCAAATATAGGTGAAGTTGGGATTTTTGTCCCATAAGCATCACTTTAAACTTGCTTACACTGAATTGCACTGGCCATTTTAATGCTCACTCCCTTAGTCTGGATAAATTATTTGGAGGTCCTTTCAATTCCTTTTTGTTTTACTACCCTGAATAATTTGGTATCATCTGCAGGCTTGGCCACCTTGCAGATCACCCCCAACTCCACGTTAATTATGAACAAGTTGAGCACAAGCCCCATTTTTTATCTTTGGGGGACTGTAATACTCCATAGCAAGAATGGTCTAGTCCATGGGTAGGCAAACTAAAGCCCGGGGGCCGGATCCAGCCCAAATGCCTTCTAAATCCAGCCCACTGATGGTCTTGGAATCAGCATGTTTTTAAATGAGTAGAATGTGTGCTTTTATTTAAAATGCATCTCTGGGTTATTTGTGGGGCACAGGAATTCGTTCTTTCCCCCCAAAAAATATAGTCCGGCCCCCCACAAGGTCTGAGTGACAGTGGACTGGTCCCCTGCTGAAAAAGTTTGCTGACCCCTGGCACTCCCACTCTGTTATTTAACCAATTTTAAGAGGACTTTTCCACTTATCCCATGACAAGAGCTAGTTCAGAAGACTTTGGTGAGCTTTTTCAAAGTCCAAGCATACAATGCCTACCATATCAATCCTACGTGCACGATTGGTGACACACTCCTCCATTCCATTTCATTTGTAGTTTAGCTTAAACTCTGTTTATGGGGCTGTAATTATGAGGCAGACTGACGACATGCAGATGACACAATAAAGCACAGTTTAGTATGACTACCAAGAACTTTTCACTCACACATTCCCTGCTTCTCTTGCAGTAAGGAGTTGAGAAGTTTTCCCTTTCAATTTCCACTAACTATAGTTGGCATATCATCAGAATTCCAAACTGTTGTTAATGTTAACTATGGTGTGTTTAAATAAGCCAGATTCAGAACTGTTGGTTTGAAGATGGCTTTTTCATAACCATAGTTAACATTAACATTCATCATTATGGATGACCCAACAAACCGGGGCTAAACAAACAAAGAAGTGAAACTTTCCAAACTCCTCCTCATTGAGGAGGGGAAGGAGCAAGCAAGCCCAAATCTTACTGCAGTTCACTCACATTACACTAAACTATGGTTTAGCAACATGTTCAAATTCTCTATTTACGTCTAGTGTTTCAAGTAAAACTTTCAGACTTTTCTAGAAATCAGTGACCAGAAGATCTAGACTTTAAGAACACTAAATTTAAGCTTTCCATCTTCCATGTAAGTCCAACACCTATTTAGGATCACGTTTCCAAATACTATATGATTTAGTCAAAATTTCAAAAATATCTTAGTAGCATAATATGCTTACAAAACTCTAACTGGAGCTCAACGAATATTCTACTCCTAAAATCATCTTTTAATGGCAACAAAATATAGAAATGCTGAGGAAAGTTGGAGTATTACAAAGCATTTTTGCCAGATAACTTTTTTTTTTTAAGTGACTCAGATACTAGACATATTAAGATGATACAGGCATTGAGATGTTCCGTTTTTCATCTTTGTTCACTTCAAGAAAGCCTGCACTGGCGGAATGTTGAAGTGTTCACAGAAACTAGATTTTATCATCATACATGGCCTTGGCAATTGTACCAGATACTGCAATGTCCTGATATGACAGGTGCTGTGAGATGCTACCTTTCAGGGACTCTTCACTGATGACATTTTCCCTGCTCGGTGTAGAGGAGGGAAAAGTGATAATCGTAATGTGTGATGCCGTGATTACACCTGTTTGCATGACACTCATTCATATCAACTGAGCACGTTCTTAAACACATAGTCATTCCTAAAATTACAGTGCATCTTCAACGAGGTTTTAAAAAGTTTAGAGGTGCATCCAATGTACTCCCAAAGGTAAGGGAGTACTAAGCTATGCAGGTGAAATGCTGCTAGAGCTTCGCATGACACCCAAATACCCTTTATGTCCATGCCACAGAAGATACACAGCCAGATTAAATTGCACTGCTGATACTGAATGACTAGCTTTCAGATGCAGGGTTGGTGGATGATGATGCTGAGTTAAAAAGGTAAAGGTAAAGGGACCCCGACCGTTAGGTCCAGTCGCGGACGACTCTGGGGTTGCAGCACTCATCTCGCTCTATAGGCCGAGGGAGCCGGCGTTTGTCCGCAGACAGCTTCCAGGTCATGTGGCCAGCATGACTAAGCCGCTTGCATTTAGTGTAGCACTAAAATAATATCTTGTAGTATTAAATAATATCCATAGTCTTAAAAAAAATGCCAGATGAAAACACTGATGATGATGTGCTGTGCTTTTAAACTTTTTGTGTGCGCGCACACACACACACACACACACACACACACACTAATTTTGCTCCTAAGAGTCATCACTACTGCCTAAAACTAAAAAGTGATAATTTAAGACATGTAGTTACAGAGGCGGGGGCCGGGGGGGGAGTGCCACACTTGCCTTATTTTAATTTCACATCACAATTCTGTGATGTGTTTGGAGAATATACGGCAAGAGCCACTAGCACAGGAATCCAAGACATAAACTGTATTCATCCCGTAATTCAAGCAAAATGTGTTTTAAAGGATTTGAGTCTGCAACCGTCTTGTAACTAAATCAGAACCAGAAGCAGAAGATGTGCGCCAAACAGATAGATATCAGTTTCCTTGAGCTTGATCTGATTAAAGAGTAGCTCTCCAGGAGGAAAAAAAAAAGTTAAATGGGCTGCTACGTCAGAGAGCAGGAAAAGATAAAAATAGTTCATGACAGGAAATAATATTAAACCAATAATATTAACCTGTTATGAAAATCTCCCAACTTTTTGTTTTCAAAGCTTTCTAGGATGTGCTCCTCAAATTTATGGCGCTCCAGCTTTTACATATTACTGTCTTAACTGAGGCAAGATTGAGATGAACAATTGCTATTCTCTAGTTATATGGACCTGATATATACAAGGGATATATCCATGGTTATGTCATTTAATATAATATTCAGAGATGTTTGAAGAATTCAGAATAGGGAGCTGTCATGCCATCACATTTTTATAATATACAATGACATTTAAATATTAAATTAAGATGAATATGTATTTGTTGCTTTTTATAGTGTGTGTGTGTGTGTGTGTGTGTTGTGGAGTGCAACTAGAAAATCATTACTTTTCTGGGGGGGGGAATTAAGGTAAAAGTTTCTGATATTTCCCTTTTTAAAACTTTCAAACTTTTTAAAGTACCACCAGCCATTGTATTAAAAGAACCCCTCTTTTAAGCAAGTTTAAAGAAATTAAATAGGATAAATGGCAGTAGACATTACAGGAATCATTTGGGTCACATCATTTGGCTTCTTTTCAGCAGGAGCTCAGCGGAACTCAGTTCTGGCACCTCTCAGGTGGACGCCGTTGCCATTATAAGAGAACAAGGGAGGTGTATTATGGTGAGTTCTGGCACCTCTTTTTCTAGAAAAAGAGCACTGGGTCACACCAAAATACATCTTCTACCACAGCAGAGCAGAGGAGTAGGACTGCTGTTTTCAGTGACAGCCCAGTGCCCCCTGCAACATCCATCTGCCATTACTCTTAAGTCAGCCATGCTGACATGTTCCTGATAGGTACATCTCTGTAGCTAAAAGAGGCCTTTCCCATTAGGTGTAAAATATGTCAGTATTCTTTAGCTGGCTGAATTAAAGCAACAAGTTATTAAAATAACCCACCCACCTCCTAATATCCATTTTAAATGTCAGAAGTGTAGCAAAACACCATCAATCAAATGAACTCTTTTCGTTTTAAAGCACGGAGGGTGGGGGGAGAGAGACGGACATTCATCTCGCACATAGATGTGATTCAAGATTTCTCTGAACTAAACCCTGTAACATCTGACCATTAATATGCTGGCTTAGTCCTGGGTCACGAAGCATCTTCTCTCTGATCTTTTTATTCCTCTTCATAGGCAAGCAGCCCAGACAGTAACTTCACTAAGAATAAAAATATAAACAATGTGAAGTATTATTCAAATTTCAGAAGCCTCCTTCAGTCTAATTTGAAACACATGACACTATTAATGAGACTCCACTGGTGTGTCGTGGGATGTGCACATTTTGCATTGGGAAGCCAGGGGTGTGGCAGGGCAGAGAACAGACAGATTGTTTCCCCATAGATGCACAAAATGGAGGGGTCTTGCTAGTATGCCTACAGGACAGCATAGCCCTGCAACTGTTCTGCAGGGCACCAGTGTCAAATCCTGCACTGAGAAAAAGACAGTATTTTAAAAAGCTCACCATTTCAAACCATCCTTGTAAAAAAAATGGAAATTGATTTTCTTTTCAGATCACCTCCCATCTTCCTCCTTCCCTCAGAGGCCCAACTCATGTCAAGTTTTGTGGAGTTCAGTGCTTAAATTGAAGAGGGGCTACAGCAAGGCTGCGAAAGCTTTAGGTCCCCCAGGTGTTCGACTGCAACTCCTATCAGCCTCACCATCACGGCCAACGATCTGGGATGATGGAGGTATAGATCAGCAACACTTGGAAGGCCAAAGGTTCACCAACGCTGGGCTAGAAGACTCTCAGCCCCCATTTGCAACTATTTTATGTTGGCACTTTCCCCCAAAACAACTAGTTTTCTGTGTAGAGGGAACTATGGTTTTTTTGTTTTTTTTTTTTTTGCAGAGGAACACACCTGCTGTTTGGAATGGACCAGCCCAGTAAGAACTAAGACAGAGATACAGAGAGGTAACTTGTGTTGAATTAAAAAAATTATGATTTGCTGTACAGTGGTACCTCTGGTTATGTACTTAATTCGTTCCGGAGGTCCGTTCTTAACCTGAAGCACCACTTTAGCTAACAGGGCCTCCCCCTGCCACTGGGCCGCCGCTGCCCGATTTCTGTTCTCATCCTGAAGCAAAGTTCTTAACCCAAGGTAGTATTTCTGGGTTAGCAGAGTCTGAAACCTGAAGCGTCTGTAACCTGAAGCGTCTGTAACCCGAGGTACCACTGTATAGAAATCATGCAAATGTACATTTTGCTGCAAATACATGTTTAGGGAAGCTGCTGCCTGAATTTGAGCCTGTTTTGCATCAGAATTCTGTGGACTTAGCAAGAGGGAGAAATACCACCAATTACAGAAAATTATAAGTGAAATCAGTCTGGTATATTCTGCAGATGAATTACAGAGAAATATATTATTAAGTGCACAATCTGGCTGATTATTATTTTTTCTTAAGCATAGTGTCAAACTCTTTAATATGCATTGACATGGACAGAATGGTCCATCCTAGTTATTTATCTATTAAAACAAAAAACCATCACTACCACCCTAGGTAAATCAGTACATCAGTACTGTTATGATCATTTCTAAGGCTGGTCCTTGTGGTCAGAAGGCAAGATTGGTCACATGGAGAGGCAATTTCAAGCCGAAAACCTTCCATAATATTGCATGTTTTGATCTTAAATTCAGTAGAGTACACTATGGTTACACATTATAGCCAGAAGTAGAGAAATTTGTTTAATACTTATGTAGAGAGATAATTTAGAGATATCACACCAACATAAATGCAATGTAAAACTTAAACTCCAGAAAACACACCATGGAGTGGGGGGGGGGGGAGAGAAGAGATGGAATTTTGCAAACAAAAACACATTAGCTATTCTTGTCAAACCAGACACTTTCAATATTCAGAAGTATACCTTGTGAATACCACCATGAATATTCAAAATATTTAGAACACTTACAGGTTCTAAATCAAATATATAGCATTCTAATCAGATGATGAAATCTATATATTTGCAGTGCCTATAATTAGATTAAGGCTGCAATCCTATGGTCTCTAGGAGGGAGTTTCAGAGGACATAGGATGTTTTTGATCCCCCTTTCTGAGGCTGGAGAGAAAGGTCTGACCCTGGGGAAAAGTTCTACCTAAAGAAACACCTCTCAGCCATTGCGGACCCTGGATTCTGTGTTGTCCCTTGCCCAACTGATTTTGGTAGAGGGACCAAAATGGACAAACAGGGAATGGAACAGGAGAAGGCTTGGAACTTCAGAATCTATAGACTTCCCATTTACCATAACATGCCACAGAAATGGGGAGGGGGGACATACTTCACGCCTGGAGATGCCACATGTGTTCTCAACATTTTATTTTAAGTGGGGGCGGGGACAGAAAAAAGGAGGGGAAAATAAAAAAATTAAAATCAGCTTCCAGTTCCTTTCTGCCATGTATCTGACAAGGCACTGGATATGACATTTGGATTGCTATAGTGAGTTCTCTGTAGGGTTTTCCATTGAATATGGTCGAAAAACTGCAGCTAGGGCACAATTCAGCTATTAGAACATTGACAGGCACCTGTGTACGATGCCAAGCAATGTACACACCTGCCTATACATTGGCAGTTCAAATTTAAGGTGTTAATGCTGACATGTAAGGCCCTGAACAATTTGGAACTTAATTGGAACCCACTGGGGGGCGGGGCACAGGCCTTCTCCCACCAGTAAATGTGCTGTCTAATAACTAAGTAGAAGGCCTTCTCTGTAGTGGCACCTAGCTGTGGAATCTCCTCTCCCTAGAGGCATTACTTTCGAACAGAATAAAGTTATTCTCAAGTCCAACATTTCATCATCACCATGGTTTATTTGCATGCTGCTTTTCCGTGGTAAACCATGCTCAAAGTGGCTCCCAACATCACAAAAAAATCATGTAAGGAAACATACGATTTCAAGAGAACGCATTGCTAATTGCAGACATGAAAATTTACAAATACGAAGAGGCTAATCAAAAAATCCCAACAAGAGATGCGTATACAAGATCCTAATTTAAATAGCAACCCAAATAAAAGGATTTAAAACATCAATAATCTTAATTGTTCCGTATTCAGCAATTGAAAAATAATGCAAAGTTTGTCATCCTTTCCTATGCGATTAACTACAAATAAGTCAGTGGAACCAAAAATGAGTCGCCCTACGCTGCAGAAACTGGCCTCCAACATGTACATGATACAATTGGGCTAGTGACCTGGAAGGCTAACAGCCTTTAAATGTAGGCTGCAGTAATTGAGACAGTCAGGGATTCAGTATTGACTTTCGTGAGATCAGCAGCCTTACCTAACTGCGATATCTATGTAAACCTGAAAGCAAACTGTATCTGACTTAAAACAAAGCAATTTCTGCTGGCAGAGAAGTGGCCTGCCTGCCCTTCCCCAAGGCTGAATTTCTCACTCTCCTAGAACACAGCCAGCCTTGATTCTTCACCTCCCTGAGCCAGATGGGTAAATACAGCCTTAGGCTTCCCTATCCGTAAGTGGACAGCTCAATGGAGACGTCTAAATGCACAGCTGTGGTCAAATCTATCAGATGAAATGAGGACTTTTGTAAAATGGTGGAAATACAAAACAGGAAGAAAATAATATTTATAGGTATACATAATCTCCCTCACATAGGCAAAGAATAAAGTGTTCAACAGAGGACAAATAAACAAATTGTATATATTACTAAAATATCTTTTTCTTCCCTCCTTTTTCCATAAAATTTTATTTAGGAGTTTTCATAATACAATAAAAAACAAACAAATATAAGTGAAAACAGAAAGAGAGATGGATAAACAAAATGCAAAACCCTCTCTCACGGGTAGCTCTTAACCCTTGTTGTCACACAAAAATGCATGAACCCTCCCAGCGTCCTATCCTGGGAGATCTTCCCTTCCCTGCCTCTCACACAGGGTTTTTCACCAACCATCCAGCACCTTCATGTGTGTACCCTCACTGACCCAGAGCAGAGGACACCCACACAAAAACAAACAAAAAGAGGCAAGAGCAAAGGGGAGGAAAGGGAAGGAAACTGGAAGATTAAAATAATAAAACACACGTGAGCAGCATTATAATTATATGCAAATTTGAAAATAAAAATTGCTTGCCTTATATTATTTTTTATTTTTGTATTAATTGTAATACAATTTATAATTAAACCAAAGAAACTCATTGGCAGCGGATGCTAGATAAAAATGGATACCCTTGCAAAGGGGAGCTCAAGTATAAAGGTTAACCTCCAGCGTTAGTCATACTCAAAGTAGACCCGCTGATTTTAATAGATCGACAATGAGTGCTGCCCAACCTTTCTGTTGCTGCTGGGAGGTGTTGCTTTGAATTACAGTTTTTTTAATGCTTTATATTACTCAGGGCTTTTTTTTTCAGGGGTACTCAAAGGTACGTTGTACTGCCACCTCTTTTTGTTGCTGTTTAAAGGTGTGACACTGTAACAACTTCATGGTGAGTACCGGCACCTACCATATTTTTATAGAAAAATAAGAAGCACTGATACTACCTATATTTCTTCTTTCAGAATCCCAAGATGGATTCCAGCCAGGCAAAAACATCAAGGAGAGTGTGAAGCAAGACTGATGTGGGATGGATAGAGAGGGGGTGCCTGCGTAGAGTTACAAGGCCCACAGAGAAAAACTTGGAGATATTGGTCCCCAAGCCTGAAGCCACCACTCTTGTTCTAGCTGAAGTTCATTTAGATCTTGGGATGATTCTGTCCACCCATCTTTCAAATGGATAAGGACTTCCAATCAACTCTTCTTTGAACCTTCCTGAGTACAGATATGTTCCTGGGTCTTTGGTTATTTTTCAGACCTTCCATCTGGCTTGTTCTCCAGTTGACACCTGACTTGTTCTTGTTTTGCTCTTTGTTCCTGGATACTTGTCTGACAGCTTTGGATTTCTGGCTCCTGGCTCATCTCAGACTGCTGCCTGTGACTCAGCCCTGACACCAGAACACAGAAAAGGTGTGGATCATCCTCTCTTCCTTCTCCCTACCCACATAATTTAGATGAGGAGGAGTATAAGGAGATGAGGACTTGCTGTGGGAATTGCTGTGGGAAGTTGGGCAAATAAATATAAGTCTGTTTCTTTTTCTTTCTAGTAAACGGCCCACTTCTTACCTCCTTCCTCTCTCTCCCAACCAGCAGTCCTATATAGAAAACTGCAAGCTCTTTCCACTCTCATGCTGAGATTTTAATCTTTGGCCAAACACTCTCCCATCAAGCCACAATTAAAATGGACTGCTGGATAAATGGCTTGAACTGAAAATTATTGCAAAGAATCTTCCATTTGCAGCTTTGTGCAAGAATGTGGTTTCCCAGCCAGAAATATTTCCTTTGTTGAACAAACTCACGTCTGTTATTGCCTGTATCTAACTGCAAACTGTGAACTGGCGTTCAGTGCCGTGAACTGCAAAAAAAACTGATGAAAGATCTAGACTTAGCAGTGACAAGCTCTCCAGTGATGGAGACCATTAACAGTGTGACAGTGACAAAATGCAAACAACTGCCTGCAACATTGGTTCTCAATTTATTGGGGTTATTGATGTAGACTGTCTTTCTTAAAAAAAATGGACTCCTAACTTTAGTAGATCTCGATGTGGTGTATACTGTACATAGTATATATCAAGAAGCAGGAAATACCATGTTGTTTATCGGTAACAAGTACTGGTCTTCTGGATGTGTAAAACTGCAATGCTCCTTCTTTTAGGTCCTAGAAGAACGGTAGTTTTAAAAAATGCAGACAAGTATATTTGATGGTATTTATGTCCATGGTTGCTCAATGTGCTAGGCGAATGTGTTACATAGTGAGGGCCAAAGCTGCAAGATGCCTCAAACCACCCAGAACAGCACTCTGGGAAGGTTTATAGTGTCAGAGAACTATTAGTTTCTTTGCTGCCATTAGCACGATGGAGTAGGCTGTGTAATAAGCTCTAACCTGTTCTTAGTCAAATTCATCCTCTGTTGTCTATCCTATGTGTTCTAGTCTCCCAACAAGTTAAGAGATCCTTGCAAGAAAAATGTGTTGAATTAGGGGCAGCTACAAGGGAGACTCTGAAGGGGTACAGCTTAGGAAATTATTCCAAGAGTTAAGCCAAGCATATGGCAATATGTAGTAGCAGATACAACAACAGGGATTGGAAGCTGTAATATAACTAGAGGGACAGTTAAGGTGGAAAGAAAATATGAATAACGCGTTTGGAAGACAGGCAGCAGGAGACTGGCTGGGTCAGAAGACTAGAGGCAAGAGGGTGCAGAAAGGTTGCTCAATTCTCAGGAAGGCCCAGGGCTGACCTGGAACCAATCATAGCACTCAGGCTGGGAGGCCTCTTCAGATAACATGGTCTCTGCTTGAAAGTGGCTCAGCAGGAAAGAGTCCTTAACTTACAAAGTCAAGGTTATGAGTTCAAAGCTGGTCATTGTTGACAGTGGGTGGGCAGGGAAAGAGTTGAGGTAACCACAGGTTGGGAAAACAGAGTGCATCAAACTTTGAACTTCTGTTCGGTAACCAATGGAATCTCTACAGATTGACTTTCTGACTTTGAGGCCCTTAGCTTAAAAGAAAAATAAATTGAAACCAAGAATCTCAGAAGTCTGCTTACATTCCTGTTCCTGTACTACATTGCACAGATCACAGCTGTGCAAATTTCAGAACACCTTGCCCCAATACAATTGCAATAAACCACTTTCAGCCCTTACGATCCCAAGGTTTTGCCACAGATGTCTATTAGCTGTTCATTTTTCTTCTTTTTCTGAGAATTCTCATTTGCTCCTCGTCCCATGACTTCCAGAGGCCCAAGAGTTAAGGATGCAAAGTTCACGGGTTTGCACTTTTAACACAGGGAAAACCAAGAATTCAACTGCCACATTATCCCAGCAGATAACATCCATTCCAGTCATATTTATCTGCCCAATCCCAAATCTGGCATGCACAAGAACAACAATCAAATGTCTGACAAACAAGAACAACAAAATTTGTTCTTTTGACATGTACATTGGCAATTTGTTTGTTTCTTGTTATAGGCAAGCTCTCAAATGCTCCTGCAAGCGAGTCCCATGCCTCATAAGCACCTCATGAAAAAGTAACATGTTCCACACTCATGTGTTCCTTTTCAACCAACACATTTAAGTTGAAGATACGGAGGTCTGATACTGACATGATCTTAGGTGTTAGCATTTCCAATCTCCAAATACTCAGTAGAATTCTGCGATTTGCATCCCACCCCCACCCCCAGGGATAAAAGCCTAATAACTCTCCAGTGCAAATTCCAGACGTGAGTTTCCAAATTGGAAAGCAGGGCATCCTCATCTCTAAGTGTGCCTCTGACAGGATATTTGTTTATAAATGCTGTTCCCAGCCCCAGTTCAAAAAAGTCATGCTAGAAATAAAGCTAAGGTCCCTAATAAAATCTAGTAAAGATCTACTAAATCTACTAAAAATTAGTAAAATCTACTAAATCCATGCTAGTGAAGCTAAGGTCCATAAAAAGGTATTTGCACAAGCCTCCCCCCCCCAAAAAAAACAGCCAATGAGTTGTGTGCACCTAAAATATCTCCATTGGTACTTTCACTTTTGGAAAGAATGATTACTTTCAGGAAAAGTGTGAGGGAGCCTGAATCTAAACCCTTTCCATCTCCCATGATAATGATAGGTGGACTTGGATTCAGTCCCCAACTCCCTAAGTGGAATGCACCACTAGAAACACTTTGTGCTCCAGTTCCCAATTTAGTGTTGGGACCTATACATGCAGCAACTCTCTTGGAAACGCTCTTGGATTCAATCCTGGAAAGCATACACATAACACCTTTTTGTGGACATGGTTCCCAATCCAGCTGAGGGTGTGTATCATCTTCACTGGATCATGGGGGGAAGTGGCAATCAGAACGACGAGATGCTGCTAAAGGACCAACTTCCAGAATTTCTGTCTTTTTTAGATATTTGCCTCAATAATTTCACAAAGAGACGTGTGTGTGTTTCTGCATGTGCACACACAGCCATGCATGTATAAGTACACACACCAAAGAGTTAAATGTTATAGTAGAACTGAAAGTGTGTGCTTTTAATAGCTCTTGTAGCATGTTTTTTGTAAAAAGGGGGAAAAACTGCATTACATTTTATACTCGCCCTCAGGTAACTGTTCATTTGGATAAAAGGTCTTATTTCTAACGGATTCCAGCCCTTAAAGAGCTCCAGGGCAAATACTCAAAATATATTTACCCCTTAAAATTTGACAATTGTATTTTAAAAGACAAACGGTATGCTTATTACACTTTTACACAGGGAGAAAAGCCATTATTTTAACTGATGGAGCTATATGCGAAAAAACCCTGATGGCTGTAAAAGGCACCAAACAAACTAAGACAGCACTGAGGTGTGCAGTCAGAACATGGATTATTTTGTTGAAATATCTAACATGATACTAAGACCAGAGGCAAATTTTAGATATGGAGCTTAGGTCTGGGTTTGCTGTTCTGAAAAATAAGAAACATATATAATACGCTGCACAATCAGGAAAGAAAGGCTTTATGGCTACATGGTCCTTTCAGTGCAATAGTTTTATGCACAGTGTTCATTGAAATAGTGTTAGGTAAAGGTAAAACATTGCTCCCATCCCCATCCCCATCCCCACCATTTTCAACACTATCAGTATCTTTGGAAAACAAAATGAAATTAGATAAAAGAAGGATCACCTCAACCTCCTAGGACATTTTTAAATTGAATGGGATTCTTTCACTGTACATTTTACATACTGGAAAGTTTTGTTTCCAAAGCCCAGGGTCTCATTTTGACCCCTTTTTGAAGGTCATGTTCACATACATTCTTAAACTTCCCACTCCCCCTCCGTTTTTAATTTGAGTTTTCAATCTGATAACACACGGCAGTCTAACAAGACACACACACACACACACACACACACACACACACACACACAGAGCAGTCGTCAAACAAGTTGGTCGATTCCTTCCCATCATTTAGTAGGGTCACTGCTATTGGCATGAGAAGTAACCATGCAAATCGAGAGACCTGTGAGTAACACTGAAGATTGTTAGTGCTATGACTTGTGCATGCCATCCAAGCAGTAGTAATATATTAATTGGGCTGTAGTTTCTAATGACGCAGTCATACAAGCCACTGTCCCAGCAAATAAGCAGTCCAAACAGCAAGGACTGGTATAATGGCACACTCTCACAGCCCATCTCAATAAATGAAACTTGTGGGGCAGTGTAGATTACCAGATATGAACCTAAGAACTGTTGATAAAACAGTGCCCTTTGGATCGATTTGGATTGGAAGTGGGCCAGCAATTATGAGTATCACTGGAGAATGAAAAAGAAAAATAAAATCTCCAACAGTTCTAAGTGGCAGCTTGGGCATGACTTATACTAGCCCTTTGGGAAGAGAATTTTAATTTTCTTTTTTCAACTGTGACTAACATAGTATCTAAAAATTAAAGAGAGAGAAAGCTGATTGCCATAAGTGAATGATCTTTTGCTTCCTGATGTTCTCCTACACCAATATAAACTTTATTGGGTGTTGATCAGATTACAATCAGGGTCCCTCCCAATGCTATGGTTCTATGATTCTAGTATCTATCCATGACAAAAACTACACGGAGGTTGCAATCCTATTCCCACTTCCCTGGGAGTAAGTTTCACTGGATTCAATAGAACTTACCTCTTAGTATACATGTATCTATAAAGGATTATATCTAACTAAGTCCTACTCAGAGTAGACCCACTGAAATAAGTTGATTTAAATTAGGATGGGTCGAGTATGATATAGCTGGATACAACCCAGTGTTCCTTGAGTGGCAGTTCGTATATTCCTAAGCAACACAAATGCAAAGGGCTCAAGCATTGATGCCCACATGTACTATGGAGGCTTCCCATACCAATATAATCTCCACTAGCTTAGACAGGGGCACTGTTTGGGAGTAAGAGAGTGGGGATACCAACCGATGCCCTACCATCTCTTGAAAACCCAGCACCAATTTTATTTCATGAGATGGGCAATGTATTGGGGTTAAACTTGGCTCATTTGCCTCACACAGGCCCTATTCACTTGTTGACCCCCCTCCATTACTAGTTGTCCCCTCCTGAAGGTATCCGCCCCTGCAGCCCATGTGTTTGGCTCTTTGATGTAGACAGACCTTCAGTCAGCAATACACTGGGGACCTACAGGGCTTTTCCCAAACTCTCCCTCTTGCATGATAATTAAATGGGAGGAAAAAAATGAATGATTCTAGAACTACAATAAGGCTGCAGCAGAAGCCACTCTCCAGGTGTCATGGCTATAGGTTCAAGAAGCAGGTTCAATAATTCAAAGCAGTTCTCAGATAATGAGAAAGCAAGAAACTTGACTGGAAAAAAGTAAAACAATTAATAACATAACCAAAGAGCCTACCTGAAAATTATTCAGGAAGACATCAATATGATCATAAACATTCACTTTGCATTAATAAGCTTTGCTTGTGATTAAAATGTTGGCAGATGGTAGCTTTTCAGTTAAAAAGTGACAAGTTGTTTAAAAAAAAATCCTGTGTAACCCCCTACACATTTCCCTTGAAAAGTTTTGTTATTCTGCTTGTTTTGTATGTATGTGTGAGATATATATATATGGCACAACTTTAAACATTTCACAATTAAGCATGTCACAATTACTCAAAATTAAGTGGCGGCAGAGGACCAGCCCTGACTGGCATTCAGTGTAAATCAATTGAAGGAAGCCAAACAGATAAAGAGACTGATCAAAATGGGACTGTCAATGTAAACAGTCTGCCCAAAGGTCCCTCTACTTCCTAATATTTTAGACATGGACAATCTCACTTGACATGGGAAGGCTGTAAGTGGAGCGAGGGCTGCACAGCTAGGTTACGTGTAGATCACAATAAATTACCACTTGGTTAATGGTTTCCCGTATTCACTCAAAATTCTCAGCCTATCTTTTAAGTTTTGTCATAACAGCCAAGGGTGACTTCTCCAGGTTTAATTTCTCAGCATAATTCATTCTGGATGGAGAAATATTAGTTAATAATATTGCCTTATTAAGTTCTAGAGCCAGTGTCCACAGATTCATATTAGCATCAAATTATATAAACACACGGAGACGACTGCAAACTGATGAGATCCTTCTGTTACATGGCAGACCAGGACTCTGAACATAATGACACCAACAACCATGTGAAAAATGTATATATCACTTGCTGATTAACAAAAGCAGTAATAGCATTCTGATCATGCTACTCAGAGCACTTGTAGATTTATAGTCATCACTAATGCATAAAGGTTTTGCTGATTTTTCAAAAACCTGCCCTAATAAGAAAATAAAAGCTTTGTGGTTTTCTTTTCCAGCATATTTGCTTCCTCCATTTTAGGTTTTGAGAGAATCTGAAGAATTGTTTTGTTTTATTCAAATGCATTATGTGCGCCTTGTTTTATATATATTGGTATTTACATTGCTAGCACTATAGTATAATGAAATTGCGTGTTATGATTCAGTATTTCTACATTTATGATTTTTAATTAGTATAGTTTATCCTCTTAAAAGTGTCTTGTATTTATTTTATTCCTATATTATTCATAGGTTCAGCTTATTTCCAGATAATCAGGACACATGGCTGTATATTAAAAGAAACTGCAGTATCTATTTTTCATCATTACCCTAACCCATAACACTTCTTCTGTTTGCAAAAAGCCTTCATCATCCGTTCTAGCTCATTCATGAGACCCAACTAAAATGTAGGAGTTCCCTTTGGAATAAGGACTTTGTACACCGCAATTTCTCTACCACCATCTGAAAATCCCCCATTCTTCTGCTGACAAATTATTAACCAATTAATTTCAGCTACTCTTAATTGCCCAGTGTCACTAATTGCAAAACAAACAAACAAAAAACAAACAGCTCCTACTTTCATTGCTTTCTTCCTCCTCTTATGTCCCTTGTCTACAGACAGGTGCCATGCTGAAGCAGGAGGGGGGAAAGACTGGTAAAATTACTTTTCTGATTGCTTCATTTCTATTGCATGGAAAGAAAAATCAGGAAGACCCCACAGCGGAACTCTTTGGACTCTGCAAGGATAAAAAGCTTTTGCACTAGATGGGAACAACTTACATTGACTTTTTTGTGCATGGAAAAGTACAGCAGAAACATAGAGGTGTCCCATGCATGTGTCATATGCATGAACAGAACTCCACGCATAGAAAGGGATGTGGAACTGTGGTGCTGGCCCTGCCCCAATGTCACAACCATCCCTGGCCCCACCCCATGCACAGAGCATAGGCATGAGAGAAGGGAAATCTGCCATTGGTAGCAGCAGAGGAAAACACATGGCATTATGACACGAGTAAGGCTGCTTTCAGAAGCAACCCCAAAACTGAGTGCAATTTAGTTTTTAATCAATTGCTACCAATGCCCTCCTTTGACACCCTCATCATTAGTAGTAGCGCTAGAATATTAATATTAACAGCATATGCTTAATTCTCTCACTGAAATCAATGGGACTTTCAATTGCTTAATTTTGGCTAGATTACCAGCGCCGTAGATTCCTATTGAACCTGCACTCTCTGAATTATTTCCTCTGTGATCAGATACCAATAGCAACAGCAGGGCCATCACCTCCTCATTATGCTGTATTGGTTAAGCGTAGATTTAGTTGGTGTTTATGAAGGTTACATTGCACATAAGTACATGACAGATTTGCTAACTTTGAATCAGTTTTTAAGCTTCTAGTACTTTCTGTTAAAATGTAGGTTATTTGACAAATTGGAAATTCAGTTATCTCAGGTCAATGTAACTGTACGTTAAACTAATGAAGTGTATGGCTATGAGTTATGTCTGATTAGCTTAATACAGCGAGCGCTGGACAGCTTGGGCTGCTGACCTTGAAGGAGCTGAGATAACATTGCAATGCGTTGGAGGATGTGGTTGTGATGTAGAAAAAAATTTACATAATAGTTTGTCATACATACTCCTACAAAATAGGATTGTTTCGAAGTCGAGCAAAGCAAAACCCACATTCAACCACCTCAGGCAGAACAATTTTTCCCCCTCTGAAAAGTTGTTCCAGACTGGCAGCTTAGATGCAATAAGAAGTAGCAGAGAACAGCCAAGGAAAAGCCAGAGAGAAAATAAAATATATTTAAAGGGCTTTATTTTAAATGTTAAAAAATGGTCTTACTCCACATAGTCAAAATGCACAGCAGATACTTCAACGTGGCATAAAATCAAACTTAGATTCACACAACGCAGCTCATGGAGCTGGTTGCTTAAGTCCACTGGAGAAGTTTGGGTCTGAAAAAACCAATCCCACCAAATGCTGTCAATCTACTGAAACCGTTCTTATCCCTTAGTTGTGGGAATTATCTGGAGAATAAACAAATCCAAGTGTGAGGAAAGACAATTGAGAAAGAGTCCGCCCTTACATACTTAAATTTTTTGCCCCCTATTAGGGGCTTAGAAAAGCCAAATTAATTCAGGATTGAAAACCGTGACTATTTATTAGCTTCCTCGGTGACTGTTCCCAATGAACAAGAAACAATTTTCCAGTTTGCTAAAAGGCTTCCTGTGCTACCTACAAGACTGCCCAAAGCCAGTGTTGTGTTGCAGAGAGAATGCTAGTTTTGAACTGAGAAGACCTGGCTAATCGTTGGGCTTTACGGAAGTCATTCATTCGAAGAATTCTGTCAGAATAAAACACGCTGTTGTGATGCCCTGAACTTCTTATTGGAAGAGGGATAGGCGAGTGGTCCCTGTGCCCAGGAGACAGGTCCATTGCCTAATTTGGACAGAATTGTACTTCCTCTGGACAAGCAGTTACACAGTCCGGGGGTTCTCTTTGATCCATGTCTGTCGCTAGGCAGACTACACGTACAGCCAGTGTCCAAAGAACCAAGCAGTTAGCTGCCTTGGACATGCAGAACTTTTGGTGTGTGTTTCTGGAAAGCAACTCATCTACCTTTTCAAGAGTACACTGTGATGCCACCCAGAGTGGCTGGGGAGACCCAGCCAGATGGGCGGGGTACAAATAATAAATTATTATTAAATTATTATATGAGCATGAGACTTGACTGTGCAGAGTTTTGTTTTGTTTTTAAATCCCACACTACTGGGCATCCTTAAAAGTAGCTTTTTGGATCTCACCCCATGTGTACATAATTGTATGCAGAGCTATGTCTTTACAGCATGGTGGCACCGGTTTTATCATGGGGCATGACCACTCACAAGGGCATCTGTTCACTCACATCACTGTCTGTAGAACACAAGTTGGCTCTGAGCAACTGGGAAATGCCTGGGATTTGAAGTGGAAATGTTCTCATGTATCTATATGTGAAGGCACCTTCGTTAGGTGATCCCAGTTCTACAGAAAGGGTGCTGAACTGTATATGAGTAAATACGGAAATTCAAGATCTAGAGTTACGAAGGTATCCATAGCTCGCCTTACCTGTAGTCCATGCTGGCTGGCACAGCTTGCATGAAGTAGAGTGCTGCAGTCCTTGCTCTCCAATGCCATTTCTTTGCAGGGAGAGTAAATAGGATACAGTCTTCTATTTCTTCTTGTAGGAGATCCACTAGCTGCCTGTGTGAACCTCCATAAAAAGCTTCAATCAGCAAAACGCTCATTCTCCTATACGTTTTCAAAGTGGCCCAGGATTCTACCAAAAAAAAAAAAAAACCCAACCATATTAATAAAGCCTACATTATAATTATTTCATTTAAAAATGTGTCATATAGGATCATGATAAAAGCGGAACCACATTACAAGAGCTCAGCCAGTGAGCTCAATTTTAAAGGGATTCAATCTTTTTGTTTCATTAATAAGTTTAACTTAAAAAAGACTAATTAAAATTGCAAGCATGGAAAAAGGAGAGTATCTATTAATCAAAGTCACATTCCATTAAAATTTAGGTTACAATTAACAGTTCGGTCATACATGCATGTGCTTGAAAATGTTTAGGCTTTTAACTTAGCAGATTACTTTAAAATATACATTTGTTTTTAAGTTGGTGCTTGCTGTTTCTACAAAATATCGCACATTTGTTTTCTAACGCAGATTGCCCTGTGACTGATGGTACGTAAAAACTGGAAGACATTTCAAGCACAGTTCAACCAAAATAATCTTTCATACTAAAGGCAATATGGAAAGATGACTAAAAGAAATCTGACTAGGGGCAGCCCAAGGAAACCCAGTCTGAGTCTTCAACCCCAAGGACATCTACACTTAAAGCTACAGAAGGCTGGGAGCAGAACTAAGTGACATTTTCAGCCCCTAGAGGAGATGCAAAATACATTATTACATCAAACTAGCTGGAACAGAACAATATTGTACACTTTAAGAAGGTTGTTCACACTCTCAGCCACAGGGCAGCTGACATACAAAACCAAGGCAGAAAACAAACAAACAAACACAACACAACATCCCCCCCCCACCTAAAAAAGAGAAAGCAGAATAGTCTGTGACAAGTGCTAAAAAGGCTCAAAAGCTAGAGACAATGTTTGGATGCTGCTAAGTGGCAAAAATGATAGTGTGTGTATTTTGATTATGATCCTTGTGTAGTCCGTGCACTTACCCTTGTTTTTTTAATTCAGAATTATTCTCTCCTTTTCCAAAGAGGAGGACATGCTGCCCTGTGCAGAATGGCTATATGACACATCATTGACTCTTTTCAGGCAGTAGATCATACCCTAATCTGATTGAAAAGAAGCTAAGAGTCAACTCCCATCAGCCCCAGCCAGCGTAACCAGTGGTCAAGGATCATGGGAGTTGCAGTCCAACAACATCTAAAGGGGAACAGGTTCCCTACCTGCGCTCCAAACACTAAAGAAAATTATGATGCCAATGATGGTGTTGAATTAGGTTTGGAGATACCTAGATTCAGATCCCAATTGTGCCATGAAGCCTGCTAGGTACCGGTAGTCTAACCTTTCTCAAAGAGTTGTTGTGAGGATAAAATATAGCCAGGAAAGAATGATGTATGCTACCTTGATCTTACCTTGAGGAAAGGCAGGATATAAATATAGCAGGGTACAGGACAAGTGGCAAAATTCCTAGGCTAGCCTTGACCCCAATACATGCTTTTTGAACAGCGGACCACCACACTGTACTACGCCACATCACAAACTGATTTAGAAAGTTTTCTCAGTTTCGGTTCTTACATGCAGTATAGGGTTGTCGTTTGAGAACATAAGTGCAAGTTCCCCATGGGCATTAAGGATTAGATCCACATTTCTTTCAATCCCAGACACAACCAACAGCAGAACTGGATGGAAATAAATTTTCTCACCCCACCAGCAAGCCACGCCCCTTCTCAGGAGCAATTAAAACTTGTACCAATTAATATTGTATATGATGGTGATGATGATTTGTAGTAGTAGCACATTTTAACTAGTTATGTGTGACACATTTTTATTAGCAACAAGGGTGGCAGGATGAAAGTATGTAAATCATGCCAGCACTGCGTTTCGAGTTTTCCTACAACCTCATAGGGTATCATGTATTATTCTTGTTTTGCTTCGGTGTTGTTGTTGTTTTAAAAAAATGCTATTTCCCTTGACCTAGCCAAGTTAAGGTAAATATACACCATGTACTCCTAGGAGATCTTGAAAAGCCACCGATGATAAATGGCCTGAGAACATTTACCCTATCAGATGGAATGCAAAGCTCAATTAGGTATAAATCATTTCAGGTATTTTAGCCATTTCAAAGGAAACAACAAATATTAGAACAACATTGCTGCTTTCTCATTACAGTACTTCCTCTCTCAAGGGTGTCTCTTTGGAATCAGTAATTCTCCGTGATGTACTAATGGCTTGGTTCCATTCTCAGGAGTGCATCACTGTGCAGCTTGAAAAATTCACTGTTCTGCATTACATCATAGTCACACACACCCCAGCCCCCAAGAAGGTACATTGCTAAGAACCTTGATATTCAAATACAGGTCAGCTCCTCAGTGAACAGGAGACAGGCAGCAGCATTCTGTTCTTTGAAAACTTTTCCACCTTTTGTTCCAATACTTAAACAGTGTATCTGCTTCTGATCATGAACACTATTTCCAACATAAAAATAAAATAAAATAAAATAGGCACAGGACAAAAAATGTTGGTGAAGGCTTATTCCTTTTTTAAGCTAAAGTCAAAATACACAACACTTTTGAGACAGAAACAAATAAAAGCAAGCTAGGTTCTATACCAGAACAATTATATATTGTTTATCAGTTTGGGCACTCCTGGTAAGTGGGAAATGCAACTTACGACATGGAATAAATAAAAATAAATCATAAACGCTGCACATAAAAGTCTCCTGATAAAATCAACACAATGCCTACCTTATACTGCTTTGAACATGCAGATTTTTAGTAAACTTGTAAACAGTTTTTGCTAGCACTGGGGTGGAGGTAGTAAAAAGAAAATGACAAAATATAACTATTAGGTATAGATGAGCTGTGTGGAAGGAGGGACCAGGAAACAGTACATAAAGGACACTTCATAGGTCACTAGTGGCTCATTTTTTGAGCCACCAGGTTTTGATTGGTTTCTCTTTTGAGGAACCAAAGATGTTCAAATGTCAAATACAACTGGCAACCTCACAGATGTCTAGAATCCACATGGTGTTCATTTCTGCCTATGATAATTGTGTAAATAAGCAGGTAATAATACTACTAATACTAATATTACTACTAATAATTTTATTATTTGTACCCTGCCCATCTGGCTGGGTTTCCATTTTATGATGGACCTCCAGAATGTTCTGCTAATGATAACATCAGAACTATCACAAACTATACTGACAGCACGACATGTCAGAAAATTCTTCATTCAACTAAAGAAAATTTACAGCAGTTATACTGCTACCAGCGTTGAAGCTATTGTAAGCAAGTATGTCTGAGAATAAACTTATGCTGGGTTGTATATTAAATTTGACATCTTAAAACAAATCATCATTACCATCTTCCAATGATTGTTGTGCAAGGTCCTTCCTTTAGAACAGAGAGGGGAAACCCTTTCTCAGCCAGAGGCCATGTTTCCTCATGAACAAATCTTCCAGGTGCCACATCACACACTGAGACCAGAGGCGTAATGGGACAGAGCCACAGATGTGACATTCAGAGCAAGGGAGATTCTGCAGTGACTTGCAACACCTGTGCCATGTTTGTCTTCCTCCTTGAGAATGTGCAAAACTACACTTGCAGCAAGTTCAAGGTGGTTGACTTTATGGAAGAGAAGAGGGTACAGCAACTTGAGCCTCACCTATCCACACTTTGACCTATCAGACAATATGAGAAATTTCTAGACTTTCTCTGTCCTGGAACAGCGATGTGGGGTAAGGGGGTAAGAGGACACCTAGCTACTTTACATGAATTCAGATCTCCACGGCCTGATGAGCTGCAGCCAAGGGTACAAAAGGAGCTTGCAGATGTAATCTCAGTCTCTGTCTATAATCTCTGGGAATTCTTGGAGAACAGGTGACCCTGCAGACTGGAGGCAGGCAAGCGTTGTCCGAATCTCCAAAAAAAGGGAGGGAAATGAAGACCCAGGTAACTACAGACCGGTCAACTTGAGGTCAATACAAAGAAAGGTCCTAGAACAGATAATTAAACCGTTGGTCTGTGAGCACTTAGAAATGGATACTATAATTACTAATACCCAGCATGGGTTTCTCAAAAACAAGTCATGCCAGATGAAGCTCATTTCTTTCCTTTCCTTTTCCTTTTTTCCTTTTTTGGATAGAGTTACAAGATTGGTGGATCAGGGGTATGCTGTGGGCATAGTGTATCTTGATTTCAGTAAGGCTTTGGACAAAGTTCCCCCTGATATTCTTGCAGAGAAACCGGTACAATGTGGGACTGGACTGAGAAGAGCTTAAAGGACTGTACAAAGAGACCAGGGGGCACATTTGGCCCATAGGCCTGAGGTTCCTCACCCCTGCTTTAAAAAGACTGTCTTAAAGCACATGTGTCAGAAATACTTGCTCATTTTTAGAATTTCTAAAGTATGTTTCTAAAATGTAACCGAGGCAGCAAGCATACTGAACACTGCCATAGTAAAAAATATGGATTTGACTCCTCCTAAGATAAAGGCTACAACTGTGACAGCAGTATTTTCAAACTAGAGCTTGGGTTCAAGAGGCATTTTCACTTACAGATTCAGAATTCTGGGATGGGAGACAACATGAGCCCGAGACTCGTGCTGGCTCAAAGCTTGTCCAAAGCATTGCATTCATACATATCACTCTAAATTTCTACTCTTCTCTGAAACTTACAAAAAATATTAAATAGCAAGAGGTTTCATCTTTCACAGATCACATGAGCTACGCAAGTAATAATAAATTGCAGTTGTTGGTTTGTTTGTTTTATTTGTCTTTTTTAAAAAGCATACATACAAAATCAAAAAATCTCATTCCATTTGCTGAGGGTTTATTAAAGAAAATGCACTTACTCTTTCATATGTACATTAATAAATGTGGTTTCACAGATGTCAACCTAGCTCAAATCACAGAGCCATAGTTAGCCCCCCTATGGTGACCTAATGGGCAGTGTAAGTTACATATTGTATTTAGAAGTCCTTCCAACAAAACATTTTAGCAATCATGAAAAATACAGGGTGCAACAGTTAATATATTCCATAGGTAGATAATTTCTTTGGTTATAGGAAACAAAAGTATTGAGTTTCAGGAATGGTTCTAGTGATGGTTAAAGGCCCACACAAGGGAAATTTGCTCAACAAAAGGTACAAAACATAACATCTCTCTGCCACAAACCTTTCGTTGATATGACATACACATTGCACTACTCAGAGGAACAAACATATCTAAACACAAACAAACAAAAAGTGTATGTGTACATACAGCCAAATCAAAATTAAATAGGTATTACCATGATATTTGCTTGCTTTTATGCAACCTCCTCTCTTCACTGAGTTTTAAATACAGAACCATGGGGAAGGAAACCCCACCAAAATGTTTACTAAAATAATTTCAGTTACCAACCATGCTTGTTATTTCTCCTGGAAACCCCAGCTAATAAACGCTACAACTGCATTTTAACAAATGTGGTAAAATATGACTAATAAAAGTATAATGAGCATATACTTTGAACAGCTATATACATGTTCAAAGGTGACTATAGTAGCGTAGGTACAGTAAATTGGGGGTGGGGGAGATCACACTGTTTTGACAAAATGATAAAGTTTATTTCTGGGCAAGTTATGTACAAATTACAGCCAACAACAAACTTTTACCAGTCTTTCTAAACAAGTTCCAGTTATTATATATATATTTTCCCACGAATTGACACTATGTAAGTAACATTGTTACTTACAGGGACATTGTTAATTGCAGGGACGCGGGTGACGCTGTGGGTTAAACTACAGAGCCTAGGGCTTGCTGATCAGAAGGTTGGCAGTTTGAATCCCCACGACGGGGTGAGCTCCCGTTGTCCGGTCCCAGCTCCTGCCAACCTAGCAGTTTGAAAGCATGTCAAAACGCAAGTAGATAAATAGGTACTGCTCCAGCGGGAAGATAGACGGCGTTTTCGTGCGCTGCTCTGGCTCACCAGAAGCAGCTTAGTCATGCTGGCCACATGACCCGGAAGCTATACGCCGGCTCCCTCAGCCAGTAAAGCGAGATGAGCGCCACAACCCCAGAGTCGTCCGCGACTATTTAAACTGCAATTCAGTTTAAAAAGCAAATCAGCTTACATGACAGAAAACTGTTCGAGTTCATTACCTTAGGCTTTACAATTTGAGGAAATTATCTAGAGTGACCATCATGTTCTTCTGTGAGGGATTGAAGAAGAACTGGGGGGGGGGGCAATGCTCAGTGGTATATGTTTTGCATGCAAAACAGCCCAGATTTGCTTCCTGACACCTCCAGGTAGAACTCAGAAAAACACCGTCTGAACCCCTGAAAAGCCACTGTCTGCCAGGGCAGACAAACAACAAGGGGACTGTGGTCCTCCAGATGTTACTGGACTACAACTCCCATAATGCAGCAGCATTGTGCAGGCCACAGGCTCCATCATCAGAGTATACAAGTGGTTTTCAGACGGGTCAGTAGCCACAACTCAGCAGGAATCGGGGGGATGCTGAAACCCAACACTTCATTTGGGCTCTTTCTTGCTTGTGTACAGACTGCTAAACCATGGATAAGCATTATGGGCACACCAAATCTACCAGGAAAAGCAAAAAAGCAAGCAAACAAACAAAACCTGACAGATACATATTTCTGAAGTAGTTTTCTACACTAAGGTGACTTACAATGTGTCTTGGCATAGTAGAATAAAGAAACATGTGATATGCCAAAACAAGTGCACTTATCTGCTTCTCTGGGTCAGTTTTTGCTTGAAAACTTTTATTTTTAAAAAAGTGCTTGCTGCATGGGGCATTTCCCCCTCATTTAGTTAACACATTAAATGGAGGAAATGTACCCAAGTGGCAAAAATCAAGACACATTGGGTGATTATTATTGTTTTTTGCCCCTGGCACCCCCCCCCCCCCGGAAAGAAAACTGTAAATGGTTAAGTGGCTGAAATTTGGGGACACTGTATATTACTGTGCAGCTCACAATCAATTAGGAAGATTGCATTGTTGGTCTGCTTCTGTGTTGTTTCTGCAATGAAAAGCACGCTCAGGGTAGATTTCACCCCATTTTTCATAGGACACAGTTTCTCCAGTAGCAGAATGTGGGGTGGGGTGGAGCCACAGAGCTCCCCTCCCAATGCCAGAGTTGCTGCTGCTTTCCTACACAAGGCTGGGAAGAGGTGGCAGCAGGGGCAGGTCTTTGAGTGGAACCAGTGGATTGGGAGCAAGTTTTGCCTTGTGCCAGCCACACGGCCACAGTCTCACTCCTGTAGAGCTTCATAACGTATGCACAGTACTATGGAAAGCACACAATGAAGCCAAATTAAAATGGTTCACATGGACATACTGTATGCAGGGGTCAGCAAACTTTTTCAGCAGGGGGCACCGCGGTCCACTGTCCCTCAGACCATGTGGTGGGCCAGACTATATTTTGAAAAAATATAATGAACGACTTCCTATGCCCCACAAATAACCCAGAGATGCATTTTAACTAAAAGCACACATTCTACTCATGTAAAAACTCCAGGCAGGTCCCACAAATAACCCAGAGGTGCATTTTAAATACGGTAAAAGGACACATTCTACTCATGTAAAAACACGCTGATTCCCGGACCGTCCGCAGCCCAGATTTAGAAGGCGAATGGGCCGGATCCAGCCCCCGGGCATTAGTTTGTCTACCCATGGTATAAAGGAACCATTTCTATCTGAAAACACACACACACACACAGTATACGCCACACTTGAACTGCAACATCAGGAAATTGAAAGCTATAATATAAAAATGTCCCAGTGACCATTAATCTACAGACACCTTATAGCACAAGGCATAATGACTCCTACTGGAGTTTTACATATTTAAAAAGTAACATGCTATAAAATCTGTGTATTACACTATGCATGAAACAGAAGCGATGGCGATATAAATCCTTAAAGAAAAGTTGTTAATGTGCATGCAGAGTAGCTACATTTTAAACCTCCATATCTCAGCTGCTTTAATTTTTTGAACTATGCAAAGACACTAATGGCCTTTATAATTTCATGCCATAAATTAAACTTGTTTTCAAATTATGGGAAAGCAAAAAAAAAAATGGTTTCAAGCCAAAGTATCTCTCTCTCTCTGGGTATACATATGTATACACTGTATATTATATAAAACATTTAAAAAAATAGCACTAATTTTCCCATTGACACTTTTCAATGCTGGATTCAGAATGCCCCAAAACAGAAATGCACTTTCTTTCTGTAGAAGGACTTGAGTTCTAGTAGAAGCTGCCATGAAGAGAGGCTGTTTACTTCAATTTCCCTTCCTACAGTCCCCCAGTGTTCTGCAACCTTCCAGGGCAATTCCACTAATTGAAAACTCTGGATCCAACTGGAAAAAATCCCCAACCTAAGTCGGCTGTGCCCTTAGTTCAGTGTTTTAGCTCATACACCAGGGGTGAGACAGGGAACATCCAAAAGGAAAAGGTAAGTAGGCCTACTACCATACTCCTTCATCAGACCTGCATGTAGACTGTGCCAGCAAGGAGCACAGCAGCCACCATTTCCATACAAATAGTCAAGAGAACTAGGAAAAAGTCTCCAGGATATTGATTATGGGTCAGAGGTGTCCCAGATGCACATTGACAATTTTCCAAGTAGTTGTTCAGATAAGCCTTAAATGTCAGCTCTGTTGACAAGTTCAGCCCGAGGGAAGTAGCCATCGCAGAAAAGCAAAAGCAAGGCTCAAAGAATTGCAAGAGCAATCTGTGTGTTGAAGCAGCCATGCTCAGCAAACAAAAACATGGCACACCCATAGCTGCCAAAAACCCTCTCTGTCTCAAGCTGCATACACACATTTTATTTTAGAATCAATGGAGACTGAGTTCTTCTTCTTTTTCTACACGGCGCATGCACAATCTAGATGTACTGTGGTTGGTTGTTGTTTTTTCTCCTGAAAAGCACTTCTGAAGAAACTGATTCCGTATCGAAAATAAAAGATTTTTCTGCATTACCCCACAATATGTCCATTTGAGAACAAATGAAAACAGATGTAGGCAGTCCTGGCAACTGAGGGTTTATGCACACCTGCTCAAGATGTTGTGTGGGGGCATATACTAAGATCTCAATCACCACGTCCTTCTTCATCCACCTGAGGCATGTGCAGGGAGGAAAAGGCATGGATAACCTTATCAAGGTGGAGGGTTTTGAAAACACATTAAGCATCCACACCTACCTTTGTTGTTGGCAGGAATTAGACTCAATCTACATTGATACCAACATGTAGAGGGGAAGCAATGAACAATTCTGGATTCAGGAAAAACTGCACTTTTGTACTACAAATAGGTTGGTGTGTAAAGGTAAAGGTAAAGGTACCCCTGACTGTTAGGTCCAGACTCTGGGGTTGCGGTGCTCATCTCGCTCTATAGGCCGAGGGAGCCGCCGTTTGTCCGCAGACAGCTTCTGGGTCATGTGGCCAGCATGACTAAGCCGCTTCTGGCGAACCAGAGCAGCGCACGGAAACGGCGTTGGTGTGTACGCAGTCCTAATTCACCAAAACTTTTAAGGTAGCTACCAAACTAAGGAATCTGAAGTAGTTGGACTATGTGGTACTGCAAGCACCGACAAACTAGACAGTACAGTCATCCTGAAATAGTGTAATTAAAAATGTACAGTTCAGCATCTATATCAAATACTTTGGATTTTAAAGTTGCCACCTTTAAAAATAAATAAATAAATAAATAAAAAGAAAGATTCAGACTTCCTGCTTGATTTCAAAGCTTTGGAAACCACTTGTCAATAAACAGTATTATTAAAGTGGTATTTATGGTTCCACATGTGACTATATTGCTGATGGGATGTTTGCCCGCATTTCATTCAGGTCATGCTCGCATCTCAAAGAATCTTGTTTTCAACTCTTAATAGTACAAGATTATCAATTCCTATGACCTCAGTGGCTCACATTAGATTTAACTGGATGAAAGAGGTTAGATTAAAAATAGTGTTACATCTCCCATTACCACACCTATTAGTTCTATAACCACTCTGAGATATTTTAAACATGACAGGGGAAGATGTTATTAGCTACTTCCCTATTATAGAAAAAGAATCAGTCTGGTAATAATAGCCTACTATTTGATAATCCCAGACATTTAGGCCTGGGATAATCCCAGACATTTAGGCCTGAAAACTGTGTCCTGTAGCATTTCCACTAGATCTTAAGTTCTAGCCAGCTCCAGTTAATATTTTGTTTGCTAATGATACAAATATGGTATGATCTAACGCAGTCCTATTGAATTCAAGGGGACACATTAGTACATGCTTATAAGCAGTTCTGTTTATATGAATGGGGTTTAAGTTTCTGCATAACCTTGTACACATTTGCCTGTGTAAATGAACACAAGTAAGCATACATAGGATCATGAATGTTGGCTGTCTTGTGTCTAATAACTGCACATCAGACTTACCTTGAAAGACACAAATTTTAGCTGGTTTTGGAATTGTACACTTAATTTTAAAATTCATCACTGTGAGACTGGCTTTTAAAGAAGGATCCAAACAATCTATGCACCTAAATATCCAGAAGACAAGCAATGAAGAACACACACACCCCTATCTCTCTCTCTCTCTCTCTATATATATATATATATATACACACACACACACACACACACACACACCCCACAGTATAAACTTTTCAGAGCAAATATATATATATTCAAGAGACTAGATTAGATTAGAAATCTATATTCAATTATATTACTAAAAATTCCAACATGACACTCTTTTAAATTCACAGGCTGGTTTCTACATTATAGTGTCTCCTGTTTAGGAGAAACTAAGATCTGAGCAATATCATCACTCAAATATTAGACAAAAGATGACACGAAGCCCTCTCTGTATACCTCTGGTCATGTTAAAGAGAGAAGACTGAATCAATGATTTTGACAAGCTTTCAAAAGCAACCTAGATAGCATTGTGCTAATTATTTCTTGAACAAACCTTAAGCGTGGAGAAATTTATTAACAAAGATTGCTGGACACAAAGACTATGTATCAGAAACAATACTTTGCATTATAGGCTATTTTTTTTATGTGCTGAGACTATTCTTCAGGAATCTAGCAAAAATATACTTCTTATTTATAAACATGCAAACTTACATAAACCGAAAACATTCACATACCCTATTAAATTTGCAATTTACTTAATTTAATACATATATTAGAATCTTATAAATGAATCTCTGCTATTTATTACTTATTTAAAATATTTCTATTTTGCTGTTCATCCCAAAGTGTCATAGCAGTTTGTAAAAATAGAAAAATATAATTGAACAACATTAGTCATGCAATAATACAATACAACATCAAAAGGTTTAGAAAGAGTAAAACTGAAAGACAAGCTAACACAGAACATGGAGCCTGCCTATTAATAGGTGTAACTTCCAAAACATCCTAAAACACTCCTGTGAGTGATGCTCTGTACACTCTGCATCCAGATTGCTCCAACTACTGGTTTGTCAAGCAGTGTGCACCTGACAGTAGTCACAACCTATCTTGTATCCATTCTGTCGTTCCTGAAATATTGACTTTTGATGTGTTTCCCCCCAAACCAGATTTGATCCAAATTGAGAAAAAGAATGACCTAGCTGCATTTTAAGCTGGTAATGTGTACAGTCACAGCTTGGAAAGTTTTGCTAGTGTAGTTGTTGTTTTTCAAAAAATATAGTACATTTATTTGGCTATAAAGCAAATAAGTGCAGTAACAAAAGTATTGTATACACTGAATGAAAAAATCATTTTGCCTTAGTAACATTGTTTTTACTAGTCCCTCCAAACTTCTGACATCTCATAAAGCTCTCGAAGTGCCTATTCACATTCTTGGTCAGTTTAAGAAAAATTAGTACACTTCTCACCATTCCCAACCAAGGCAGATGCTAGAACTAAAGTGCCTCTGGTTAGTTATCAGTATTGCAGATCAATAGTTCCTGAACTCCAAAGCCAAAGTTTGTTTTAGAAGGGATTTTGTCCCTTAGGCATTGAAGCTTATCACTAACACTTCTTGGTAAACGTTGCATCTATGAATTCACCCCTACTGGAGCTCAATATAAAGGAGGTTGCTCCTTCTTCCATCTTCCTTGCAGGAATAGTATTAATGGGCAACAGCAGTAGTAGAGAATGCTGTTCACGGCCAAAATAATTCACAACCAAGCCTCTAGCACTACTTTCGTACACAGCAGCACAGGTCTCAGATCAATTCAATGCAGAGACTCCTAGGACCAACTCTGTGATGTGCTAAACCAGAAACACACACATACCAAGCATCTTACCCCATGTTTGCTGCTTTCAAAAGAATCAGCCCCTACAGTCCATGCAAGTTCATTCCAGGGCAAACAATTCTGCAATGTGCGAAAATGCCCAGATGTGGATGCAAGCCTTTTACACAATGGAAGATTAAGGAAGCTATCAAGGCACAGATAAGATTTGGCAAAACAGACACTTTGTTTTTGTTTTTTTAAAAAACTTTACATTTTTTTAAAAAATATTCACGTTAAAGATAAAACAAAGCAGATGCAAAGACTAACATAACAAGCTTAATACTCAATAACAAGGCCTACTGATAAACTTAATGTTTCCTTACTCCCTTCGATTTTCTATACACCATGTACTTCACAAGCTCTATCTGCAGTGATGACAAACCAGCAGAAAATAGCATATTGGGCTGCAATGTGTCAGTGATATTTCCTTGGAGAAAATTAAACAAACACAGACTGTACAAGGGTACACACCTTGTGCAAGGGGTACAAGGTGTTATTTCAAGAAACACAGAGAAGCTAGGCCTCCTTCAGGAAGTTTCGCAAATATATTGTATTTACAGAAAACTGACTTTTGCTGCTCATGTGTTGTATTTTATGCATTTATATCTCACCCTTCAGTGTAAAACATTTTTACAATAATTAGACAACTAGCATGCTTCAGCAAAGCAGTAAGGTTTTAAATCCCAAAGAAGGATTCCTGTGCTGAGAAAACTGAAATAAAGAGTTTCTTCATAGATTACTCTATGAGTAAAACACCAACAGCAGCATCTCCTGAGCAGAGTTTCTTTCTGGGGTTGCTGCTTGTCTATGAAAATCAGCTCCTAGGAGGGTTCGGAGACTCTTAGAGCTCGTTTTTGGAGTGCAGGAGGCAGGTTGTGGGAGGGCAGGGAGATAAATTGGTAAAAGTCACTCTTCTCCCTTCAGCCATGGGGATCCCAGTCCTGGATCAAACGCATTTCATGGATGGAAGGAGCCACATCATTTGCAGAACACGAAAGTCTGGATCTAACCCTTTGAGGGGTTTAAAAGGGGGGAAGGGTATAATCCAGGTCTGTAAATCTATATTTATACTATAAATCTGCACTAATACACACACACACACACACACACACGTGTATATTTATATACATGCATTAAATATATAAATGACCCTTTTTCTCCTTTCCATCCTGCACTAACACCATTCAGATAGGAACACCATGATGAAGGCTCAAAAGGATATACATAGGTCATTAGGGCCCAGTAACTAGGTGGAATCATGCCATCAAGGAGCCAACTCAGAAGCTAAAAAGGCATGTGCAAAAAAATTGTGGTTTAATAACTTGTTAGAAGCCCAATTCCTAAGAGTGGAGAGTCGAGGCTTTGTGATGCCACCATTCTTTACGTACTTCCTTCTTAAAGGAACCATCTCAGAGACCAGAGCTCTACTCTTTCCCCCCAAATCCACCATCCTTGATTAGCCAAATTGGTGTCCCACCAGGTATTGTGACCTACAACCCCTGACCATGCTGGCTGGAGGGCATCATGTTTACTATTCCTCAATGTACAAATAAAGCTTCCTGAGAAGTCATTTCATAGTCACTTGAAAAATCCACTTCAGAAAGTGTGCTTGACAGCCAGGGTGTGCACAAATCCCCATGTGCTAAAGCACTCTGCCGTGTCTTGTGCATTAGCACATCCAAGGTGTGTGCTTTCTGGCCGTTAAATGTAGAACCTGTCATGCATCTCTGCTTATTTACAACCGTCACTGACACGCGGCAGACCCTTACGATATTTTGCCAGGTGCCTGATGACACCTAATAATGTCCACTGGCATGCCTGAAACATTTATCAAAATTCGCCAACTGCTGCCTCACAGCACTTTCAAGCCATGGGGAGCTCAGGAAATGAGGCCAACTTTTAGGGATTTAGCTGTCACTAAACATGGACTTAAAAAAAAAAATACTTGCAACTTACCTGGGAATTTACAAACTTCATCCCACTCCAGTGTGATTTTAAGCTAGAAACAATAAAGCTAAGACAATGCTGAGGCAACACTGGATTGTTATTAGGGCTGAAAATCAAAATCATATGAGTTTGAAGTGATTAAATCTGTATTGTATATAAACAAACAAAATATTTTTTTTAAATGTTGCTGCTGCTTTTTTATTTTTTTTTATTTTTATTGATGATGATGATTGTCTCACAACACATGCTACACATAAATGAAGCACACCCTTTTTTGAAAGAGAGAAGGGTTTTTTTCTGGGCTCAATTCAAAGTGCTGGTTTTGACCCATGAAGCCTTATGCAGCTCAAGACCTCAGTCAGTAAGTCAAGGACCGCCTCTCCCCATATGAACCAATAGGACTCTGCATTCATCATCTGATGTCCTTCTCTGTGTGCCTTCTCCAAAGAAGGTGCAGGTAGTGGCAACACAAGAAAGGGACTTTTCAGGGGTGGCTTCCTGCCCATGGAATGATCTCCACCAAGGCGGCACAACATGCACAATCACTGGCTACTTTTAGGCGCCAAGCAAAAATGGTTGTTTTCAGCCAGGCTTTTGGCCTTTAACTTCTAGTGCTTTAGATAACATAGCCTCCTTCAGTGGGTGGAATGCATTTGACTGCCATTTACCTATATGACTGTTTAAGTTTTTATTTTGTTTTCGTTTTATATAGGTTTTAATATTTAGATTATATTGTAAGTTGCAAAAAGAAAGAAAGAAATGAGAAGATGTCTCCCACCACTGAGTTCTAAGTAGCTAAATAACTAATACTTTGCATTTTTTTAAAAAAAAAAATCTGCTGTCTGATTGAGGGTATGTGCAGCACACCAACTCTCCACCCAAATGCTCCCTTTCCTCTCTACCTCCCAGTAAGAAGCAACTAAGTGACTGACCAGGGGTCAGGTGAGTGGCAGCACCCAACCACACCATCTGCTACTGTGTTCTATGCACCAAATATTGTAGTTACTAAAGTGCAAACACTTATTATTCACATTTACCACTTAAGAGTACAGCTTCACATAATATTAATGTGAATTTCTGGATGGGGGGGTGGACACAGAATCTAGTAGTATCACTGATGTTCTTTGAGAACAAAAACAAAAATCACAAATATACATGAAAATACACTAGAATAATTTGTTCAACGTGCATTTGGGCACTAAAATACAAATCAAGAATCATCTGTGTAACCCACAATTAAGCTTTCAAACAGATATCCAAGGGCCTTGAGTGAACCAACGCAATAATAATAATAATAATAAATCTGTAAAATCAGAATAAATCAAGGGATTGTTAGGATCTGTATTTTCCAATTGTATATTCTGAACAATTACTAATTCAAAACACTAACCATACACAGGATGTAGGGATAACAGAACTGCAGTCAAAGTCTAATTACTCAAACTGGAACTGTGTCTACATAACACACTGGGCAAGAAAAGGCCAACTGGCAACTCATGGCAAATTGCTCAGAATGATGTTAGGACTGAACTGAAAGGAGTGTAGTAATTTATGGACGATTTCACACATCATAAAAAAGACCCACCCCCTTCAGTGATATTTTTGATGGATTAATAAAGCATGTCCAAAAGGGGGCATGTGTGATTTCCCATTGTTACTCCACATGAATATTGTGTAAAGAAAGCACATTCTCACAGGCAGGCTCACAGTTTTGCTAGGCCATAACAATGAGACCACCAGAGCATACGATGGCAGTACAGACATCTGGTTGCAGGGGCACTAAAGGGGCAAATCCAACTAGCTTTATTGGCCCTTAGTGCCCTGCTATGGTAATATAACCAATGCTATTTTTCTAGAAAAAGGGGTGCCGGAATTCACCATGAACTGTCTTACAATGGTAATGGTGCCCACCTGGGAGGTGCCAGATCTGAGTTCCAGAGAGTTTCGGCTGAAGAAAAGCCCTGAATGTAACCATATCTGATGAGTTATGTAGTGCTGTGCCATCTATACAGTACTACATGCTCCCTAATTGGCTGGGGCAGAAGCCCTAAACAATGGCACCAAAAGAAGTTGATGAAAAGATGTCCAAAAGGTTCAAGAGGATTTTTGCCCCATCAAAAGCACCATTCACAATGAAAACGTTAGGTGGGAACATTCAGCACAGGAACAGACCATTTCTACTAGTTGCTGAGCACGTGAATGTCCTACCTTTGATGCTAGAGGTCTGGCTGGTCCTACTGCTTCTCTGTGTGCATGAACAGGCCAGGGAATGAACAGCTGAAGACTGTGTAGGGTCCTTGTAGCTCATAGCTGTCACCCCTCCCTTTTTTTGCGGGAAACTCCCTTATTCCAATGCCGTTTCCCGCTGCTATCCCGGATTGTTGATATCCCTTAAATTTACCAGATTTCAAAGGAAGCAGCTCCTCTCCCTCCCTGCCAGCCAGGGAGGCTCCTCAGCTGTGTTGCTCGGCTGCCAATAAGGAGTCTGAGACTGACTGGGGGCGGAGCTTGCATGCCTTGTGCAGCCAGACCCTCAAGCCCAACCAGACAGACAGCTTGCCAGCCATCTATGCGCTCGCTCTTTCGCTCACCCGTTCGCGCACAGCCTCTGGAGTGCAGGGTGGCGAGGCTACTTGGTGCTATTGCCTCGTGGCATCCCTTATTTTCAAATCTGAAAGTTTGGAAAAATCCCTTATTTTCAAATCCGAAAGTTGACAGCTATGTAGCTATGCAGACCTTCGCCACTCTCATATGCTTCCCAACTTGCATAGAGTACCGGTACTTTGTTTTCAGATACAAAAGCACTGACTGTACTTGCTATTGGTTCAAGGAAGAAGACAGACTTTGGCTGCAATCTAAGCAATACGGGGCAGGGTACAAGAGTGGACAGTCCCCATTCTCACACATGAAGAAGCAGGCTGCCTTTTTATAGAACTGCTGTTTTATGCAGCACCCATAATTCACACACAAGCACTTGACATCTCTTTGTTGGACTTTTAACTTGTTGACTTACTACCCCAGAGCACATCATCTCTAGGCATTAGCGCTTTGACACTATTGGAAACAGACAGGCAAGGTTTATAGACAGAAAAATGTCTTGTTTTTATGGCTTGCACAATAGGGAATTCCTATTATTGTTAAGGCTATATAAAAATATTGATCCACTGTTATGCCTTAAAATGTAACACGGGCTCTTTGGAGGAAAAAAGGGGGACGGTTAGTGTGTATCATGCAATTCTTCAATTATAGTGGCAATTGATAAGCAAATGCCTACCTAACTTTGAACTGACTTTTTGGGTGCATGCACTTTTTTCATCTGGAGAGGAGGAAGAGAATTTTTTTTTAATTGCTTGTCATATTCTATCTTTTCCTTTTATTTATTATTAACAACAACATTTTGGTTGTCTGCTTTCACTCAGGGACTCCAGGGAATTTTGCAAGCATTATAAAACTTCACATTATCCCTTTGAGGTAAGCAAGTGTTATGTATTTCTTCATGTACAAAATTAAAAACACAATAATTAACATGCTGCCAAATGTGAAAATGCCAAACAGCTACAATTCCTAGTCCTCTTCATCACATTGGCATGGCATTTTTCCAAATACTGGCTTTTGGGAGGGGGGAAGCAAACATAATAAATCCAAATTACAGATTTATAGGCATTTTCCAACATTTTTTTTTGAGTTCATTCAATGTTATTTTTTTTTCTATTATTCTGGACACCTCAAAAATTGATATCATCTTCAGAAACTACCACTGAAATGATAATCAGGTTGCAAATCCTATACACATTTAGATGGGAGTAAAATCCTATTGAATTCAATGGTGCTTACTTCTGAGTAGACATGAACAAGATTGTTCAACTATTCTAAACTCGTCCTGAAGATACATTTATGAAGTCACCTTCAGGACATTATCAGGCTTGTTCTTATTAATATTCACTCTAACATCGTCAATGTTCCTTTGTTACAGATTCAAACTAATTAGTAAGTCCCAATAATCTTCAGTGCCTATCAATACATTAGAAACAGTCATATTCTCTTTGTATACTTTCACTTTCACATATGAATGACTGCTGTAAACAAGAAGGCACTGCGCTAAGATCTGATGTAGGCCCACCAGCGGTCCCCTTCACATATTGTCATGGTGACAAGGAGCTCACCAGCACCAACTGGTACCCACTGGGGAGTGCAGGGCAGGGGCAGGGCAGCTAACAACAGGGAGAAAGCAGTTAATAATAGGTGGACATAATGGTGGGTGGTGCATAGCAAAACTGCAATCCCATGCATACTCACATGTCATTAAGTTGTCCCGCAAGACCCTCAGCAATTTTCAACTGGTCCGTGGGAAAAAATATTTGGAAAGCATTGATCTAGAAAGATGCCTCGGGTCACACATATGCAGGGGACAAGTTCTATGCAGCAGGCTCCTATGTTTTTCAGAGGCAGATATTCAGCAGGTGTAGCTTTCCCCAGAATGGAGATTTAACTAAGTTTAGGAGCCTGCTAAGGACGCGGGTGGTGCTGTGGGTTAAACCACAGAGCCTAGGGCTTGCCGATCAGAAGGTCGGTGGTTCGAATCCCCGCAACAGGGTGAGATCCCGTTGCTTGGTCCCTGCTCCTGCCAACCTAGCAGTTTGAAAGCACGTCAAAGTGCAAGTAGATAAATAGGTACCGCTGCGGCGGGAAGGTAAACGTCGTTTCTGTGTGCTGCTCTGGTTCACCAGAAGCGGCTTAGTCATGCTAGCCACATGACCTGGAAGCTGTACGCCAGCTCCCTCGGCCAATAAAGCGAGATGAGCGCCGCAACCCCAGAGTCGGTCACGACTGTAACTAATGGTCAGGGGTCCCTTTACCTTTAGGAGCCTGGTACAGGCATCAAAATAAATGATCCCTGCATTTTAACATTTAAAAGGAATTTCAGGGCATGTAAAGTTGTCGGACCCAGAAGACCAGTAGACCCTTTGCTAGTTTTGGCTGCACACATTTTTCACCCTGCTTCTTCATCAGCCTCACATTCAAAATGCAAACTGTTGGATTACCAATCAATACACACTCATTGCACACTCAACCATACTAGCTTCCACATGCATAAGTAACTATCAATTCCAGATGCACAAAGCATACCTAACTACAACTAATATTTCTGAATCCTTCTGTAACTTGTGTAAACAGCAACACATAGCATCTGCTGTACTCCAGCCTAGCAAAAAACCATAATGACCCTTCCAAATTTCAACTATTTCACAGACGTTTTCAATAATCTTCCTCCAGAATCTCATAACATGCTATTTCCTCTTAATTGGGTGATAATTAGCACACAGTGTACAATTCCCTTTATATTTTAAAATAGCCACCACAAAGCTTTGGTACCACGCATACAGCATTTTCTTGGGAGTAAAGGATTTCATTAAAAAGACATTGAGGAAGCTTCATACGTTCTTATCCCTATTATTTCAACACATTTATAGGCACTTACAATAACTTGTATTTGTATAGTGCTTTTCCTTAGTGCTCCAAATCCTGCTGTTATTCTAACACAGATTTGGGGTGAAACCAGCAAGTTCATTCCTGATCTGTTTCCGATGGGTGTCTTCCCTTTTTCAAGGCACTTCTGCCACTGTTAACGTTTGTTGAGAATTTCTTGTTTTGCTGCCTTTCAGCTCACAGTCTTTCAGTTTAGTTCTTTCAATGCATTGAATTCTTCAGCCACAATGGACTTCAAAGTAAAGTGAATCTGTTTTTTATCATGCAGCTGGGGAAAAATAACTTGACCACTACCATCTTTTCGGGTTGTTGTGTTTTTAAAACAAAAACAAAACTCCAATACTGAGAAAATGTTTTTTTTTATTATAAAATGTTTCTGCCATTTTGTATCACTTGTCCTGAACACATAATTATAAACAAAAACTTCCAAATTAGAATTACCTAGTTGAGACACACAGATGAGCCATAGCACAGTGACAGGATACATGCTTTGAATGCAGGAGGTCCCAGGTTCATCCCTTTGCATCTGTGGCTAACATGGTCAAGTAGTAAGCGACAAGAAAGATGCTCTGCCTGAGACCCTGGATTGCTACCACCAGTCAAGAGTAGACAATATTGAGCTAGATGGAACCATAAACCTGATGGAGAGCTTAGTAGCTCACAAATACTCACAATGCATTAGAAAAAAACAGAAACCTACCCAGAGCTTGCCAGTCACAGGTATTAGCTGACTCCATGTTTGAACTGGAAACCAGTGTGCACTATAAGAGAAATGTGCATCTTTAATCATGCAACACTTCCTAAAGGAATTATTGAAGTGATAATAACTACAAGTTAAATTCTTTATCTTTATATCTTTGCAACCTTTGCTTAAAAACTATCATCTGGAATCATCCTTGAGCACTTGAAATCAGGAGTTCTACTTCAAGAAGGCAGTGGTATCACTGTACCCACCCAGTCCATGTTTCAAAGCAAATGTGATTATCCCAAGGCAGTGTGCACTTTTCTGGTTACTCATAATGAGCTACTACCAAAGCACAAGTCCCTTTGCTTTAAAAAGAGGCAAATGTTTGATCTGCATTGACAATATTGTGTTGAGTATTATGAGGTATAAAAGAGTCACAGTGGCCTGATTTCCATGCCATGCTAAACCATGGTTTATTGTGAAGTGTGCAGGTTCCAGGAGAGCTTTGCTCCTCCACTGATGTTCTGGTGCTGTGCTGCATTGAGGTAAGTAATGGCCTGGCTTGGCTTAGGTTTAGCTCTCTTCAGACTAACCACAAGCTGATCCTCTGAAATCAGTGACACCACTCAAAACATGTTTAAGGCTGGATCCAACCAAGTATATTCAAGAATGGTCTTGTAAACCTTGCTGAGAATCTTCTCACTCACATGCACACTGAAATTGTTATACACACAGCTCCTTCGGTTTCAGTTTCTATGAATCAGTAGTAAACAGGGTCTGGATTTCTGCCCACTGATACATATGTGATTCAGAGTGACATCATACCAAAATCAAGATGCGTGCTTGCACATGTGACAAGCCTCTAATTTTACTGGCATGCATGACATACCATAAGACTGTGGAGCTCCAGTATTTTCTGGCTGAAAAATGTCCATTCCTGAGTGCACTTGCTGGCAACACATGGAGCATGAAAACAAGAAATCTGTACACCTCTGATGAGCTCAGAAGTTTCAAAAGAAGCAGGCAAATTGTGTTTCTCTCATTTCTCACTTTTCATGCTTAACAGGTGCTTTTTCTCTTTTGAAACTTGGGTTACTCACTTTAGAGGACAAATGGATAATGTGTTCCTTTGCATAACATGAAAAACAGGCTGCAGCTGTCGTATGTTTTTCAATATCTAATATCCACAGTAGCAATTAAATGTTTTTTCACCTAGGTTAAAATAATAGGAAAGTGGGGAGGAAAGTTGCAACTTTACTCCACATAGGAGTATTTTCACCTAGCCAATCATTCTCAATGGTGTTTTATCAATGGTGTAGCTATAAACCAGTGAAGTTTTGAGCATGGCTTAAAAATTACTGCAATTTTGCATGCTCAGCACCTGGTATTCAGATTTTTAAACGACTTCCTAAAGTGACATTTTAGGAACAAAAGTAGTGGAATAAAATGCATTTTTTTGTTTGATCTAGAGAAAAGAGGTGTGCATGAAGAAACAGTTGTCATCACTACACGGGCAATACCTCAAGGACTGCCTCTCTCCATATAAACTGACCTAGACTATGTTCATCATCTAAAGCCCTTCGTTTGCCTCATCCACACGAGGTCTAGAGGGTGGCAACACAAGAATGGGCCTTTTCTGCAGTGGCTCCCCGTTTGTGAAATGCTCTCCACAGGGAGGTTTGTCTGGTGCTTTCCTTATATATCTTTAGGTGCCAGGCAAAAACGTTCCTCTGCAACCAGGTCTTAGGCTGATTCATATTCTATGGCCTTTTAAAAGTGTTTGTGGGGGGGGGGAGGTATTGATTTGTTGGTTCTTGATTAACTATTTATTTGTGCTTTTATCTCAAATTTTTATCTTCTGAACTGTCCTGAGATATTTTGGTGAGGGGCAGTAACTAAATCTAATAAATAAATAAAATAAATAAATGTCCGTTAGGAGAGAGAGGGGGAAACCAAACCAATTCTAGGCTGCAAATTCTGATCCAATCCAAAAGTCCCAGACCCCATATGATTTGCTCACCTCTCCTCTCTTTCAAGGGGGCATAATGTAACAGAGAAGCAAGATTCCTTCCCTCAGAAAGGCCCTCTTATACTTAAGCAAAGCTCCATGAATGCTGACAATGCTATACAAATCACAGGTTGCCAACCTTTTTCAGCCAGGGGGCACATCTGGGAGTGCCATGGGCAGCAGTCACAAAATGGCTGTATTGGGAGCATAGCACAAAATGGCTGCCACATCTAAAAGAGCACAGAATGGTGCAGAAATGTGCTCCTTACAATCAATGGGAGGAAAGGCGCCTACATCTGTCACTACCGTGCTCCCTCACAGAGAAAAGCTCTGTGCACCTCTTCTCTGTTCAGAATAGATGGGAATCTATTCAGGCAGAAGCTATTAAGGCAGCTTCTATGTAGGAGAGGCTGAGCCACTAAAAACAGAAACTGAGCATTGTGGGTTTTTGAGAGGACATTTACTAAGACTTTTGCAGTTGCCATAGGAGGTACTGGCACTCACACTGGTGCCCTTGGGCACCTTTTTGGTAATCCCTTATATAAATAATAAAGTTGGAATAACGTTTGTCAAGAAAGGGAATCCTCTGTGCCCTGATTAATCATAAATTGGGACCTATAAGAAGAATTCACCCCAGAAGTTTGTATTAGCCATACCCACACCATGGTTTCAGCGTCAAAACCAGCAAACCATGCTTTAGAGTGGCTTAATTGCTTTCTCTCTCCCCCCACTCCCCTGTGCTCAGTACTCAACTTTGTAAATTCATTCACCATCTCCATGGTTTCAGTAGTGTCTACAGCAGCCTTTACTAACCTTGGGTTCTTTACAGTTAAGAAGCTACAGAACTAATAAACTAGCCAATGGCTAATACAGGTTATTTCCAAGCAGGTAGTATGGCTATTGATGTCTGGCTCTGTGCAGTCTGTCTTAAATCAAGAGCAGAATAAACCATCTGCAACAAAGCAAATTAAGATGCTCAGTCTCATAGTCTCAAGACCATGCAAAGGGCAACAAAAGAACAGGATGTGAAGACAAAACCTATCAGGCACAGAGAACACTAGAAGCTAGAAGTTGTGTAGGTGTATTAGCAATCCTACTATCCATCTGTCATAAATCTTACTTGTTACCATACATCACCCACTGGCAGAGGGCTGTCTGCTGGAGGAATAACACTACGCTGAAATGTTCTGTAGTATATTAAAGCCTCTCTTTTTCTTACGCACTTTTCATTGAGACCATGGCTCTCTTGCCCATAGAAACGTGAGCTTCTAATGTATGTGATCAAAAAAAACATGAAAGTTTGCATTCATGTATAGGGGGGCGGGGGACATTCAAAGATGTTCACTGGCAATAAATCTTCACCAAATATGAGGAGACTGGAAATTTCTTACACTGCCATGGCTAACATTCCTGGGGTGCTCCAAGAATATCTGGAGTTTGCCTATCTGTCCACTTATATTTTATTAGGAATGTTAAAGACTGAGTTTACAATTAACTGAACAGACAGTGTACAAAAGGCTTTTAGAACTAGACCATATGGTCTAGGGAAAGGAACAATCTGGATGATCCACATTTCAATCTGCAGCCTTGTCCACCTCTATAACACATTATACTGCTGCAATAAAATATTAAGATAGATTGGTGTGTGTGTGTGTGTGTGTGTGTGCGCGCGCACACACACACACACACACACACACACACCAATCAGTCTTTCATATCACCAGGCAACAAGTTTTTTTCCAGCGAGGGAGAAAAGATTTTTTAGGAAAATAATATATTAATTAAACGAAATTAAAAACCCTGAAGGCTTTTGTACAGCTTCTCCAACTCCAATAAATAATATTTCTCTATGTAAATAGGTAACTGTCGAGTTTATGCTTTAGCATACCAGTTTTACACAGGATATGTCGGTTGAGGGCTTAATGTTAACAAATGACATATACTTGGAAATCAAACAAAAACAATCAAGAAACACCTATTATTAGAAAGCAAAGGACAGCTGACATGTTCACAGCTGGAACAAATGTAAATCATTCATCAGTTGTTAACATTTGCTACTTAGTTCAATGCCACTATCAAAATCTTTTTTAGAAAATTCTTCCCGGATGATGCCTGTTCACAGTACAGTAGGTACAGAAAATAAACCAAAAATAACACATGCACACTTGGGTGTGTGTGGAGGAAGCCACAACTTTTTGATGACACTAAACCCTCATTGTATGATGCAGAGCAAGATGCAACATTCAAATAAATATGTATGTATTTATTTTATGGAGTCTTCTACAAATTCAATAAATAAATACAGTAAATAACTCCTAAGCTTTTGCATAGTAGATCTGGTGGCTATCTAAAGACACAACTAATGTTACTTTTCAAAGGAATAAGATAACTAAGGTACCTTAATGAAGATGAGAAATGTCCATCACTATTATGGATGTGAGGTGGGCAAGTCTTTATGTTGCAGGCACCCCTGGAGTGTGTCATGTGACTGAGCATCTCTGCACATGTCAGCATGCAATTCTCCATAGAGAAGAGCTGCTTCTTGGTGCAGTGCCTTCCACGCTTGTGGGAAAGAGTAATATCAGTGCCTACGTGTAGAAAAAAGTGACAACGGTGCAACATTTTCCATAATGGATTGCTATTATCCTAGATGCTTTTTGAGACCTAGTCACTAACTCAGTTCTGTAAAAGTGACATTAATGTAAGAGAATCCACTGTTGCATTTTTAGAGGGTCATGATTTTTGGAAGGGAGGCAGGAAGACAGGAATTGCACTTCGGGAAATGCATCTGGGTGTGTACACCTCCTCCAAAGCCAATACCCCACCCTGCTGCATTAGGTGAGAAACCTATGATTCTCCAGATGATGCTGGACTACAACTCCCTTCCCAGACCACAAGCCATGCTGGGAACTGGGAGTCCCAACATCTGGAGGGCTGTACGTTCTCTCCCCACCCCCATGGGGATTAAATAATCTTTTGGAACATGTGGAATGGGCAAAGAGAACGCAGAGGCTTAATCCTCCAAGCAAAATTCTCCTACAATTTTATACACAGCGGAGGAGTGGTTGGTTTTTCTCTCTTCCCAAAAAACAGAGCCTTGTTAGATCAGGCCAAAGGTCCAGCTAGTTCAGCAACCCATTCTCACAGTGGTCAACCAGATGCCTATAGAAAATCTGCAAGCAGGACATGAGCTCAAGAGTACGGTCCCCAATTGCGTTTCCCAGCAACCAGCATTCAGAGAAACCCTTCAATACTGTAGTGCTGTACGCAGCCATCATGGCTGGAAGCCACTGATAGCTTTACCATCCACAAAGTTGCCCAATCCTCTTTTAAAGCCATCCAAGATGGTGGCCATCACTACAAACCAGCAATCAGGTTGCTACTCTGATTAGCAGTCCCTGCCAATGCCATCTATACTAGGAGTCTTTGTACATTGCAACACTGAGGAAAAGTTGGTTCCACAGTCTCCACAGGAGAATGTAAATAGGGACAACCAGAATATAAACGTGTTTGCAGGACAGACAGAAAAATAGCCTTTAAAAAAAAATTAAAGGACTATTTTCAAGTACCAAACCACAGTGAACAAATTACACAAATTATAGTATCCTGCTATAGGATGTCAAGTCACGTGAAAGACTCCAGGATTTCTTACTTCGGCTGAAGCAGGAACCTAATAATTAACAAATCAGATATCCGCAAACAGTGGGTAGCCATTACCACTGCAGATATTGTTGACAGCAGGAACTTCACACTCCAGCCACACTGGAAACTACAAAGATCATATTCAATCATTGAAACTGGAATATGAAACCATGGGAAACACTTTGTTAATATGTTGTTATTAATTCTGAAGTGTAAGTCGGAACTTTGAATACTCTGATCAACTCCTCTTACTTTTTTTCTTGGGGGGTGGGAATCACTAGAGGTGTGATAAAGCATGCAAGTCTCTCCGGGCTAAGTGCCCTCATCAAAGCATCTTATAGGTATATTAAAAATTGAATGGGCATAAACAACTTCAGCAGGCAGAGTTTGAGGACGATATTCCACTGATCTCTGAATTTCATAAACATCAACACTTGGGAGAGTTTGCATGGGAATAAGGCAACTAATTATTGTCTATTGCTTTAGGGCACGCCTGGTGCTCTCTACAGGTATCTCTACTGCTGCTTTTTTCCTAATGTATTGCCTCTTGAAAGCTTTCACTGTAACGACTTGCTGATCTACTCCAAAGCAATCTAAGTATACTGAAGCTACTTTATATTCCAAGAGAAATGCACTATAACTTCTGAAAAGATGTTTCCTAAACAGAAGCAGCAGTTGAGAATACAGTGTATGCTTTGCAAGTGAATAGTGAACAAAATTACTTCTACAAGTTGAATTAAATTGTAGTGTTCATCCTACGTAGAGTGTGTGCGTGTGCGTGCATGTTGTAACAAAAACATTAGTACTTTGCAAACAGAAAAACGCATAACATTACAAATCATAACATTGTAGCAAAGAACTGCATTTTTTTATTTTATTAGAGAATATTGCCCTTGCAGTTATCGTATGCCTAAAGTGGATATAACCATTTTATTTTGCAAAATTTCAGTAACCCTGAAGGCTGAATTCTGCTCCATATCCATTCCATTGAAAACATACATCTCTATGGTTTTAAGGATAAACGTCAAGGAGGAGGGTTTGAAGGCCCATCAGTTGATGGGGAACTGGGAACGCACAGGGTAGCTTTAGGCTCCTGATTGTTCCTTCCAAGCCCCACCCTTGCCCATCACATATCTGATGCCATGTATGGCATCAGATGTGGGCTGGGTGGGCTAAGCTTCCCCTGCCTTACAGACTGCACAGCAGAGCATGTTCTGAGAGCCAGGCAAGCGGGTGGTTGGGCCACTGAGAGTAGTAGCTGTTTTGCTTATACCAATTCACTCACTGAAATGGGCGGCATTCAGCTAATTGTCCCACTTACACAATGGGGCTTTCCCCCCTCTCCTTCTTTCCATACTCTCTGAAATTTGTCGGGGGGGGGGTGTTGGGAGAACCCCAGGAACAGCATATAGGAGTAGGAGAAAGTTCATCGTTCCATCTGGAAACTGAAATGCTTGTCCTGATGGAACAATCACCTCAGTCAGCGCAGTGTAAAGTCCTCCCAATGAGTATAAGAGAAAACTGGACCCAAGCCTAGCTAGGAACGCACACAGGCCTGATTTTGCTGGGCCATATGACCCTGAAAAGCTCTCTAGAAATCTAAGGGCGTAGCAGTATCTGTTGGTGTGCTGATGCTGTGAGCCTGTCCATCTCGTGTATAATCTGTATATATGTGTCAATAAAACCATATGTCACCAAAGGCAGAGGAGTCCCTTCATTCTAAGTCAACCAGATTCCCTTCATTCTAAGGAAGAGGCAGGGAGCCTCCAGCCCACCAAGCTACCCCATTTGGCCCACAAGACCACTCACCTGCGCTACACCCAGCATCATCAGGTGTGGGGCAGGTAAAAATCTGGCTCAGCCAAAAGTGGATTTGCTGATCAACTGTTCCTGCAACCCTCTATGCCAGGCACGTCCAACAGGTAGATTGCGATCTACCAGTAGATCACTGGACGACTGTGGTAGATCAGTGGGCTCCCCCCAAAGAAGCTCATCAACTTTGGCTCCCCTAAAAAAGCTCAACATTTATGTCCTGCACCCCCCAAAAACGTGGCTTTCCTAAAAAAAAGCTCCACACCTTAGACCTGAACCCCTAAAAAACGGGCCTTCCTGTTCACTAAAAAAAAGCTCAACAGTTTTGATCTGAACCCTGAAATAGGGGGTAGATCACCTCCAGTTTTTATCTCTGTGAGTAGATAGCAGTCTCTTGGGAGTTGGCCACCCCTGCTCTATGCAAAGAGAGCTAGCAGCTGATTGTTGGGTCTTGCAGAGAGCCCCTTGCAAAACCCTGTACAAGACAGCAATTTGAAACTGGTTTCTAAATACCTGAGAATCAACCGATTGTCAGGTTTTGCTGCGGCTTCTCAAGAAGGTATTGCACTGTACTTTTCAAAGCACTCTCATGACATATGCAAAGCAAACAAACACACAAACATTATGACATTGGATGACGGGCAGGTGGGTGATCCTGTCCATCTGTCAAACTTTATGCACAAGAGGTAGTGGAAATAACTAACTGGCCCTCTAGCCAGATCCAGTTCTGTACCCATGTTCTAAGACAATCTTGATTTTGCCTCTCTGACCACCTCAGTCCTGCCTTCACATAGCTGTCAAGCCGCACTGTTCACCGGCTGCCACTGGTATCAAAGCAATTTGCAAGTCAACTGTTCTCCATAAAACATCACAAACTAAGTAAATTCTACTATGCTAAAATCCAGGTAATTAGAACAAATCTACACTAGTGCACTAAGGCGTGTTTAAACTAATTTTTAAAAAGGAAGAATTTGGGCTACAAAATACAAGTTATGTGGGTCAATAAAACTGGCTTCTTTTGCATTGATATTTCATTCCAAACCCCGTGTTTCATTATTATCTTAGTGTGTGTGATCATGGGGAAAGGAGTAGTAGAGCAACCTTTATGCAGGAAAATGGAAGACATAAGGAATAGACATGTGACCATGTAGAAAGAAGACAGATGCTCCACTGCATGAACAAAGGAGCCGTTTACATACCTGGCAAGTACTGTTTTAAAACAGATTTTCATGAACACAAGACACAAGTAAGAGATTTTGGGGGGGACTAAATTCTACGCATCCTTCCACAATCTGCATAAAACTCCAAGTGCACAGAATTGCAAAAGGAAAGCATATGTGTGCATGCTTATCTACACACACTCTGAGGAATTAATGCAATACTGTTATCTCTTTGGTAGGATGTGGAAGCTGTTTTGAAAGTGATACAAAACTGAAAGCATGACACTGAAGACAAATGATTTATGAACTGAGTAGGCTGTGGCCCTTCGACGAGCAACTTACATACGTCCCAGTGGAGTTCAGCAAAAACAGCAAAAAATCTTTTTGAGTTTGGCAGGCCATCTCTGCAATTTTGAGCTTGCTTTTTTTTACTCGTTCACTGTTTCACCTTATTTTTCTTTTTTAAAAGTTTCCTTATCCTTTTGATTGTACACCTTTGCCAGGTTGGAACCATGTAAAACTTTGAAGGTGGTTTCAGAGCTTAGATCACAGGCCACCTGTGTGGGACTCTTAGCTGGGAGGCACATGTAAAACTCTTCCTAGATAAGAGATAGCTTAGGAAAAGCTAGCTAACAGTTAACTTTTCTCCCTGGCAGCTTCTTTCCACTGGAAAGTGTTCTTAAAATTGAGTTAACCACTATCAGAAGGATAGTTTTAAAAATAAATAAACACACAAACACACAAATAAGAACTATAGGAACCAACTTAAAAATGGTAGCCATCTTTCACTTGGTCTTAATACACACCACTTAACAGTTCCTCGCTTCCAGCCCTAGAAGCTTTCATTACTGAAAACTTGATACAGCACCATCTATCCTCCTTTGCTTGGAGATCCACTGAGTGACCTGCATACCACCAAAGCATCTCACAGTGTGGCTATGGTTCATGGTATTTGTATTCCATCCATCTGCCAAGGCGCTCAGTATTTCATAGAAGCCTACAGGCCTGTGAAGTTGGGGAGGCGGCCAAAGCTGTACATGAGAGATGGCTTGCCCAAGGCCATCCAGTGGTCTCCCTAGCCAAGCTCGGATTTGGGCCTGAATTTAACACATCCAAGCCCAACTCTCTAGCCACTATTCCAGCTTGGCTCTCCAGCATTAATGGGGTCAGAAATGTAGCACGCTAATAAAAAAAGCAATAGAAATTATAAATAAAACTTGTTATAGGAAATTAATTACTGGACTGGAAACGAAGAAATGGAAGGGGAAGAGAGAGCTGGGGGTTGCAATGATTTCCTGTTAATAAATGAATTGCTGGATTTTGAGAGGGGAGAAATAGCTGAGGTGTTCACTGATTTTATTTGGCTAATAAATTAATTGGGGAGAAAAAGCTGGGGTGTGGAGTGCTTTTATTTTGGCAATAAATTAATTGCTGGAAATTAAGAAGGGAAGAAGCAGCTGGGTTGTGCAATGGTTTTTATTTTGGTAATAAGTCAATTCCTAGATACTTTGTGGTTAAAAGGGGTTCTGCTGTTAATCCAACTGATGATCAGCATTTATAATTCTTCATGAAATTCCATATAGAATGGAACTTTTGACTGCATCCTTAATTTGCAGAGTTCGAAGGTGGGGCCCAGTGCTCAAAAGGAAAATGAGCAAACGGTGTCATATTTTAAAAGGAGGGGGGAAATAGCTCGAGTTCAAGGCGTAAGTGAGAAAAATGCCACAGCATTTTGGAACTGTACCTGCAAATAGTGTTATTATAGTGTTATGACACAGCTTGCGATTTGGACAGCAAATCACTGTTATCTTCCCTCGCTGACAATTACAGAACTTTTGTTATGACTCAGGAAAATGCACCAATGAGAGCAGTGAGAATAAAGGCATTAGGCAAATCAGCTAAACAGAACTTCCAGGTTGAGAAGGAATATTCCTCTGGGTATCAGTTGCAGGGTGACAAGCAGTGGAGGGTTATTTTTTGTCCATATCCTGCTGTGGCCTTCTCATAATCTGACTATCCATTATACTGGAAGACGTATTTTATTCCAAGGACTGATTCCCTTAACAAGCACACCTTATGAGCCTTTAAGAAGGTATTTTTCTTTCGAATTTTAACTCTTAACTCCACAGGACATGGAGGAAACCATAACAGCAGCAACTTTTTCACCTTTCTAAATGAATGAATAAAAGTGCAATTAAGGCCTGGAGAGGGTGAAGGGGAGGTTAGGAAACAAGAGTAACTTCAGCTGCAAGCAGAAAGATGTTTGGATGCGAAGTCACCCCAATGATGAACAAGAGAGGGGCAGACCTGGTTTCTAAGTTTCTCAGAAATCAAGCCTCACCACCTCTCAGTCACCAGAGTACTAGTTATACTTTCTTTATTTGCCCTTCCCCCTGTATAAATCCCTTGAGCCAATTAAAGGAATCAAGGTTCCACAAATTTAAAGGAACAGATGGGTTCAGGTCTTTGATTTCTAACATCCAATTGCTTATCCCAATTAAAACAAGAGCTGAAAGTTACTACAGAACCCTATGCATATGTATTGGCCATCCTGCAGTATTGAATGGGCCTTAGTTGTAGGTGGGTATGCACAGGATTGCAGTCTAATCTACAGAGCTTGGTATCAAATACTGCAATTTTTTGTTTTGTGCACATACCTTATATCTTGACACAGCAAGGCTGGCCTGATTCTGATATTGAAACTGCTACTTCACAAAGAGTGGAGCAACACAAATTTGGGTATCACCTACTTTCTCAATTAGAGGAAACTTCTTCCACATTATTCTTGCAGTTTCTATTATTCATTTCTTCACTGAATGACTAATGATTTCAGCCGCTGTATTTCAGATTTAGATATGGAAAACTGCTGATTAAAGGCTGGGGGGACTTTCCACGTAGTTATAAAGCCTACTTTCCAGGTGCAGTAGACATTAAAACTGTACACATGGTGTTTGTGTACTGGAGAGATAAAATATGATGCCATAAAATGAGCCTATGTACAAAAACTACTGCGATCCCATATAAAAACACTACTACTAGCAGAGCAAAAAATAAAGAAAATGGTTCCACTAACAGCAGTATACAAGATATGAGTTCAAGTTCTACCTCCAGTTCCCACACTTGTGCGTCAACATTTACCCATTACCTGTTGACGTATTACTCAAATCGAAAAGGAAAAAAGCGATGATTTTCCTGTGCTGAAAAACACTGTTTGAAGTAATATAAAAACTACAGGTCTTGGTCACTCTCCCACACTCAAAGTCCATAACCTGGTCACAGAGGCCATGCTTTAGCTGCAGAAGGTCCCAGGTTCAAATAGTGTGACCTGGTATAAGGCAGCTCCTTCAGTCCTACAGGGTATATGTGATTTGATATTGGAGGTGGATCCTAGCCTTCTGCATCCCCTTCCTTGCCTCCTTGACTGTGCAAAGAAAGGATTCTCCCCTCCCTGTGTTGCTTTACTGTTATATTTGTATTGTGAAACAACTGGTATAGTACAAAAGTGTTTTAAATATATAAAAGACTGCACCAGGAGCACCAACACTGAAACGAAGGACAGAAGGATCTGCCAGTTTTGCTTTTTTCGGTTTCTCATTTTCCCTAAGCTTTCATTTAGTTATCTACACTTTGCAGCAATTTACAAATAAAAGTTTGGGGGTGGAGGGAATGCATGAAAATTCATCAGGATTTTAGTGCGGATTTTTCCTAACACATTTTTATATGCAGTTTGACAAAGGTACATGTTTTTGCAAGCAGCTTTCTCTAATTTAATGCATGTTTATGTGCTATTTTCACCAATGTATTCGTTTTTATACACACTATATGCATTTTTGTAAACAGTGTTTGGTTGACAAACTGCAGAGCAAAATTTGAATAGTTGCGAACTTCAATGGATAGTTGTGTTTTAGTTCCCATATTGTTTCAGAAGTACAGATTTGATAGATTTGGCTTCAAATAAGATCTGAATTGAGTTTCTCCCCAGTTCCTAATTGAAACAAACATTACAGATGCTACCTTCTCTCTAACGCATACAAGTCCAAGAGAAGCAGTCATAGATTGTTGTTTACATAGCCAGATTGTTAACTGTAGTCACAGGGTTGTATCCAATGCCACAAGCAGATTTCAACTCATGCTCTGACTTCCCTTTCTTTCCTCTTTTCCTCCCTCTCCCAAAATCTGCTGGGGAGGGCGTCCCCCTACCCTCCGTAGCAGATTTTGAGGACACACAAGGGACTGCAAGAGATGAATGGGACATTCCTTTTCATACGCAGGTGCTTGTTGCCCAAACAAGTGGTACCTCGGGTTAAGAACTTAATTCATTCTGGAGGTCTGTTCTTAACCTGAAACTGTTCTTAACCTGAGGTACCACTTTAGCTAATGGGCCTCCCGCTGCTGCCACACGATTTCTGTTCTCAACCTGGGGCAAAGTTCTTAACCAGAGGTACTATTTCTGGGTTAGCGGAGTCTGTAACCTGAAGTGTCTGTAACCTGAAGCGTCTGTAACCCGAGGTACCACTGTACTGCAGTGTTGGAGAAAACACATAGTTCAGACAATATGCAGAAGTACAGCAAGTACCTCCTTAAACATGCTAGCAGCTTCACCCCAGTGTTCAAAGTGGCCTCCGGCCTGCGCACTACCTGAGAAAATAAATGAAGTGTGTATCTTTCCTATCTATAAAGGTAAATATAGTAAAACTATTCTACATGACAAGTTCTCAGTTTTTGTCATCTTTGACGCTAGAGGTAAATTTCATATTCTCTCAGTCTCAGTCTAGTCATTTTGAAACTTTATGACTAGGACAGAAAATTGCTCTTCTTGATTATGACGGAAAAACGTTACTAGTTCTTTACTTACCTGTAGTTTTGCAACACAGTTAAGAACTATACCAGGAAACATAAATACGCAATCCCACAATAGAAATTCAACTTACTTTATGATGACTTCTATGAAAACATTTTTCTTTGGCACCCAGTGTTCTGTAAAAATATTTACAGAAACATTTTTTTCATTAACAGTATAGAAATACAAAGTCATACAGAAACGGATTGCTGAATAATTACACAAAACGCTAAGACTTCTACTGCAGTTAAGTCTGCATGAGATGCAACATGCATTTCTCAGCAAGATTAGAACCGTACAGTTGTTGATATTTACGTGCTCTGTTTCATCATGGCAATCCGTTCTAAAATTATCAAAATGCCACAAGACATATTTTATCTACAGTGTATTATAGAAATTCAACACAGCAGCTGCTACCCCAAGTTTATTTATATGTACTTGAAACCTCGATGAAAGCTCAATGAAAACCTATGCACACTTAACTAGGTGCAGGATTCTAACCACATCACTTGTGCAGGTCTATAACTAGGACTTTTAAAAATCCTGTTTAAAATGTATTATTAGAATCCTAGCAGTGAGTCTCCCTTCATCAAGCATTTGTGGGTTTTGGTTTTTACAAGGAAACCAGCTAGTATTAAATACCAAAGAACAAGCTGGTCAGAACGATAATAGTTTGTCAAGGAAGGTATATACACCAGTTGCAACAGCTAGCACTTTCCAAATAACATTATTTAGAGCCCCCCCCCTCTCTCTCTCACACACACACACACACACACAGCGATTCACTTGCTTTATACTTACAAAATACTTTTATATATACAAAAGTAATTTGTTGCTAGGTTTTGCTAATTTTTAATCTACCATTAGCATTCATCACACTTCCCTGACTTTCATCACATTCCTCAAACATAATGGAAGAAAAAAGTTCTTTCTCTCTGAACTCTGTCATAAATACAATCTGGGAGGCCAGGGTTTGAATCCCCCCCCCTCAACCATGAAGCTCACTGGGTGATTTTGGGACAACCACACTCAACCCAACCTCCCCTCAGAGGTTTGTTGTGACGATATACTGGGGGGGGGGTAGAACCTTGACCTCCTTAGAGTAAAAAGTGGTATATAAATCTAAGAAATAGATGGTGGGGGGAGGATCTTTCTGTATGAACATTGGGTGCCAACCAATACTTCTGCTCTACAATGTTGAGGGGCTGTCAGGAATGCAGCTTCATCCACAGGTCAGGAAAAGGACTCGAGATGCGAATTGCAATCAGCTTTTATTCACAAAAGTAAAAGTTTGTTGAAGTTTGTTGAAGGCATTGCTGGAACTGGCATTTGGAGAGGGAACATTGAATGCCACCCATTACTTTCTCTTTATCCCAATATCTCTATCAGGTGAATTTTAGACAGCTGTACACCATTGAGTTAATTTTCAATATTTCATATTGTCACACAAGTCACCTGCTAACACTGTGTGGTCCTTAAATAGGGTTTACTTAAATGGGGCATCTCCATGTGTGCAAAAAATAATTTTTAAAAAATGGATGCACAAATGGTAACAATTTAGCAGTCTGGAAATAAATAAATACAATGCCAATGAAACTCCATGAACTGGACAACTTAAAACATAGAGCATGCATAGCACTCCTATATGTCAATGGAACCCCCGGTTACAGCAGTAAAAGTGACAGCATTTCATTTTGCTTTAACACATTCAAAATTTGTTCAGTGATGAAAGGATATTCAGAACAAGTCAGAATTTTTATTCAGAAAGATACGATTTTTGATGACCCACATCTGCTCTATTAACTTTTACAGAAATTTCTTGCAGACACTGCTGAAATGAAATACTAATTTAAAATGTCAAGAACCCTCCCACCCAAACATCTAGAGAAAAGCACCCACATGTGCTATACAGCTGTTTTACTTTGAAATGGGGAAACCCAAAGTTGCACCTCTTAAGAGGTGGGGGGGGGAGTTAAGTCAAGATTATCCCATACCTCAACTAAACTGACATGTGGCATGACATTTGAGGCATGTGCTTTCAATATACGCCTTACAAATGGACTGTAAATGCTTTCTTTCTAGAGATGATGCAAACTGCAGGTACGAAAATGGAAACACTAACCTGTGTTCTAGTTTCAATCTTGAAAATACTTGTAGAAGTTGCAACCACATGTTTCAAGATGATTCAGAAACTCCTTACCTTAGACACTTTAAAGCATTGTGTCGGATTCTGCTTGCACAAAGGGAGCATTTTCAAATTTCCAAAAAGCTCATTTGTACAAGATTTTAAAACAACAGATATTGAACTATTTAAGTAGGGTAAACTATGGAGCAGGGGGGCAGCAAACTATTTAACTTTCATCTTTAAGTTAATACGTCACCAGCTCACTGCCTTGCTAACAGCAAAGAGATATGATATGCTTAACAAATGTCATCTACAGGAAACAGAACCAATTTCACTTTAAATTTTGATTTTTACTTATCAGCCCTAAATCCAGAGCATGGAAGTTGTTCTTCCAGTCACAATAGTGGGGAAATTGTGTCAACTTGTGCCTTTATTGGCAGCCCTCCCACACCCCAAATGTCCTCCAACCCCAGGAACAGATTCTCAGAATACAGGGGCTGTGGAAAGATGGGATTGCGAAGAGAGCCCTGTTGTGTGAACTTTTCACTCTGCTTCATTCATAAAAATAAAGTTAGGATCCAGGCTCAAGTGCTTTTAAACATACATATTAAGTTCAGGTACATTGATTGTTTCAGCATTCAGCTAGACAGAAACACACCCATACAAATGCTGTTCATTAGATTAACACTCTGCACACCATCCTTATAAATAATGTCAGTTATAGACATGATAATATGAGATTTTATTCATAAGGAACTGAAGTCAGGCAGCAGCACGCACAGAACGATGGAATGCCAAGCTTACCAAATTCATGGCCTCTGATCCACATAAAAAAGGAGCAAGGTACCTGTTTAAAAAAAATTGCTCAGAATTTAAGTACATATTTCATGGTCAATAAATTGGGACTCTTCGTCCATATCTTCCATTCCTTTCTGTGACTACATCAGCACGTAAGTTTCCAGCACTTGATTAAGTGACAGGTTTGGAGCGTTTTCAGCTACAATCGCACACAGGCTTTTGCTTCAGTCGGGAGTGCTGTAATAAGATCAACCTGAGCAGCAGGTGACCTGCCTCAGGCAGTAACCAGCATAGAAACTACAGAAAATGCATATTCAAAACATTCTGAGTTCTGTACAAATACAAAAGATAATCTGAATACATTCAATTTAGAATTTTCGCTAACAGCTGCTGCCCAACAAGGTGCTGCCATGCATATTAGAATTGTAGAATCGCAGAGTTGGACGGGACACCAAGGGTCATCTAGTCCAACCCCCAGCAATGCAGGTATCTAAACTAAAGCATCCATGACAGAAGGCCATCCAACCTCTGCTTAAGAACCTCCATGTAAGGACTATTATCTACTGACAGGAAAAGATAAAGGGTGTAGCATTACCCATGCTTTCCCAGTTTTTGTTTTTATTTAATTTTCGTTTTTGGCTTTTTTGTTGTAGCTAGTTGGTTGAGGGAGTTGCTTGTTGTTTTTGGAGTCCCCTGCTCCCCAACCTAAATAGGATTGATTGTTGTGTTTAAGAACACTTCCGTCCACTTCCATTTTGACAACATCCAAAACGACTAACAAAGGAACTATCAAGAATGTATTATTTTTAACCCGCAAGTACAATAAAACAGTCATAAAAATAACTTAACACAGCAGACAAAAATCAAATTAAGATCAGCAGAACAGAATCAAAATTAAAAACAGCAGAGCAGGCTATAGATAGGCAGACAGATAGATACACATGTCAAGAAGTGATTCCCCTCTACCTCAGGCATCCCCAACCTGCAGCCCTCCAGATGTTTTGGCCTACAACTACCATGATCCCTAGCTAACAGGACCAGTGGTCAGGGATGATGGGAATTGTAGTCCAAAACATCTGGAGGGCCGAAGGTTGGGGATGCCTGCTCTACCTCATCACAAATGTCCCACAAAATGGTAAGCTTTTACTTTGCTGGAAACCAAGGATTGAAGGGCCCAGGCAAATACCCAAATGGACAAAGTTCATCTAAGTGGACCTCTCATATACAGTCTGGACTATCTTTAGCATAAGATACAGTCTGGATTATCTTTAGCATAAGATTTCTCTCTCATTTATTTATTTATTTTTGCAAATCACTATCAATTTCCATGTTACTCCAATGACACCATTTTTCCCAACACTTTTTCTGCCATGTTCAAGGAATGAAACTTTATGTATATGACTTATCCACCATGAGGTGGATAATCGTGTCAATAACTTTGTTTAAGCACAACATTAAAACACAGTTAAATTTCACGCTGGGTGTATTTACTGAATTGGATTACTGCAATGCAAACATTCAGACAAACCACAAACACCTGCAGTTGTGTGTGTGTGTGTGTGTGTGTGTGTGTGTGTGTATGTATGTATATGTATCTCCTTGAGAAATGCTGCCTTCCATAAGTATCCATACATAGTCAAAACTACTTTTAAAAATAAAAAAAAATTAAAGGTAGCTGAAAATTTGGTATAAGGAGAATATCGATGGGAACTGCAAGGGGAAATACCATACAAATATTAGCAGTATTGTCCACTGGCAGCACTCTTGTGCTTAATTTTGAAGCTGTTTTTATTTTATTGGGGGAAGGTCTAGAACATCATCCTTTGGAGATCTGGGGGTGGGGGGGGGATGCAACTTGTGTCAGGGGGAAAAGAAAAGTGTATGAAGCATATGCATGTGTGTTCCAGATGAAACAATTACTTAAACATCACTAATTGGAAATATAACATTTCCTAGGTTGCATTTAGGCCGTTAAAATATTAATAATCTGGAAATCATATTTTGATCATTAAAAACAGCAGACCTGTATATTTATTTATTAAGCTCCATTGCCGACTGACGTCTCTTGCTTCATTTCCGAAACCCAGAAGCTTATGCATTGTTCAAGAAACTGACATTGCCAGCAAAAGGCTGTGGCTTTCACATATGTGCCGTTCTGGACATGTGCATCTGCCTCAAAGCCAGAAGGAGAAATGGTAACTGAGCATGCAAAAGCAAATCACTCTTTTTGCCAGGGCATTATTGCAAAATCTGCTAGAATGTATTGTAATCCACTGTTGAACCGTAGCAGCGGTTGCTTGTCAGCAATTCTAGGGTGACAATCTTGGGAAAAAGTAGTAACAAATGCAGCCAGAATTATGCAGGGCAATATACCCTGGGCTCCTCGGGGAGGAAGGGCAGGATAGAAATTTAACAATCAATTAATACTCAAAATTACCCTCTCTAGATCCCATGTGTTCCTATTCAAACACATCCATCAGGGTGGGTCACTAGAAGAAAACAAGACCCCTACTCCCTTCACAGAAATAACATCAAAGTACTATACAGGTCATCCAAGGAACAATCCTGTTTATCACTGCCATACATATCAAAGTCAATTCTGGCATTCCCTCTCTTAGCAGCACAGGAAGAAACAGGTTAGCTCCAACAATGGCATTAGCTCCAACCCTAGCACAGCCATTTAGTTTCTCCATAGAAACTGAGGAGTGACATTCATTTCCTAGGGCATAAATCTTCCTAAAGTGCTGGGGTTCCCAACATGGCACCCTTAGACACCTCTATGGCCAAGATTGAACCCCACCAGATAGGGTGATATACAAAAAAGTTCCTTGATGATTAGCCTGGAATACATCCCTCAACAAGGCATTTTAATACCGATTCATTAACAGGTGGCCAAATTGGCCCACTTCCAGCTTCATATATCACAATGGTGGGGAACCTGTGGTCCCCATATATTTTGGGGCAATTTCCATCAGTCTCAGCCAACATAGTCAGTGCTATAGATAACGGAAGTTGTGGTCCAACATTTGGAGGGTCACAGATTCCTTCCCGCTGATGTACCACAACAAGCACCACTTAGGCCTCTTGAAAATAGTTATTAACACATTTTTCAAAATGCAAAACTCGTTTCAGCATTGAAATTTGACCCTCTGTAGCAGTTCCACAATACCTCAAACAAATCAATACAGAGATTCTTAATATCAATTACTGGCTGAACAAACATGACGATCCACCATGTTTATAGGGTCAAATTTATATCAAAAATCATATACATAAATATACATATACATACACACACACATACACACACACACATATACATATATATATATACCGGTATACACACACACACACACACACACACACACACACACACACACACACATATATAGGCCTATATCAGGAGTCAGACTCTGGAGTCGAATTAATGTTAAAGATCAAAAATAGAGAAAAACGAAAAGTGTGTGTGTGTGTTCAAAAGTTCAAAAATTTAAACTCAATGGTGCTTCAAGCTGCCTTTGGAGAGAAGGCCACTTGCATGTAGGACCAAATTCCCATAGCAGGCACCAAGCCCAACTGGGCCTTGTCTGGCTGGCACTCTGCCCTCCCAGGCCCCCAGCAAGTCACCCCCAGTTCTCTGGAGGTACCGCCAGAGCTACAGTGCAGCAAAAGTCGCTTCTGTTGTTGCTGCTGACACACGGCCCGATTCTTTAAAATTGCAACAGTTCTATAATGGAGGTCTCTCTTGACAAAGCCCCAACTTCAGGCCAGCTGAATGCCTCAACGATGCCTCAGAAATCCTGCAGCCCTAATCCCTTTAGCAACAAAGATCTGTTACTTTGCTTAGCATGAAGCAGGCCTCAGAGGCCTGTGTGTCGTGTGTGTGCCTTGGCCCGTAAGCCAAAAGTCTCCTGTTTACATTTTCCCTATTCCTTTTTTTAAAATGTTGTTCTGAGAGGAGCCACAAAGGGCTAGCTTTGTCCGCAAGGAACAAGGGAGCTCGGGAGGTCGCTCCTTCTCCATCTGCCTACTTCAGGGCGCTGTTGCTGAAATCAGGATGCAAGATTTCTGACATAGAATAGATCTGTCGTAGGAGCCACTCTTCTCTCCATTCTCTCTCCATCATCAGCCATATTGATAGATCGGCTGGGTGCAAATGAACTGATGCTCTCATGCTCATGAGAGGGCTTTTGGTCCAGTGGATGCCTCTGCTAATGGAAGGAGGGAAGGATTTTTTGTCAATTCCCCCTCTTCCCCCCCAAAAAAAACTCCAGAGTTGGGAGACAGGATAGAAAGTGGACTAGGCAGCTACAGGAGGAAGGGTGAATCAGCAAAGCAACTTCCTTTTCTCTTCCTATAGCAAGAGGCACCCACTGTCTCAAAAGCCCTTCAGTGAGTGCAAAGGCACCAACAGAATCCCATGCACTGGCACAAAGACTCTCCGTGCCCTTGTTGTGAATTATTATTGTTGCATTTTGAATTGTTATCCTATTGTTTTAATGCAAGCCATTCTAGGAATGGAAACCTTGAAGGGCAGTGTATAAATAAATTCACTTAATAACAAAGAAATAACAAAAAGGAACCTACACTACATGTCCCACTTTGTGATCTCACTATATATCTTACTAAAAACAAGAAACTGGCATCGTCTGAACATTAAATAGGATCACTTTTTGAAAGGTTGCGAATTACTTATTTTAAATAATCAAGGAGGGTTAGAAAGTAATTCACAGTAACACAAACCCCACAATAAATAAAGGTATTAAAAATAATATACCTCACTCCCCCAATCAGAGCAGAGTTAACTGCATACACAGTATGATCACCAATTTATTATGCAGAATTCTTTAAAAGCCAGAAAGTAATAAGCTACATGTTTTCGTTAAAAAACGTTTGGACCAAATTTCAAAGAGGAACTTTGACATATTCAGGCAGTGTTCCTAAATAAACTCAACAAGGCTTACTTCTACGTAAATGTGTTTAGGATCATTCAGTTAGCCAACAGTTAGTAACTCAATTTGATTAGATTGGGCAGTCTTGAACAATGGAGCAGCCAGAGAATTCCTTCATTTCTTGAGGTAGGAAATAAACCTAGTGTTACTGCTAACATTTCAAGCCCACATTTGGAAACAGCAGCTATAAAGGCATTATCAAAATACCTTCAGTTTAAACAGCTAAGACAATATGACTCCCTGGCCTTAAAAGATACACAATTTAATTATAAAATACAGGATTTACTGTATTTATATGAAAGGCAAAGCAATGCCCATTGCAGAATAAAAAATAGCAAGGTCTAACATCAGTTTGTGCATGAAATGCACTAGTTTCTGAATGAAATGTTCTGTATGGTTCCATTTCAAATGACACCTTTTCTTTCCTACAGCTCTTTCCATGTCTCCCTTCTAAACAGAGGTCTCTGGTTTCCCATCTTAATCCAGCTATGTGAAGATTGACAGAAGCAACTCAGTAAAGGACAGAAAGGTTCTAAGAGGAAAATTTGAAGCAATCAGCTCTTTTGTTTCTAAGGCCAGAAATTTAAGATGCCAATTACTGAACTTGTCTGGAAGTGAGGGTTTCCTACCCACAAAATCCTTTCATAAAATCATAGAATTATAGAGTTGGAAGGTACCCTAAGGATCATTTAGTCAACCCCCTTGCAATGCAGGAATATGCAGCTATCCCATACAGGAATCAAACATGCAACCTTGGCATTATCAGCATCACACTCTAACCAATAGAGCTATCTGGGCTGACCCAAACCTACAGCTCCCAGTATTCCCAATCAGTCTCCCATCCAAGTACCAACCAGGCCTGACTCTGCTTAGCTTCCGAGGTCAGGAAGGAAGTGGCACACTCATAACACATTATTCCCACAACTGCTAAGATTGCAGCAGTCCTTTTAGGAGATTCCATAATCAACAGAAGTTTCAGGAATTGCAGAAGTGGGCAAATGTGAAAAATTTGTAGTACCATCATATGCTCAAGCCAATCCTAGGTAAGTCAAGTTTCACTCTGGTGCTTAAAATGGGTTATGCTTTCACCACTTAATCACGTATTTGTAATCAGGTAAAGACAGCTGGTTAATATTTAACAAGAACATCTGGAAATGACATGAAGTATATGCATCCCTTCCTTGCTTGATGCAGGATTCTTGGCATCCTTGCCAATATTTCCGAACTAATAAATATTACGTCTAAGCAAAGCAGTGCTTATATGGAGATTTGATGCCAGCTGGACAACAGGCAGGAGGAAGTGGACAGGTTCCCTGCAGGATATACCCAGCGGACTGCCATCATGATCAAACAGTTAGGTGTGAATGGTTCCCATAGACATTGCAAAGCAAAGGCAGCATCAATCTGGAAGCTAAACATTTGGTTCTATAGCAGGATTTTTTTAAAAAAAGAAAAAGAAAAAACTACTTCAATTCGAAATTCATTGAACACAAATATGCAGACATGTTTTTTGTCCATATAAACTCCATATAATGACACTACCCTTAAAGTCAAATAGGATCACTTTCTGGGGGGGAACTGTGTGGTCGAAGCCTGAAATTTTTATGTTAGAACTTGTATATTGCTCTTTCATAGCAAGTACACAAAACAGGGTGCAATAAAACAATTAACTGATTCTGTGTACAATTCATCCTACTACCTTGGACAGAGGCGCCATCAAAGAATACTGAGGGGGCCTGGTGCGATGTCCTGACGTCGCTCCACACCCGACTCCATGTTTGGCCTCAACAATGCAGAGGTCAGCTCCCTCCAAAAAAAGATTGAGGGGATCCGAAGAGCCTCGGCACCCTGGAGCTGGTGCCTATGACCTTGGACCTTCATCATCTCATTCTGCTTCACATATAGACCAGGGGGAGATATTAAGAGCTAGTGCATACAAAATGGCTGCCAAGTGGAGGGCACTTTAAACTGATGCCCGTGGTGGAGCTATGTCCATGCTAACATTAGTGTGTGCCACACAGACTGGAAAATATTCTCTTCGTCAGCTTAAACCTTAGTTTTGAAGATTGGCAGTAGCCACTATGTTGATATGGCCACCTTGGAGAACTATGTAAAGCAGTATCTGTGTGACATCATGCCCACCCCAGCAACAACTTCATTATTCAGTTAAATAAGTAGAGTTTAGCCACATTCAAATCAGAGATCCACAAGTGCAAGTAGCAGAATCAGTTTTACGAACGTTAGCAAAATATAAAGCAAGAAGAGGAAAGCAGGATTATTGGGTGTTTAGATATCCTTTGATCTGTTAAGAAGGAATACTCAAGAGAACAAGTTTCCTAAATCTATGAAGAAACAATGAAAGCACTGGCTGTAAATAAACTCAGTGTTGACACTCAAACAATTTGATAATGTAACAATCTGCATAAAGCCTGCATTTTCAAAAATTATTATCTAAACAGAGTCCTAGTCCATTGACCAAAAGATATCAAAATTATCCCTTTATTACAAGCGATCCTAGAATCCCCCTTGAGGCTAGGGCTATCAGAAAATATTTAGCTTGTTTCCAAGCTAATATTTTCCTTACTCCTTTCATTATGAAATTGTAACACATTTTCAATAACTTTTAGCTTTGCTAAACACAACCGCAAGTAATTTCCCAGAACTCTTGAAAAACCTGACATGTGAAATGATTCTCTCGTCAACTTGTGCATTATTAAGCTGAAAGGAGGCATGTAAGATCATTTGATCATTGAAAGCAATGGAAAAACATTGGGAGCTTCAGGACAGATGGACGAACTTCAGGTCATATAAAACATTACCAAAGCTATATTTGAAGAAAGATGTGAAAGTGCCCTGGGTAAGACTACTCTGCGTTGCTAAGGAACACTGAAGATGGATGAAATAACTTGTCTCAGTTAAACAGAGCAAACTCCAACCATTTCTTGTTTATTTCTGCAATGTTTTCTCCTACTGATTATTCATTTTAACAAGTATACAAAAGATAATCCCTCATTAAACCATTTAGACAGGGAAGAAAAGATGAACACCATGTAAGTGCTTAAAAATAGCCAAGTTAAGGAATAAACACTCTTCTGGGAACGGGGGGGGGGGGTGGGGGGACGACTCAACCACCATTTTGTCAAAAATACAAAAGATGCTGGCATTCACAAAGGACTGTGAGGATTTTGGTTAACTACTAGAAAACGCCAAAATATACATAACAGTACTGTAAATGTAATATACACATTACAATAACACTTGTATCAGCTACATGCCTGACTAGAGAATTTGGCATTAAAAAATAATAATCACGGCATAAAGAACTAGTCGTGCCATGGGTTGTATAATATGGCATATACTCTCTTCTTTTCTACATGAAGATTAGTCTGAAATGTTAAACTGTAACATGGGAAGTGGCCTTCGGAGACTTGAAATGGAACACCCTTTGGAATGTTTTTTGTGATTTAAAATCCATCACTGCCGGTTTCATTAACAGAAAGTCTAGATTTTCAATTGGTAAATCAAGCAGATCACTGCCCTCATGTGAAGCAACCCCAACAGTTCCAATGCCCCTTGACATTTTTTCTTGATGACACTGCCAGGACACTGCCAACGTAGCCTAAAAGTGGTGAGAATAAATAAATAAATAAGAGTGGAATGCAGAAAGTCCATTTTATTTTCGATTAGGCAATCCTTTTTATTTATTTTTTACTCAAAACAAACCTAGCAGCTAAAAACACTCAAAATCAGGCCAAACAAACAAACAAACAAATTCCTGCTTTTCTGTCTTTTTTCCAAAGGTGGATTATAACTGGATTTTGATAAAAACAGCTGCCCATTTCATCTCCCTTGCTGCAAATCATCAGCAGGAAAGTGACGTAAATGGCATGAAAGTCATTGGGAATGTAGCTAATACAAACAAACAAACAAAAAGCTAAAATAATAATAATACTAACTTTGGCTACTAAAAGCAGCAGAACCTCATGTTTTAGGGGATACAATTTTAACATTTAACTAGAGTTAAAAGTTCTAACAACATAAGAAAGAAAGAAAGAAAGAAAGAAAGAAAGAAAGAAAGAAAGAAAGAAAGAAAGAAAGAAAGATGCACAGACATGCAGCCAAAGCCTACGCCTGTTTACTCGGAAGCAAGGTTCACAAAATTCAATGGGATTTACTCTTTAGTAAGTGCACACAGGATTTCAGCCAAAGCCTCTTAATGTAACTTCATATGAAGTTACATTAAGAGGCTTTGGCTGAAATCCTGTGTGCACTTGCTAAGGAGTTAACTTCATATGAACATAACCTTCAATAGAAGTTTGGACTTTTTGTTCCAAGGAAAACGCATTATGATTTCTCTGTGGAATTAAAACACATTCAGAACACTGTGATGTCAGATCTACCTTAACTTCCAACTGTCCTGTTCTAGCCAGAATAGTGTCAATTTGCAAATTCCAGTCCCAAGGAAATCTCCACCCTACAATCCTCCATTTTTTAAAAAAAAGCAATGATATTTTATTCCTGCCTGTTAGTAAACACTTGAAGCCTAGAGAGTCAGCATCACGACAAATCTGCCTGTCAAAAGTTGTATCTAGATCTCTGTAATCTTCATATTATTTCCTTATGACGGCTCTAAAAAACAATTTTAGAGGGTCACGTAAACAACTATACACTGAGGCAGACAAAGAAACTCAACATAAAACATTAAGTTCAAATGCTGTGCTGATTTCCCAACCACCCCATACAGAAAAACCACACAACCAAATGCTTTTACTATTGGTTGGTTCCAGACTGCTGAAATTAAGGGAAGGAGAAGACCAGGAACAGAGAAGGAGAAACAGACTAATGGGCTGCCTGTTGAACGAAAGCCAAATGGAGAAGGAGCAGAGGAAGGAGCTTGGTTCATCCTTCTACCCACTCCTCTAATTTACTGCTAGACTGCATCAATAAATTAGCATCAGGGGGCACAGGGGTCAACATGGCCTTGAGGGCAACATGCCCAGGGTCCCCTCAAACCTGGCAGCATCTCCATTTGTAGGGCAAAAGGTATACGGTATTTCGTATCCTGCTCCCTTCTGGTATAAAAGAATCTATTTAGCTGCAAACAGGTAGGTTTTTAATTATTAAAGCAAGCAATTAGTATGTGTTTTTATGAAATATACTAATTGGAAAATATGAATATTGATTTAAACCAAGAAAAGGGGCAATTCATTTGGTTTTGGTTTTTAAATACTCATGATAAGACCATCCGATAGCCATGTTCTCAGGGCAGCTTATAGAAAAGCTTCACAATTGACTCTGGGTACACTTGGCAAATAGGTTTGCCCTGAAGAAGGGTTTTACAGCCTCAAATACACTGAAACATTGAACATTTTGTTCAATAAATCTGTGATGAAGATTGACAAACATACCAGTCTTAAAAACATCTGCACTTGCCTGTCTGCATGCTACACTAAAGAAGCATCGTTTGCAATACTGTACAAAATGGCATGCCCTATCCCAAGTACGCTGAAGACTACTGTGACCTCCTAAAATATTGTGCATTATTTTAACATTTTTAAGGATGTTTTTAAGCACAAACTATTAAGGAATCAAGGGCAGACACATGTAAATTGGCTGCCAAGGTCACACAATCTCAAAGTGAGTGAATGATTTATATTTCTTAACCATCCTAAACAACTCCATTACAAATGTGTCCAGTCCAGTTTGGAGAACACCAAGCATTCAAATAGTCTCCTAATTTGCAGTTTTTGCAGTTAAACATCTAACACGGCCATCTGTTTTACAACGAGCCTGAAGATTAAATTTTAAAAGAAAGCTAATAGTTTTATGCAGAAGTGAGACTAATTTTTAAAGCATTGCCAGCAACAATGATCAGGGCCATGTAACCCTTCAACTATAAATCATATCCAAAAACAAAAGGAATTTATGACAACAGAAGCATTTTGTTCCTTTAAGGGGAGGAGGGAGGTTAAGTGCAAGATCAAGACAGGAAATTGTTCTTGTTAAGCTGAAAGATCATGTAATTGTTTATTTGGGAAAACTCTGATTTACCTTAAACTATGCACAAGGTTGGAATGAGAAGGTCACTGTGTATTAAATTGCAGTCCAGTAGACAACCAAGGTCAAAGGCAAATTTTCTGAAAGTTTATATTAGAAAGACCTCAAGCTTTTGTATTCACAAAATATGGCCAAGATTTCCCCTTGGGGCATCCAACTCCACAGCATATAAACCATATATAACAAACCCTGCAAGCCACAGAGAGTGTTGAAGGATATTAATTTAGAGATTTTTACATGTTGTTGGGTCAAAACAGCAAAGCAAGGTTGCTTTAAATCTTCCGATAAAGCCCTTGGTGGGGTCCAAACAGTGTACTGGACTTTGACCTGGAAAACTGTGTTGATGGGCCAAGTTCAGACACTTTCTGGGTGGCCTTGAGCAAATCACTGCCTCAAAAACTCCGCTTCCCTAGGAAAAACAAAACAAAACAATGATCTCCCTTATGGCATTTGTTAGAAGAAGACAAAAGGTGGAGTTCTACAAGCTTTTCGCCCTCTGGAAGCAGTCACTGCCTCCAAATTACATCAGTGTGTTAACGTAAAGCATCAAAAAGCAGAGGATCCCAAACTAAAAGATTTGTATCTCCCTTTCCTAGCTTACAACTTTGTACAAAGTTATATATACATAATGTATATATAATCTCTTTTTTCAGACTAGCAGTCAGGAGATGCAATGTTGTAAAATGTGAAGCAATCCGTGTCAGTCTGTTGGATATTCACACATTTATTTTTATTTTCACATCTCATCCACTGCAATATGGTTAAGGTGTATATTTAAGACATTTACTTTTGAGACATATCTACCAAGGCAACACTAAAAGTTCTGTACTTATTGCAGTAAGGCTGCGTTGTAATCAGTACTAAATGCATTCACAGTCTTATTGTGGTTTCTGGAGGCCTCCATGTTAAGAATCTAGAAACCAAACTATGAGCCAACTTCTCCTCAAGGTGAAAATCATTTGAAGTATCAGAAAGCACTGCACTGGCAATGCCACAGGTTCCTGACAGTCCTAAACTCAGGTTTAAATTAGAGGTGCTATCTTGGAAAACATGTGGTTCCAACCCACAGCAAATTGGAGGAGAGGTTTAAACCACACATATCAATTCTCCTTTGCAAATACCCCTCTGAGCTGGTTTCCCCTCAACCTAACAACATTCAGGTGTGGAGCCCACTAGGGAAATACACAACAAATGTCCTCTGCAAATTTCTCCACAGCTCTGCATTTGCATGATGTCCCATTCCTGGGCATGTACTGGACAAATATTGGGAACCTTGAGAGGAAGTGATCATCATGTCCTCTTGGATTTCATGATACAGAGGAAAGGGAAAGGAGAGTGTAGTCAGACATGCACTCTGGACTTTAAGAAGGCAGATTTCAAAAAGCTGAAGGAACTACTAGGTGAGATCCCTTGGTCAGAAATATGCAAAGAGAAGGGAGTCCAAGATGGATGAGTTTTTTAAAGGTGAAATATTTCCAATAAGAAAGAAAAGTAGGAGGCATCTAAGGAAACTGGTGTGGAGCTTACAGATGAGATGAGATTAAGAAGGGCGTGTATTTTTAAAAAAATGGAAGAAAGTGGAAATCACAAAGGAAAAGGATGCATGAGTAACCAACAGTTGCAGGGAGAAGGTCAAGCATCCCAAAGCTCAGAATGAGCTCAGGTTTGAAAGAGAGGTTAAAAATAATTTTAAAAGGTTTCTTCGGCAATGTTTGAAGCAAAAGGAAGAACCACTTTAATATTAGGTGTAGTAACCCACTACGTAACCAATCCTATGCATCTATTTACACCAATCTTGTCCATATTAAACATCTCAAATGAGGCTGCTAGTATTAGGACATTAGGACATGTGTAGTATTTGATTTTGCATACGTATGCAAACGAATTACATTCCACTAGATAAGATGCAACACAAAATTAAAACATTGCATTCACCACATTTTAAATGAAATCTTCACCCAAGGTAAATTTCCTAGTTCCTTTCTGTCTCATTTATGTACGCCTGTTACAAATTATACTTCAAGGCCAATAAATCCATCATTATCATAAATACTCTTCAAAACAGCTAAACATCCAGTCATTTCTATCATGCCAGGCTCCGACAGGTTTCCAAAAGAGGTTGGAAACAGTGTGTAAACAACAGCTCAGCAATTTTGAAAGTTCAGCCACATAACATTTATGGGTGGGCAGCTCTTCTGTTCGTGGGGAGTAGGTGGCCTAGTTGTTGAACGGGCTCTGTGTCTCAAATCTGTCAAGGCCCAAACAGAAGCAAGTCTGTTTACTTTCTCTTAGCAAACTACCAAGATCTGAAGTCAGTGGTATTTTGAACTCCCTTCTCAGCAGCAGATGCACAAATAAACGCAACAAAATCTTTTTGAACTGTATGCTTGGGCATGAACTGAGGCACGAAAACCACAGGAAAGTGCCTGGCTCAAACGTCCTCTGGAGAGACATCAGCTCAGAAGCAGCATACAATATATCTTGACATCGTGCTGCTGGTGCAAAGTATGAGCAGTCAACACTTCAGCATAAGAACTGTATTTCATAACAGGGCCCCCCACACGTGAAAACATCTTGTCGCTTTTCTTGTTTTCCTAGAAACACATTGTTCTTGTTCAATAGGCTTTCCTGGACAGTATACCTTGCCTGATCCTACTTTCTGCTTGTGTCGTCCTATCTATATTTCATAGAATTGTGGAATTGTAGAGTTAGAAGAGACCCCAGGAACCATCTAGTCCAACCCTCTGCAATGCAGGAAACTCAACTAAAACATCCATGGCAGATGGGCATCCAACTTCTGCTTAAAAACCTCCAATGACAAGCTGGAACGTGTCCAGAAGAGGGCAACCAAAATGGTCAAAGGCTTGGAAACAATGCCTTATGAGGAACGGCTTAGGGAGCTGGGTATGTTTAGCCTGGAGAAGAGAAGGTTAAGGGGTGATATGATAGCCATGTTCAAATATATAAAAGGATGTCATATAGAGGAGGGAGAAAGGTTGTTTTCTGCTGCTCCAGAGAAGCGGACACGGAGCAATGGATTCAAACTACAAGAAAGAAGATTCCACCTAAACATTAGGAAGAACTTCCTGACAGTAAGAGCTGTTAGACAGTGGAATTTGCTGCCAAGGAGTGTGGTGGAGTCTCCTTCTTTGGAGGTCTTTAAGCAGAGGCTTGACAGCCATCTGTCAGGAATGCTTTGATGGTGTTCCTGCTTGGCAGGGGGTTGGACTGGATGGCCCTTGTGGTCTCTTCCAACTCTATGATTCTATGAAGGAGAATCCACCCTGTAAAGCAGATTAGGCAGAGAGTGAGTGAGTGATTGGCCCAAGGTCACCCAGTGAGCTTCATAGCTGAGTGGGGAATTTGAACCCTGGTTTCCCAGGTTCTAGTCCAACACACTACTCTACAGTGGCTTGTCCAGCTATGAAAACCGAGGAATGTAAATTCAAAAAAGGACCCTAAAGCTTTAGATCCGAAAAGGTCTTCATTACATGCTGTTGCATTGCAAGTCAAAACATAGACCGGATGAGGTGCAAGGATGGCACTAGAGGCCAAATGAGAAAGAGAGCAATTGTACAATAGTTGCAGAAACGTCTTCTGCAAGTAGTAAGGGGGAACATGACATGGATGGCAACGGCGACAGCAGTGCCAAGCCTACTCCCATGCTCATCATGGGATCTGACACCTTCCATGTACAGCATAAACATGAAACAGTAGAATTAAAAACTAACTTGGCAGAGCACAGGATACCTACTAGGAATAGGATACGACATTGCACTGATTCAGCAGCAGTTTAGGACTGTAACTCAAGTTTCCAGCTCAGGCCACAGTCAACTTCTTAAAATTAGAGGGTTTTTTTTTTTTTGCAAAAACTTTATTAAAAAATTAAGCTTCTACCAATCATTCTCAGGTTGCACTGAACAGCAATTTTTCTAAGTACATAAAACTTTCAGTAGGCACTCTAAAACGGGACTTCTAGCCAACGTCTCTAACACTGGGTGTACATTATTCTAAATCCCAAGAGGTTATTAAAAGTTTTGTATTTAAAATTCTAGGGGAAGTAAAAAAAATAAAAAATTGCACAAGCATGCTTACCAACACCAATTGGTGTCCAGACTGGGTGCGAAACTGATAAACATACAAGTGTGATTAAATCGCAAACTGAAATGGAACATAAATCCGAGATCAACTTTTACAAATGAATTTGTTCTCATTGCGCTTTTCCAAACTAGCTAAAATTATGCCGACACGTGAAAATATACTTTCTCCCCACCACACAGTATTTTATCAAGCCTAAGCTTCTAAGGGAAGAAATGTACATTAGAAGTGAGGAGGAAGAATTGGGTAGAATTCATTCCACTTCATGTCTTGAAAGCTCTAATTAAAATTCAATATTGCACTTTACATATGGGTTCTTATATGAAACTCCTGTCATGGCTAAGGCTTAAGGTTAACCAGGTTAATAGAGTCCAATAAAACAGCTCTATTGAATTATACCAAGCCACTGAAATACACTAGGCTGCAATCTGCTTCTCCTTTATTCTTGACCACTGCGCTAAGATCGAAGCCAACAATGTGTGGTTAGCATCCAAGAACTATTTATGTGCAGGATAGAAACTTCCAAACGCCACCCCTCTTCCCTTGAAGAAAGTGCATATATTTACACCTCAAATATTTCCCTCCAGTCTGCTATTCCCATTGTCACAGTGTTATGTGTTAACAGATCTGTGCACACTTGCCAAGTATCACTCAGTTGAAACAGAGACACTCCCCTCAATATGGATTCATTTTAAGAGGGGTTTTTGGTTTTTTTTACTTGTATGGCCAAAGCTAGCTGATTTATGTCCAGTTGCAGAACCACATGCACATGATTATAACCTGCAGACGACTGAGGAATGACAGGATAGTACTCCTCAAATACCTGAAGGCTGTCAAATAAAAGAGGGCAAACCCTTGTTCTCGGCTGCTCCAGACGGCAGAGCAAGATCTACAGGGGTTTGAGTTACAAGGGGGTAGGCTTTGGTTAAGCATTAATAGAAACATCCTGACAGTTATAGCAATTCAGTAATGGCATCAATTACCTAGAGGAGTGGTGGGTTCCTCTGTGTTTGAGGTTTTCAAGCAGAGGGTATATCTGTTGTGGTTATTCTAGCTCTGGGTTTCCTGCATCAAGATGGATGGTGGACCTACAAGAACCCTCCCAACATCTTGAGTGCAAAGCAGAAGATTCCTCCATAACATTTCTCTGGCCCCTCCTTTCCCAAAATGAAACAAACTTAGGGCTAATATTTGCATGCATTAACTCAAACATAAAATTATTTGTAAAAAAAAACCCAAAGAAATCACAGAAGGCAGCTGAGGGTATCTGCTTCCTAATATGCATCTTGGGAACAAACTAACTTCATGTGGTCATCGTGTCAACTATGCATGGCTTGAGACAAGGTCTCCATATTGAAAAACACAATGTAAGAACTAATCCATGGGTAGGCAAACTAAGGCCCGGGGGCCGGATCCAGCCCAATCGCCTTCTAAATCCGGCCCGGGGACAGTCCGGGAATCAGCATTTTTTAAATGAGTAGAATGTGTCCTTTTATTTAGAATGCATCTCTTGGTTATTTGTGGGGCCTGCCTGGTGTTTTTACATGAGTAGAATGTGTGCTTTTATTTAAAATACATCTCTGGGTTATTTGGGAGGCATAGGAATTCATTCATTTCCTCCCCCCCCAAAAAAATATATAGTCCTTTGTCGTGATTAACGGTCTTTTTCCGACCAAAATCAAACGCAACGGGCTGAAGTGTGGGGTTAACGAACCCCCGGCACCCACAGCTGGTATCTTTCGTTGCGTTGTTCCTCGCCCACACGCTTCTCTGCGATGGACACTGCTTTCCAAACTTTCTTCTCTTCAAAGCATTGCAGAGTGCATCTTGCAAACGGAAGAAGTTTAATGAGCCTGGCTAATAAATCAAACAGCAAAGTCCGGCTGATTATTAAGATTTATTATGTTTAAGGGCTTCGTGCCCAGAAAGATGTGACCCATCCACTGGGCAGCTGAAGGACGAACCGCTCAACCTACGTAGTCCGATACAAGCATCATATTTATACACTGATACAAACATCACATGACGGGAACATAGATAAGCCCCGGACGTGATGTCATCCCTGTGGGGAAGGGCGACAGACCAAGCTTTGTTAAAGCTTAAAACCTCACATCCTTCCCCCCCCCAAGATCTGAGGGATAGTGGACCGGCCCCCTGCTGAAAAAGTTTGCTGACCCCTGATTACTAATCCATTTTAGGGACTTTGTTTCCTAAACTAAACTATGGTACTGAAGCACCAGCATTCAGAGCACAACCCATTTTGCAGTTTTCAATCTATTTCCTTCAACAAAGCATTACAAATAATAAAAATGTGCATTCTTCTTCCCCTATTCATGCAACATATCCAGCTTTTTTTTGGGGGGAGGCATAGTGGATTGTATCAGCTCTTCACACTCCTCATTCATCCCAAGTTGTGAACAGAACCTCCACCTGCACTACTTGAATGTATGTGGGATCTCTCTACGCATTTTGTAGTGTCCCAGGTCTACGCATAGGTTTGTTATAGTTGTGTAGGAATACATAGATGGGAGGTGTGTTTAGAATCCCACTCCTAGGCATGAGTACATCTTATGTCAAGTGAGCAGGGCTTCTACTGCTGTTCCGTTTCCGTTTGGGTCAGCAGCCTCTTAGTTCTCACTCTGAAGGCCACTTCCTCCATGTCATAAGATACATGACAGGATAATCTCCAAAATAACACACACAATAACTATTTCTGAAGGCCCACTAATATTTATTACCTGCCCAACAACATGCATCCACATAAATTTACACAAGAGCCTTTAAGAAAGAAAGCAGCATTAAAAGCTCTGAATCAGGATGCCTCAACGCAGAATGTTGTGGCTATGGAATCAATGGGTCTGTGCATTTGCTATTTGCTGAAAAATGGCACTGGGACTGTGCCAACAAACTTTAAGCTTGCAAGTTGCTTCCCAGTTCACTTTCAGCAACTTTGTTGTGCTGAGTTGCAAACTAGCAATCATATTTCTGCTCCGCCACATGCAAAATGCTAAATATTCAACCCTCTTACCCAAGCAGACCAGATTTTGTCTCATGAATCAGTTCCCAAGGAAATGGAATCTTTTAGAACTCCACCACACCAGTTTGGGCTGGTCTGCAGAGGTTCTGCATTCTGTCTACAGGAATCTGTGCCTACTACTAACTGGTAAAAAGAGAATCTCCATAAATTTAGAAAACTGAAACCTTCAGCAAATGCCCTTTAATATGTCCTGAGAAACCCCAGCATGAGAAAGGTTGGGGCAGCAGTGTTTGATTTCTTCTACTACATAAACAGTAAGCAGGAAGCTGCCTTAATAGCCCAGACCTTAATAGCACCATGACGGGCTCCTGCTTTCCAGAGTCTTATTTGGGTCTTTCCCATCACCCACTACTACCTGATCCTTCTAACTGGAGTTACTTGGGGTTGAACTTTAGACCAGAACCAAGCAGAGAGTGAGCCAGGAGGGCCATTTGGTCTAGGCCTCAAGCTCAAAGGAGAACTCACATTTAGACACTTGTTAATTTTTTGGCATTTGAGAAGTTTTGCGACTATGCACATCACACCAAAATGTGACACCCACTCTCAGCTTAGAGCTGAATTTTTTTTAGCAAGTAAGAGATGTGATTTGGTAAAGTGTATGTGTGTTTGTCAACGGACACAGATTTTGTCATTTTAGTAAAAATGTATCAGTTCTGACAGCACAAGATTGGACAGCGATGAATGTGTCTTCAGATTAGCTGATTATATAAACAATCCACTCGCTCCTTTTTGGCAACTTTTGTGCGTCCTCCTCTTATATTATATTATTATTATTATTATTATTATTATTATTATTATGTCTACTACTACTACTGCTAGGGGCCTCAGAAGCTGGAAGCTGCCCAGCCCTCTATGGATCTGCAGGAGGGTCTACCTGGAACCTTCACTATACAAAGCAGGTGCTCTCCCACAAGAGCTACTCTCCCTCCCCATAAAAACTCACCACTGCTTTCCACTGCAGGGGTTTATTGTCCTTCAAAGCCCGCCCCCTCGCAATGTTTTTTTTTTTTTTTCTAAAATGAGCCATTAAACCTCCAGCTTGCCAGGAAGCCTCGCCCCACTGACCCAGAAGCTACTAAATCGCAGTATGTGGGTGTTGGTGCTTAACACGGGAAAGCACTCTGCACGTGCTCAGGAACACTCTTTTCTTTCTTGCAACTTAAGCCTGCTTCCTCGCTGAATGCAGACGGTCCGCGCCTCGAAGCCCACGAAGAGGCAGCGCCCGGTAAGGGGCAGAGGAGTGAGGTTTTTCGGGGAGGGGAGCTTGGCTAGGAAGCCTCCCGGGCGCTCCGCCGACCTCGGATGCTCGGCCAGTCAGTAACTGCTGGGCCCGACGACAGGGGTCCCTGCAGCTCTTGGCAGAGGAGAGGCGCCTCCGGGGAGGCTCGCGTCCCCCCCCCCCCGTCGCCGCCTCCCTCGCTCTCCTTTCATATGCATATTCGCCAGCGCCGAGGGGGCCGCCTCTCGCGCGGAGCGCCCGAGCAACGTGCCCCCGCCTCCAGCCCGTCCCTCGCATCCTCCCCGGCCGCGCCAAGGCGGCTCTTTTGCCTCGCTGCCCGTCGGCCTGCGCGCGCCCTGGGCCCGCTGCTCTGGTCCTCTCGCCCGCCCGCCTTCCTCCGTGCAGCTGCGGCGCCGAGGCGGCCAGCGCGCTCGGCGCCCTTCCCCTTCCCGCCCGCGCGGCCTTGGCTCTTCACCCCACCCAGAGGGGGGGGGGAAACTCACCTCCTCCTTGTTGGTCCCCTCCTGGAGGCCGGCGGCAGCAGCAACGCGCGGCCTCCCCGGCTCCGCCTCCCGCTCGCTCTCCGCCCAGACGCGGAAGGGAGGAAGAGCCGGGCCCGGGCGGCGAAGCAGCAGCAGCAGCAGCAGCAGCAGCAGCAGCTTGGCTTCTCCCTTTTACGCGCGGCGCGGCGCCTCGGAGCAACCCGCGTTGCAGGTGCGCCGGCGCGTGGGGCCCCGGCTTGTCTTCTCCAGTGCGTTTACTCAGAAGTAAGCCCCGTTGGCTTCAGCGGGGTTTACTTCCAAGTAAGTAGGTTTAGGACAGACTTTGTTGGGCATACTCGGTTAGAGGGACGTGGACGAACTCACTGGAGAGAGGCATCGTATATTTTAGAACTATTCCGCACCTTTACTGATCCGCTCCATGGGGCTTCCTGTGTAAGATCACAGCCCAAGCGGGCTAATTCACAGTAAAACATCTACACGATCCCTTCGTGTTAATGAAACAGGGCGCGCAAAACCGGGCTTTGCTTTTGTCATCGCCGCTAATCCGTACATAGAGCACATAGTCTTCAGCATCAATGAACATTCATTCAGAGAGCGATCACCCCCCCCGCCCCCGCTCCACAGGGAACTCCCAGAATCTTCAAAAGTACACCCATCCTTTAAGGACACCTGCATGCATCTCCACAAGGCAGGGCCATAGCTCAGTCGAGCATCAGTTTTGCATGTAAAAGGCCCCAGGTTTAATCCTGAGATCACCAGGTAAAGCTGGGAATGTGGCCTGTCTGAAATCCTGGAAAGCCACTACAGGTCAGCATAGACCAGTGGTTCCCAATTGGTGGTTGGGGACCCCAGGGGGGTCTGCATAACCCACCACGGGAGTCCATGACACCATTCGCGTACCAAAAGCTACCATAGAGATATCAAAATTTTCAAAAGTAGGGGGTCCGTGACTTGGCTGTGTGGTTCACATAGACAAGCTATTTTAAAATACTCCCACTGGAACAGAAAAAAAGCCTATAGATAAAGATCTATGAAGAAATTTATTTTTAATGTCACCTGGTATTGGGCAGCAGTGTGTCTACCCTACCCCAATAACCCTAAAAAGATGGCAAAAAAGAGTTTCTGCTCTTCCTAATTCTGTTTCTAGGTAATGTAAAACATTCCTTATTCTGTTTTTTGCAAGCCCTGCTAATTCGAATTCCTAAGTGAATACAGTGGTACCTTGGTTTAAGAACAGCTTAGTTTATGAATAACTAGGATTAAGAACGCTGCAAACCCGAACGTACAGTAGGTGTTTTGGTTTGTGAACTTTGCCTTGGAATAAGAACATGTTTCACTTCCTGTTGAGTGTGTTCCATTTGTAAATTGAGTCCCCCGCTGCTATGGGAAAGCACGCCTTGGTTTAAGAACACTTTGGTTTAAGAATGGAGTTCCAGAACGGATTAAGTTCGTAAACCAATGTACCACTGTACTTTGGGTGACATTCAACTAAGTTTTACTCAAAGTAAACCCGTTGAAACTCATGAACCTAATTTAAGTCATGTTCATCAACTTCAGTGAGTCTGCTCTGAGTAAAGCTTAGTTGAATGCCGCACCATAAGGAATAGAAAATTGATTCTGGTGTGGCATAAACATTTGTGGGCTAGCTGAAGCCCATCAGATACATTTAGTAAACACTAGAGATGCATGTTTGACTACTGCAGAAAGCAAGAACGGATTGTAAAAAGGGAACCATGGGTGGTTTTGGAAGGTAAATGTCACAAATAATTTATTTCATTAAAAAAATTATACATCCAGAATATTATATATTTGCATATATTACTGTGGTACTATAAGGAAACAAACAGCCTCAAGCTCTCTCCCCACCTCCCTTTGATTGGCTCAAGAAGCTGCTTGTTCATTATTCCTCCCCTTTCTCCTTGTGCTTCTCTGCTTCCCACTGTCCTCTGCAAGCGGAAGCACCAAAATATCACAAGATTGGGAGTTCTTGCAAGTTTTTAAGTAGAAGCAGGAAGTATTGAATAGTATGAAAATAATATATTGTATTCACAGTTGTATTTTCAACCATCCATTATAAAAATCTTTAAGCTTTCTTTATACTGTTTACACCACTGGAAAGCCAGATGTTGGATGCAATCCTCCAGAGGAAATTCTGTATACTTTCGTCCCATTAATATATATGACACAGATGCTTTTCAGTGTCCCTAACTTTATTTGGAATGTGTCCGCAGAATAAAGTGAAATGTATCACACAATCCTGGTCCTAACTTCTGAGGATACCGTGTAAGTTGGCCAAATAAAGTTTTGTGGGGTGTGTGTTGTTGTTTTGTGTGTGTGTGTGTGTGTGTGTGTGTGTGTGTTTTGCAGAGCTTACTGGTGGTTATAAAGCAGGCAAATCCTCAAGTTAGTTTTTTTCCCTTTTTTGTTTCTTTTCTTTTTGGCTTAATCAGAAAATGTTTCTTAATTTACAATTCCTCAGTTGAAATACCTTTCCCCTCATTCTAAAAGGCCTAGTAGCTACAGCCCCTATGAAAACTCAACTTCAAGCCATTCAAGTGAGAACAGTTTGCAGCCATAAGGCTTGATACAATACCATTTTCTAATTGGCCATCAGGCTGCGGACAGATATTGTAACAGTTTCTTTAGAATATTTTTCTACTTCTGTTAATTTGCATACCAATGAAATAAAAAAAGAGCACTTCCTGCCAGTAATTAGTTAGACCCCTGCATTTAAAGAAAGCAAAAGGCCTCAGCATTATGGCAGAGGGATGGTACCAAGGAAGCTGCAGAAAGGAGTCACTCCTCTTTACACTCAGAAAGTGCTTTTGATTTAAGAGTTTCAGGCTGGCAACATTTTACCACTGTGTGACAGGGATTAAAAAATTTCCTGGTCTAATAGGGTTCCCTCTAATGAGTGCTTTCATTACTTCTTTCTTCATGGCAAATCACCGGATCTGTCCTAGATCCAGCCACGCTGTTCTGGAGATGGGTGTATCCCCCGAAGAGCAGTGACAGTTGAGGAGGAGTGAGATGGACTAAAGTATAGGAATTCAATTATTTCTTGGCCTTCTTGGCAGCGTGTCAGAACATTTCGTCCACAAGCAACCCGGGACTTCACGGTCCAATCGCTTACAGATCTACCATATGACGGGCCACACCATTAAGCTTTTCTCAGATGGTCCTGAACAGCCCTCATGAATCTTCCCTTGCTGTTGCTCCTTATTTCCTTCTGTTTTCCCTGCTTGCTGTGGCTCCCTTGATGCCATTGGTTGATCTACTCAGGTGTTCTACAACAGCCCATATTGGCAAGTATGTTGTGACCCTTCTGGCTGCCATTGGCTTAGCTGCTCTGATGTCACACAGTTCAGTGTGCTTCAGGGACTGCTGGGAACTTTGAAATCTGAATTCTGAGGTTGAGGAGCATCCTATGTGGAAAAACAAACCCCTTCATATATGACAATATACCATAAAATTTCAAGTGCCACCTTGTGAATGCAGCTCACTAGTAGCCTTGGGGAATTTTACCAGGAAAAGGCAGAAAATATTTGATGCCTACAAGAAATAACCTTTATTTGCAAGTTCCATGTTGTCTAGGATTTGTAAATGAGCTATGGATCTTTTGCTTTGGATCAGGCTTAAAGCTCCACCTTGGACAACGAACAAAAGGAGTTACCTTTCAGATATAACCATAACTTAGAAAGTATATGAACTCCCAACTTCCAATGCATAGTTATAGTTTGAGTGGAGGCTGGTCTGTTGGGGCCAACAGGGCACTGTGCAAGTAACCTTCCTCTGCCCTTACCCCCACTTTTTACTTACAACTAGTCCAGGGGGTGGGACTAGCTGTCAGCTTCCTCCTCCTTAGTCTCAGCTTCGTCCTAGTGGGACTCAGTGTGGAAGAGGATGGGGAGAAAAATAGAATCACTTGGCTCTGCCTGTCATTGGCTCTGGCTCCACCGACAATTGGCATGCCCGCCTTCTGCCTTACCAGTATCAGTGGGCACCAACAGCCACTGGGTTGCTTACTGCTCCACAGTGCTTTATCGTCAAGATATAAAAGTGTCTCTGAACAGATAAAAACTGAAAAATAACATGTTTCCAGATGTAGTTCTACTCTTTATGTCCTATACCTGTGGTTTTCAACCAGTGTGCCGTGGCACCCTGGGGCACCTCGAATGATGGTCAGGGGTGCCGCGGGCAACACTGGCCTCTGTCCCTCTTTCCTTCCCTCCCTCCTCTGACGCCCTCTCGTGTCTGCCTCCCAAAGGCTTGCACAGCTATTTGTTGCAGCAGCCCTAGCCACAAGCTCCCCAGGCAAATGGTGTGTCTGGGGTTAGCCAGGGGGTGTTTTCCAGGCCCCTGTGGGGCAGTGTGAGGAGACACCTCTCTTTGGGGCAGGGTAGGCAGCTCAGAGACCAGGGGTGGCAGCAGCAGCTGCCCGGAGGACTCCCAAGGAGAGGGGAGGAGGCTGCGGGAACACTCCACAAAGGAGGGTGTTTGAAAAAGGACAAGAGGCTGCTAGCTCTACAGGTGACACAACTGGGCTCCTGAGCCCCACAGGGGTGCCACAGAAAGAGTGTAGTTGGTGAAGGGAGCCGTGGACTCAAAAAGGTTGAAAACCTCTGTCTTCTACAGCCATGGTTTTAATGAACAATTTGTGGAGACTGTGCTGAGGATCATAGTGGCTTTCTTGCTACAAACTTATACTGTACATGCTCAGCACACCTTCAGACATTCCTCATTGGTGGTTGCCAAGCCCTCTTTTCCCTCCCCCCTCTTTTTTACTAATTGAGTGGTTTTGGAATTTTTTAGTTGTTCAGATGAAAGGAGGTTGCATATTTGCAAGGAAAGGAGTGTTTCCTGCTCTTTTATGGGTTTTTTTTGGTCTGTGGTTTGTTTACTTTGGGAGTGTGGTGTTTTGCCACTTATTTGGAGAGATTATTTTGAGATTCACCCATTTTTCTTCTTTGAAATAGGTATTTTGTGACGCCCAAAACAGTTTCTTAGATTTCCAAATGTGACCCCAGGCTCCCAAAAGTTGGGAACCCCTGTTATACACCATCACAGGAAACTGAAATTATAACTAAATGTCACATCATAGAATAATGTGTATATCTGGGAAATGAGTTTAGGAAAGTCAAGGGGTAAAAGTCTGGTGTAGGTTAGTTAATGATGTTCTCTCAGCATTGACAAGCTAGGTGATCTGCAGATCTGTAGAATTCTCAAACAGATGGCACAACTTGGATTCTGTCGAACCGTGACGCTCTGGAAGAATGGCTGATCCTTTAAAAATTAGAAGTTGCCGGCAACCCTAATAGAGAACAACATTCTCTTTCACCTCTAGATGCTCAGATCAGGTTGAAGCAGGTAACTCATATGAAATAGTCTTACTAGTTGAGATAGACCTGCAGGTCAACAACCTTGTCACAGATAATCACAGCACTGGTTGTTTTCAGGGGCATAAAAAGCAATTCTACAATAATCTGTTAACTCGCAGCTTCTGTCAGTAAGAGGTGTGTGGAGAGCCTGGGAAGAAAGATGCATTGAACGATGGCCTTTATAACACATCATGGCATTATGTGCTATAGGGGGTCAGCTGCGCATTCTGTGAAAAAGTGCTCCTTCTTGCTGATGTTGTTTTAAACATGATTCCTGGTTTGCTCCTTGTAACAAGTAAAATAATAAACAACGCCTTTCCATCTCTGCACAATTTGTGGCATGATATATCCGTCAGTTTTCTGCTCTCTGAACTGAAATGTCTTGAGGAGGAGTTGTTGTTGTTCATGCATTTTAATCATCTGTGCTCTCCTCTTTAATGATCTCAGGGCTGGTCTCACCATTATGCACAGAGGGCGAGGCCGCTTGAGGAAAAAAATTTCCCTGGTGGCAACACCACAATTCCCACTTGTGAAGTTTAAGTGCTCCTTTCCGCATGCACAAATACCCACAGTAGTGGTAGCTTTGGCATAAACCCTTTGCACATATCAGAGATAATGTGCATGCTGCAGCAGCTTATCAATATTACACCCAACATGTGGAGCGGCATGAAGCGGAAATGCTTTGGGGCACCTCCACCATTGTTGGAGGACAATACGGATGGTGCAGAACGTAACACCTATGCATCTTGACCATACATTGTAATGTTACAGTATGCAATGCATGGCATTGCTTTCAATTAGAACTTCCTGTTTTAATCTGGATGATTAATCAACTAAATCTTTAATCACAGATTAAAGTCTTGCTGTGATTAATCAGTGTGTTGCGACTGAAAGACACACCATCTTACAGGCAGCACATATGTGCCCGCTTCCTTCACCTTCTGCCGGAGTTGAGAAAAGCAATGTAAATATGGGTTTCTAATTTATATCCCGAGCTAAGGGTTGTAATGGTTCCCTTTCAGTTCTTTTAGGAATAAAGCCCGTAGGAAACTGGAATTCAAATGAATGCAAGTATGTCTTCTATAATACTGATGGGATTTGAAATTGTTTCCTTTTCTAAAGATAGTTTGCCTCTGGTTTTATTAGGGGGAATATCACTCATCAGATGAACACTGCCCTTCCATCAATATCCTCTAAAAAGTAGATATACTGAAGTGAGGGTTTGTCATTATGTCCATGAAGGTATAGATATATAATATATTAAATCGTGCATTAGAAAGTTATAATTAATTGTGATTAACTGTGATGGTACAGCTTAAAATGAGCAGCTATCCGATTAATCTTTAATCAGTTGGCAACCCTGCTTTCTATTGCATATGTCACCTGATTGAATAAATATTAGGGTTAGGTTCTATGTAGCACATGCAAAACTTCTCTTCTTTCTCTCTCCTACAGCCACCCCTCCCCGCACAAAAATCTGCCCCCAAGAGTTGGAGAGATGTGGTCTATTGATAGCTTTCCACCAGTGGAATGTGACTTCTGTCCCCCCAGAAATTAGCTCCACCCCAAGCTAATGTTTTTGCTAGATCAACTGCATTTTCCCCCTAAGTGGCAACAGCAAATTCCTTTCCCCCTACTGTGGCACATTATTTATCAATATTGAATGCTTCCCTCATTGCATAGCCCAGTCACCTCATTTTGTCAGCTCCTCCAGTAACTTTTATCTACCACTCTTGTGGGTGTTTTTTCTTTTTTCTTTTTAAAGAACTTGTAGCCACATAACCTTTCAATAGGTAAATGTAGGTCTATAAATCTCCAGGGCTATTATTAGTCTAGTACATTTGGTATATTAAAAGGGGGGGGGATCTCTTCCCACGACATTACTTGTAACAATTTTCGGCTTGTTTTCAATTAGTGTTACCAATTCAGGATTGGACAGCCAGAAATACCCGATCTCTGGTGAACCGACTTGTAAGCTCACGAGAATGGGAAAATACAGTTATTAATGAACCACTGACGTATTTACCTATTTAACGACCAGTAATTTAATTATCAATTGAGTGTGTCTCATGGATCTTGGCCCCCCTCACTGAGGAATTTATACTTTAGGATGTTAAGCACACTTTGTTCAGACGAAGAAAAAGCACATGTGGTTTTCAGGCAGTGGTTTGTCTGAAGATAAATAAATAAATAAGCGAATGGCACATTGTTTGTAATAATCCCAAACACCGACTCCATGAATCTACAAAGGGACAATGGTAGATGATTCACTTGATGGTGTGAGAGTTCAAAAAAGTTGTGTAAGATGTGGCCCTTGGGTGCATAGTGGAGCATCTTTCTAAACAGGAGCCAAACTTATAATCCTCCCATAGCACGGGAATCTCTGCAACAGAGCTAGGAGATCTCACCATACGGGACAATCCTAACCACATCTACTTGGACGTAAGGCCTACTGAATTCACTGAGGATTACTCCCAGGTAAGTAGGGTTTGGATTGCCCCCTTAGACATGCTACCCCTATTACTTTCATTCTCACAGCACAATGTTGCAGCAACGCCATCTGCACACCGTATTTCTACGTGTTTTACATCCATTGAAGATACTTGAGGAAACTTCAGCAGGTGTAAAATGTGGCCTCCTGAATGTTGATGGAAACCAGGAAGTCAGAACATATAACTATGTCAACTACACGTCAAATTTACCTGCTTTAGAATTAAATAATCGTATTTGCCTTGTTAGTGGCAGACCGCATAATGTATCCCTGGTAGCAAAGCAGTGAAGCACTGTGTTCCCGGCTAACTGGTAGATGGCTATTTCTCGATAGGCTTGCCCTGTTTTCTTTAGCATTATTTTCCCTACAACTTCCATGTTTTATTGATGGCAACAGAAGATCGGGCCATTTGGGGGCAGAAGTATTCAGTGCACTCACCCCATTAGTATAAGGATTTATGCTTGCACAAGGGATTTTACGTCCCTCCCCCTCCTGCTGTGTGTGCCCAGTGCCATCTCCAAATCTGCTCTGGAGGATTGAGGGGGAACCCCCAAAACAGATTTAGAAGACCCATGGGTGGTGGGGAGGAAGAGAGGAGAGAAATTCTGTTCTGCAAGAGTAAATCCTTGCGCCAATGAAGCAAGTGATTTAGGGTTACATTGGCAGTCCCCTAGTTTTGGAATTGTGCCTCCTCCGCCAATAACAGTTAGACTAGTCCCATCATTTATGATTTTTTTTAGTTGTGATTTTTTAAAATGCATCTGGCTTTCAACATATCTTAATTGGGATACTGAATTTTTAACTCTTTGCTCTCTCTGTAGATTCTTAGTTCTAAGGTTTACTTTGTTATAGTAGTTTCATTAGGGGTTTTTTAGTGTAGTACTGTGAAATGTTTTAGGCGTCCTTGTTAAGGCTGAAAGGCAGTCTTAGAAAGGCTCTTTGAAATAAAATGTGTCAAGATAATTTTGGAACTGAAAGCAGGGAGGAAGGAAGATCTCATTAACCTATGCCAGCAAGAGATGCTGGACAGCATCCAAGAGCTTCAGAGGGATGCTCACATGGCATCACATGACATGCCACTCAAGCCCTTTGGCCATATGATGGGTGTGGACATGGAGCCTGTATTGGAAAAAGAACCTTTCATGTTAGAAACTCAGGGCACACCGCAGGGACTATACCAGAGAGTGCCAAATTAAGATACCAACATTTGCTTGCAATCATGTGGCATGGAACAATCACAACATAGGTATGAATCAGCCCAAGCGATTTTGTAAAGAACAGGATCCAGAAATGATGTAATTGTTTGAGGGACTTTGCTTTGCTTTGTTTTAAGCTTTTCTAGGGCATTTCTCTCCCCCACCCCCTCCAGATCTAATTCTACCATTATTATGGGACTTTGCTTCAAAACTAAAAGGAAACAAACAACTTTGAACATAAATCTTCCAGAAAGGAAACCAATTTTGATATTATCAGACTTTCTCCTTTACTTTTTTTAGCAGCAAACGGGGTATTTTCTCTTGTTGAAGCATTGATAGATGCTTAGTGTTAGAGGGAGAGGAAGGTGTAGGGGGCATATGGGGGGGGGAGAGAGAGAACAATGGAGGCCCAGTCCACTTTTGGCACCAACTTTTGGCAGCCCCCAACAGATTGGTCCCAAGAGAATGTGGTCTTCAACAGAACTAAGATTAACCATCCCTAGGGATAAAGCAAAAGGAAGAATCAACTTCCCATTTATATCTGCATTAATAAATTAGCTACCTATGTGTGCACTGATAGCCAGAGGAGTGGCATCTATGATCTCCAGTGGTAACTGAGATGGCAAGAAACCTACTGGACTTCCATCACTTGAAATCTACAAAACCCCATAGCGTTATTAAGAAATACTACATGTTAAGAGTACCAATCCAAAACTACACATGGTGGGATAGGCCAGGTGGGAGAAGCGGTCAGCCTCATGGGTACCACCTTCAAAGTATGAGGGAGGTCTGCTTGTCAGAAGTGGCAGCCAAGGGTGGATGATGATCTTGCTTTTCACTGGACAAACAAAAAAAATCTATCTGAACTTCTCCCTGGCACCATCTTCCATGATATTTCTCAGCAAACAACCATAATAACAATTGAGCACATCACATCATCTGGATCGCATTAAGTGGCAAGTGGAGTGTTGGGGAGCCAACAGCCAAGGTTTAAGACTGAAGTCTATCAATGCTCATAATTTTTACCTCGGGAATTTTTATAAAATACGGTGACACTTTTGACCCCAAAGAGCCAACTGTAGCCTTCATATATATATACTGGTATATATTTACACTTAAATGAATGAGAATTTCAAATTCGTATGAGCAGACTAAAAGAAGTATGTTGTTATGGAGGTGGGTGGGGAGGAGGCAGAGAATTACCCAAGACATGGCACAAAAATGAAATAACTTGGTGCAATTTAAGAACAGCAATTGTTCCTGTTGAAATCTTTTTTGCGGGGGGGGGGGATTGCAAGATGTGAAGTGTGTTTTGTGACCTTTGGCAAACAGAAGGCACTACGAGAGGAGTTGAAATAATCACACACTTGCAAGTTTTAAAAAGCAGCTTCAGTTTAATTCACTGGTTTTGATTTTAATATCATATCAATACATTTTTAGTTTGGCTGGGGCAGTGGTGGATGAACACAATAAAATCCTCCAGATGCACATAAGTTCCACTGACTTCAATAAACTGAAATAACTCTGTACCTAGTAATGACCATAAGGCAACTATTTTCCTACAAGCTGTGCAATAGCAATAATGCCCACTTCTGCATTCTCTGCGTCCTGTTGACTATTACAACCACACCTATTTAAACTCGAGTTATTTGGCAAGCACATGGGTCTTCATGTTCCAGAAACATTTTTTGCTTCAAGCTCCACATCTGAAAAAGCGCATGACTTGGTCTATGTCTTCTTGTGAGCTTTTGTGTGTTTAAAAGCTGTGCTCTTCATGTTATGAGTATGGATTTTCCTTTCCAAGTTATGTGCATGTGTATCTCTTGGTCAGTTTGCCAGCCTTCCAGATTGCCACGTAAAAACTGGAAGATAAGACGGAACAGAAAAGACTACCACATACTGAATCAGAAGATCAATCCATCTAGCTCAGGGGTAGGCAACCTAAGGTCCATGGGCTGGATGCGGCCCAATCGCCATCTCAGTCTGGCCCACGGACAGTCCGGGAATCAGCATGTTTTTACATGAGTAGGATGTGTCCTTTTATTTAAAATGCATCTCTGGGTTATTTGTGGGGCCTGCCTGGTGTTTTACATGAGTAGAATGTGTCCTTTTAGTTAAAATGCATCTCTGGGTTATTTGTGGGGCATAGGAATTCGTTCATTGCCCCCCCCAAATATATAGTCCAGCCCACCACAAGGTCTGAGGGATGGTGGACTGGCCCACAGCTGAAAAAGGTTGCTGACCCCTGATCTAGCTCAGTATTGTCAACACTGACTTGCGTGGCAAGGCCCCAAACCCTATCCCTTTGTTGGAATAAAGACACTTGACAGCAGTATTTTAGGTTAATGGACTAAAAAAGGCCACAACTTTATTGGTCACAGAATGTGAGTGGTATTGGCTTAGGCACTGGAACCGAACTGACTATATCTGTCTCTTGCCCGCCTGCAGGAAGTCTCAGAAGGGTTAACCACCAGTAGGGGGAGCCCCGTTGATGCAAATCAACTCGAGCTCCCCCAGGGTCACCGATAGGGGTCGTGCCATGGCCCTAGCCCCCACCTGGGCTTTGGACGGGGCCACGCCCACCGGATTCCTTTAACAGAATACTCTTGAAATAGGAGGGGTAGCTGATGGCCACTACCTCCCCTCACCTCCAACCGAATACTCCAATGCCTAATCACCACACCTTACAAAGTTGTGACGATTTGCTATGAGGTAGGCAAAAAGCCCAATGGCTGGTGCCAATTTGCCAAGTGGAAAAAAATCCTACCAGGCCCCTTCAACAGGCGACCAACCGAGGTCCATAGCAAGGTCAAAGGATTAAGAGCCTAATTTTAGGGAAGGAGGGTGGGAGAACTGCGCGAGCGGGAACCAGAAAAGGGGACGAGTTCCCGCCCATGGGCTGCTTAAATAGAGCACGCCATGCTCCCCGCCTGGGGAAGGGAAATGGCTTTCCAGGATTTTCCATGGAGAGTCCCAGGCCTATCTGGAAGAGCAATGTACAAACTTGGAGGGCCGACCTGGAGCAAATGGAAATGCTTAATAGTGATGAGATGAACTAGGGACATAAGTCGTTAGAGAAATAAACTTAAATTGAACAAGTATGACATTGGAAAATATACTTTATCCTCAATTCCTAGCAGGATTCTAGCAAGCTGAAGGCTCCCATTATGAGTAGGAGGTTTTAGGACAGAGAACAGAAAAAGAAGCATTTTTTCCCCTTATCAAAAGGACTTTGGTTTATGGGAAGGTTTCTGGAGATTGGGATAGGGAAACTGTACTTTCCCCTCTCCTCCTTTCAGAAACTTTCCCATATACTGTAGCATGGGGAGGGGAGTTTTTTTAGCCTCACAGCACCCATGCACCCCTGACCTTAATTGCCCATCTCCAGTATGCTGTCAGTGGCAGGAGCTCAAGCAAGCCAGTTTCCCCCCTCACCTCTTTGAATTTCAAGAACGAGGGGCAAAACCCACTATACATCTTCAAGGCTGGCATTGTGACTTAGCATCATTCTGAAGCGCATTTGGGGTTGGGGGGACAGCTGCCTTCAGTGGCAGCCACAATTAAAATGGTGGGGCCACAATTTTTACCCCAGTTGTGAAGAATGCTTCTCACAACAATGCTACGTACGTCATGACATAATGTTGTTCTGGGCATCCTGGGGAAATGGCCAGCAGCTCAAAAAAGTGTGAAGGAGCAGCAGTGAGTTTTCAGCATCCCTGCCTTTGAAATATGCCTGGCTCACCTCTCCGCAACAGCCATAATGCCACCCCCCGTTTTTTGTGAATGTGGAAAGCCCGCATTAGTAGTTTGACAACGCATGCTAAGCAGCCAAGGGGTTTCCTTAGTTCAGAAGTCAGTCAGTACATGTATCATATTTGCATATAAAAACTTCAAGGAACTGATGTAATAAAAACATGTATTAGATATAACAAAAATGCAGGTGAGGGAAGAATTCGGTATTGAGCAAATTCCCCCACCCATTTAGCCATGATCATTTAGAGACCTAGGGTTGCTTCTCATAATCATTTTGAAAAGACATAGGTGTCTTTTCCAAAGGTCATAACCACACCTTAAGCATCCAAGAATGAGTCCTGGGCTTGGTTTTCTTCTTATGCACTGGGTTGTAGTGAGGCTCTTGTAACATATACGGTATCAACTGAGGCAAGGATGGCCTGCAGAAAAGGGCTAAGTACCTCTGACCAAGGGGTTGGGACTGCAAGGAAAGACAGCTGAAGGAGCAGCTTACAGTAATGATGGACTCAACAGGGGTTGCCTAGAAAAGCGGATGAGCATGGGAGTGAGGCACTCCAGCCCTGGAAATACAACTTCCAGGGAGGAAACTCCAGAAGTGAATGCAGGAACAAGGCTTGCCAAGGCAGGTTGAAGGATGCGTTTTGAGAGGAGGGCTCCAATCCTTCCCTCTCCTGCTGCTTTTCCTTCTACCCCATGTGATGGCCTGGGATTCAGACTCAGATGCTGAACCTGAGGGATCCCAGCCTGCACAGGATTCCCCGCCTCCAGAACCAGCAGAGCCAGGGCTAGGGCTTGAGTCTGAAGGGTCCTCACCTGTGCTGGATCCTCAGGTGCAGGCATCTGATGAGTCTGCTCTGGCTCCTGCTGGGATGGAGGACCCATTGCCTGCAGGTGTGCCACTCCCAGCCCTGTCAGGGGAAGCTGAGGTTGCCTCTGGGTCCGGCAACCCTCCAGCCTCTCCTGAGCTGCAGAGGCTTAGGGCAGAGAGGCGAAGGGAACTGAGTTCCTGCAGGAGGAGTGCTCTCCTCCAAGCCAGGAGAGGCAAGTCACCAGAGGATTGGGGCTGCCCTCTGCCTCGGGGCAGATAAAAGCTGGCCAGCCCAAGCAGGAGCAACATCGTTGGTGACCAGTTCCTGCCAGTGTTCCTGCTTGAAACCTGTCCTGCTTGCCTGCCTGAGCTCCTGACCTGCCCTGGTTCCCTGCTTGCATACCTGTTCCCGACTTTGCCTGACTTCCTGCCCTGCACCCAGCTTCAGTGACTACGGACTGCCTTTATGTTGTACCTCTGACCACGGACCGGACTTGGACCTCGCCTTTCAGGTAACCCATGGGACCAGCACACCCCATCTTCTACCTCCTTTATTGCATCAGATTCAATTGCTTCAGCACCCTTCAATTCTTCTTTCCCACTTTACCATTTCTGGGTGCCTGCCTTCCCTTCTGACCCTCTTATACCCAGAGAGAGGAAGCCAGCAAAACAAGTAAAACTTGCGGGCACTAGCAGTGGCATTGGAGGCTGGTCCATGAAGGAGAATGGGGTGCTGTCCCACCAATCACAATCTACCCTCAGCCTGGCCCCACCTGCCCACTGTCTTACTTACAATCTGCCATTGGCTCTGGCTCCACCTACTGTTGGTCTTCCCAACTCCCACCCTACCAGTCTCAATGGGCAACAGCCACCACAGAGCAGTGACGACATTCCCTGGCACCTTGTCACATGGTTTCCTCCATGCAGCAAGTCCAGACAAAGGTCCCATTTATCCAATAGGTGGATGATCTCCACTTCTGGTTTGCTGATGGCAAATAGCAATGTGGTTCCGACCCTGTGTCCATTCAAAGGGTAGGGAAATGTGCAGAATTCCCCAAAAGAATCATAAAGTGTGTGTGTGTGTGTGTGTGTGTGTATGCTTGGATAAGCCAAACTATAGCTGGCTTTCCGTGTACAGAAAATTGGCTGTTGTGTTGTTGTTTTTAACACTGAAAAGGTTTCTAGCTTCTTGTGAGAGAAGAGGAATGGTTGAAACATTCTGTGGCATTGACACCACTGACTCAAAACGATACTGATAGGCCACTGTAAATGGAATACCTGGAACACAGGAAATTAAGTGCTACAGTTCAACAAATATCATTTGTGGATACATCTGTAAGCTTTCTTGCATCACTATGAAGAAAATGTTAATGCAAATGCAAATGATTCAGGTGAACGAAACAATATCTTTGCAATCGTCTTTCATAGATTATTGGAATCAAATGGACAGAGGGGGGAGAAGGAAGAACACTGCCAAAATGTATGTTAGGCATTGTCAAACTAATTTTCTTATACATGGTTTGAGTCTGCTACCAACCCAGCCCTGTGGGTTTCAAGCTTTGTCCTGAGCCAGATTATGAGACTCAGCACACACCTTAAATTGTGAGTTGATTGTCAGGTCAGTGGTAGTAGAAAATAAGTCAGTGGAGTGAAAAGACTCCACTGACAAAGAGTCGGAGGCTTTTGTAATTTCTCATGGAAAGGAACATAACCAAAAAGAGAATTACTGCTGTGGTCACCATACATACATACATACATACATACGTTGTTGTTTAAATCAGAAAGCTTAGGGTTAATTCACACAATCTACTTTTTGCACCTTAGCTAAATGAAGTGTGTTGTGTAGCGGCCGTGACAGTCAGCTGGGATCTCCACAACCACAGCTGCTGACTGAACACCATTCATCCCATTGCAATGGGATTAAGATTATTGACAGAAATTATATATGAATCACCGAGGTCCAGGATGAATACATTATATTAAGCCAATCATAGTGTATTTTTAAAATTTGTATTCCATTTTCCTATTAAAGTAATAGTCAAAGCAGTTTACAATGAAATGAAAATACAATATAATAAACAAGAACAAAACAGGACATCCTGAACAAGGGCTGCATTCAGATGTGAGTATTGCGTTCATTTTACTGGTTATAGCACTAGCGCTTCTGTCGTGGTTTCTAACATTCCTTTCACACTGCAGTACCTGTTGATGGTACTGTTAATGGGATGGCAAACAGATATTTTTTCCTGGAAGCAACCAACACGGAAATGAGCATTTAAATGGGAGCTTTCTAAAACTTAAGATCTTTTTCAGCAAAACTACTATAAATGCAAAATCAGAATAGAGAAGTTAGAATTGTGGCTACTGGGTAATGGTATTGTGTAAAGTTGAAAATAAGAGGTGGGGATTAAAGATTTGCACTTGGAATATGCCGGGGGGGGGGAGTTCTTCTTCTTCAAACAAGTGGCATATTAATTTTACGAAATAAAATATAAAAAAAAATATCATTTTCACATGATCACCCTAAAAAAGGTTTATAATCCTGTATATGAGCCTATAGCTAGTGTTAGAATTATAGAATTGTAGCTGCAGTTTTAGAAAGCTACCAAGCTACAAAGAGGCTACAGACTAGCTAAAAATGGTGGTGGTGGGAGTCCAGGAAGCATATGGATTTCCTTAATAGCCCACTGTTGTCCCCTCCCATAATTTGAGCATTGCTCATAGCTGCAGACTGAAAATAATCCCCTTTCCTGGAGACAGGTGGACTGTGAGAAATAGCAGGCTAAACCTGGAGTACAGTTGTGTACATTAACTCAACGCAAGAATCTCTCTCTCTCTCTCTCTCTCTCTCTCTCCTCTCTGTCTCTCTCTCTCTCTCTGTGTGTGTGTGTGTGTGTGTGTGTGTGTGTTCCTAGCCAAACCTAATGTGCTCTACCCTGTGACATCAGAATCGTTATAAAGACACAATGTGTGTTGCTACCTTTGCAGGTGCCAAGGTCTTAGCCGCTCTGATTCGACAGCCTCAGCTTCTCTCTTGATGTCATGGAAGTTTGGCCCACCTTGGCTCCTGCTGCCGAGAATAAGGAAACTGTACAAACTGCATTTGGAAACCTCACGAGCCACCAGTGGTCAATAAGCTCCCTCACTTAAAGGCAGAGTGCCAGGTGCTTTCGAATGACACCTTGTGGGTGCAGATTGGCTGAGCAGCCTTGGAGCCCCCCCCCAAAAGGACAGACATCTTTCAACTGCTGATACTTAGTGTAGGATATTCTGTACCCAGGCCAAAAAAAAAAAAAGCCCAGAAATCTAGTTCTGCATTGGCTTAGCTCATTCCAGTGAGCTGACAGGAAGCCAGATAGAGCTAACTGCCTTTCTTGTTGTCCCTTCTCAAGAGGACTCCAGCCAACTTGATCATTCACTACTGCCCCTTTAATAGGACCTGTGCAAGCCGAGGGGGATTTCATCAGACTGCAGGCAAATGCTTTTGGTCTGCATCCAAGTTGCTTTGTACCCTAGCTTTTGTTGAGGGGAAAAAAGGCATATTCAGTGACAGCACTGTGTAATTTGTTTTGGTGGTAGCTCTCTGCATTCACCTAGCTGAATAGGCTCTGTACCTAGCTTTTTTCAATTAAATTACTCTCCTACTTTCTGCTGTTTCTTTTGTTTGTGGATTGTTCTTCCTCCCCCTCCCTCTCTAAGTACGCTTGCCAGTGGGGCTCGCATCAAAGACACATAAAACATACCGGTGGAGAATTCACACATTCCCAGTACTGTTATTGTTAGAGAGCCAAGGAATAACACACATACCAACCTTCTTAAAATGGTGCTTTCCTTCCTCCTGAGACATGCTCTCAACATATTTATTTAGGAGGTAGAAGATGGAAGGAGGAGCATTAGGAAAGTTGTTGCACTCTCCTTTTCCCTGTACAAGAAATAGATGTTCCTCTGGCTTTTGCTGCAGTCATTAAAGCCAGCCCATGCAGAAAAGGTTGAGTATACCTCAAGTCCAAGGCCTGCTGTGTTCAAATCCAAGCAGTGGCTGGTGCTGAGGCAGGGAATTCCACAGGAGCAGAGTAGCTGCCAAGAACACGCACCTTCCTACTGTACATACCTGTAAGTGAGTGAGAGAATATTATCTGGTACATAAAGCAAGTTCTCCTTCATGGAGAGCACGTGTTGCGGTGGGGGCCAACAAGACACCCCTCTGTTGCTGGGCGGGATCGTTTAGATGGCCAAGGACTGTGATTGGGTTCTGCGGGTTGTTGGGGAGAATTTAATGTTGCAAGTTTTGATGGACAGCCCAGAGGCTATACAGTGGTACCTCGACTTATGACGATAATGCGTTCCGACGCGATTTTCGTATGGCGAAAAAATTCGTAAGTCGAATCCCCATAGGAATGCATTGGGGGGAAAAAATTCGTAAGTCGAAAAATCCGGGTCAAAAATTCGTAAGTCGAAAAAATCCTATTAAAAGCGGCCGCGACGTCTTTTCGTAAGTCGAAAAAAATCGGATGAGGCGGCCATTTTGTTTTACCGGAAGTCACTCGTAACTCGAAAAAAACATAAGTCGAGTTACTCGTAAGTCGAGGTACCACTGTATATGTTTCTGGCACGTAGCGTGAACCCCTCTTCTCTGCGTGCATTGGATCACCCGCCCTCCCTCCCTCCCTATAATTTAGGCTTCTGCGTTGACCTTGCTATGCCTGTCATCGGGTCATCTGCTTTTGGGGCAGGGGCCTGGTAGGAATTTTTCCATTTGGCTGATTGGCTGGTGCCATTTGGTTTTCGCCTACTGCGTAGCAATTAGTCACAACTTGTAAGGTTGCGGTTAGGCACTGGTTATTCAAATGGTTGGTGGAGGGGATGTGGTTGGCTATGCCAGCCCCTCCAATGCTGCTGCTGCGCGGGGAATTCCATTAAAGGAATCCAGGGGCTCACCATGCTTTTGTCCATACCCCCTGGGATCATTAGGGGAGAGGCGAGGGCCTGACCACCCGACCCCCATTCTCTCCCCAAAGTGTTTTCCCTTTACTGACTTCCGCTAAGCTGGCGGATGTCAGTCTGTCCCCAGGAGAGGGGACAGATAGTCGGAACCAATGCCTAAGCAACCACTCACATTTTGTATTCTAATAAAGTTGTGGCCAAAATTATGCCAAAAACCTTAAACTTAAATTTCAGTGTGAAGTGTGTGTTATTTGAGGGGTGGCTTGGGGACCTCGACACGCAACATGGTTGTTCCCCAACACAAGGTGCACATCAGGACAGAATGGGTCGTTGAATTCAGTGGAGTTTACAGATTTACAGAAGCTGTCCTGGTTTCTGATTTGATCCCGGAATGTCCCGCTTTTCCTTAGGATATCCCTATTTTCATCAGAGAAATATTGGAGGGTATTTATGCTTCAGGCCACCGTACACAATTTCCAGCACAGGTTCAACAATGGCATGCAAAAATGCAAATTATGAAGCTGCCTCACGCTGATTTTCCCACTCAGTGTTTAAAACCCTCTTGAGGTGTTCGGCTTGGACATGTGAGGGTAAAAGTAAGTAGAGTGATGGAGGTACAATGTATTGTCGTCGTTTCCCCCCCCCCATGTCTCTCAGCATGCAGGGTATGTCCACTCCACCGCTGACTTTCACGCCTAACACAAATGTCTGAATGGAGTTTGTAAATGGGTTGGCTTGCCCCGAGAGACAGTGTGGTATAGTGGTTAGAGTGATGGACTAGGACCTGGGAGACCAGGATTCAAATCCTCACTTGGCCGTGAAGCTCACTGGGGTGACGTTGGGTCAATCACTGTCTCTCAGCTTAACCTACCTCACAGGGTTGTTGTGGGGATTAAATGAGCAGTGGGAGAACTGTGTATGGCACCTTGAGTTCTTTAGAGAAAACCCGGGGTACAAATGTAATAAGAAATGAAATAAAGGCATATAAGCTTGTTTGAGGCAAGCGTGAAGAGGCTTTTACGTGCCTTCAGGGAAATACACTTTCAAGTCCACTTCAGATCTTCTTGCTTAAACACATGGTCAGGGCAAAAGGCCTGGCAAAAGGTGGGGCCCACACATGTGCCCCCATCCCTCAACTGTAACTGTTATGGCTAGCAGTAACTCTCCATGGCCTCAGGCAGAGGTCATTCCCAACTTTCTTGTGTGTATGCAGTCCTTTAACTGGAGACCAAACCTTGAAGAGTCCTAGACCTTCTACGAGGAAAGGATCTTCCCTACCACACTTCTAATGCTCTCCTCATGTTTCCCGAAGAAAAAGAAGAGTTTGGATTTTATATCCCGCTTTATCACTACCCAAAGGAGTCTCAAAGCGGCTAACATTCTCCTTTCCCTTCCTCCCCCACAACAAACACTCTGTGAGGTGAGTGGGGCTGAGAGACTTCAGAGAAGTGTGACTAGCCCAAGGTCACCCAGCAGCTGCATGTGGAGGAGCAGAGGCGCGAACCTGGTTCCCCAGATTACGAGTCTACCGCTCTTAACCACTACACCACACTGGCTCTCAGAGACCGAAGCAGAGACCTCTACTTTCCCTCAGTCAGGAGCACTTCAAGATACAAATCTACAACTTCACAGCTGCACACCTAGGCCTTAAACAGCTAGCAACATTCCCTGAGGTAAAAAAGCAAATGAGGCAGGCAACTTCACGAACGGGCGGTTTTCCCCCCTGGGAGAAAAAGAAAAGTGTGAAATGTGATCGGAATTGATCTAACTATATAATATATTTGCATTTGCTGATCTTTGATATATGTCAATGGCTTTCCCTAAAATAAACCAAGAAGCGGAACTATGGAGGAAAGTGCGGGGGAAGCAGATTCCAAGGTGATTGTTGGAGTTTTGAGTAGTATGGCTGCCTCCCCTGCAGTCATACTTTTGGGGTATCACTTTTCTCAACAAAAGTCTCTCTCCCCCCCCCCCCCCCCGCATCTTCTTGGACGCAAAAGCTGAAAGAGGGAGCTGTATGTGAAATAACTTCTCTAATTTTGGTGCCTTTTAATAGCATGGATCAGTTCTGGCCCATCTTGCAAGGCACAGAATACCAAATTAGACCGTCACTCCCTTTGTTAAAATACTCCACTGGCTTAAGTCTTATCAAAATGAATGAAGCTTGCCCTGGCAGCACACTGTGAGGAACTGTGCCAAAGTCATGTCTATATTAAGCAGAGCTGTAGTATATTGCTTGCTTTTCATTTGCCAAAGATAATTAGAATCAAAGATACCTCTAATAAATAATGCTAAACTTCAATAAAACTATTAGATGATGCCTCTCCCCATATGCAATATCTTAAGATAAATACAAATTAATCTTTAAATACCCAGCTGGCAATGGGATTTAAAGGCGTGTGTGTGTGTGTGTGTGTGTGTGTGTGTGTGTAAAATGGAAAAGAGAACATATCATACATTATTCTTACAGAGATTGTTCTCAGCATTATAGTAGAAGTAACACAAGATGTTTCATTAACATAACATAAAGCACTTTCAGGCTGATTAGCAGTAAAAGTATTTTCAATCAGTTTTAGGTGTGCTCACAGAAGTATACTCTGAACAAGCAGCTAGGAAAGCAGCCCCCCCCCCGGCAAAGACTTCTCTTCTCCTTCTAGATCCTCAGGCTGCACCCCGCCCCCATACAATTAAAGTACATTTGAAGCACACAATTTCTCCCCCAAATCCTGGGAACTGTAGTTTATCCCTCACATAGCTACAATTCCTAACATTCTTCAACAAACTACGGTTTCCAGATTTCTTTGGATGTGTGTGTGTTTTAAATGTGTCTCTCCACTCAATCCTATGAATGACTTCTAATGGTATTTCTTTTTTCCTATCATCGAATACCGGTAGTAGGTGGGCCAAAGTGCTCACATCCTGGCTGCCATGTTTTGTTTCATTCCACACCCCAATGCATTTTCTGCCAAGAGGAAGGAAGGAAGAAGAGAGTAGCAAACCAAATACCTTTCGGCATACCAACATTGGCATTTTTTAACATGGTGAGAACCTGAAAGCCAAGAGCTTGGGCTGGAGTTTGTGAACTGGAAGCTGTGGGTATGGAGCAGCTCCACACTGAAGACTTCCACTCCATCTGCCGCTATGAGGCCAACTGTGCAGGCTCAGTATTGGCCCAGGAAAGGCAGTCCAAGCATGCTCAGAGCTGTTTCCTAAGGCCAAGTTGGGCCCACACCTCAAAGCACTTTAAAGAGCCAGTGTGGTGTAGTGGTTAAGAGCGGTAGACTCGTAATCTGGTGAACCGGGTTCACGTCTCCGCTCCTCCACATGCAGCTGCTGGGTGACCTTCTCTGAAGTCTCTCAGCCCCACTCACCTCACAGAGTGTTTGTTGTGGGGGAGGAAGGGAAAGGAGAATGTTAGCCGCTTTGAGACTCCTTCGGGTAGTGATAAAGCGGGATATAAAATCCAAACTCTTCTTCTTCTTCTTCTTCTTCTTCTTCTTCTTCTTCTTCTTCTTCTTCTTTGTAACTAGCAAGGAGAAAGGTATGGCTGCTATTAGGAGCACCTTGGTTTTTTCAGTCAATATTAAGTGGTGGGGAGTGTGCATATCTTTCTACTCTATCTTTTCCCCTAACCGTTTGCAGTTATTTCTGTGAATGGAGGAGGAGGAGGATTGCCAGAAGAAATGGTGGGTGGCTTCTATGCGTGTTGCAACTTTCAACACTTGTGTGCTGTTGGAACTGTAGGGTGTGTGTGTGTGTGTGTGTGTAGGCCCGAGAGATCCAATTCATTCATTTTTAGCAGAAAGAAAATTAAAATAAGCTTGCTGCATCATAACGGCTTTGGAATTTGTGTCAAGCATTTTGATGAGGTTTCCTGTTTCACGCTGCCAGCATTGTTGTCCACGTCTATCTCTGCTCTTCAGAGGGCCGAGCAAAGATGATCCAGCAGGCTGCTCCACCTATCTCTCCAGTGCAGCTTCCCAGCAACTATTAATGTTCCAACCTCAGCCACCATTTAAACAGGAAGAGCATTGGCAGCTTGTCACTTTGCAGAGCCAACGTCCGGTCTGGTCTATATTTTAACATTCTAAAAGAAGACCACCTAAGGAAAGGCATAATATATATATATACACACACACATATATTTCTCTTCTTCATGTCCACAAAAGGACATTCGAGTGCACCTATCCCTCTCTTTGCAAATGCAAGGGCTAGTTTCTCATGCTACACACATTACCAGATCTGTTAAGTTGGACACATGCCCTGGTCACAATGAACTCAGAATTTATTATTTTTTTGGTAACTATCCTATTCTCAATTCAGGGAGTTCAGGACAGGATACATAGACCCCCTAGTCTTTTTTTTACTCATCACATCAACTCTGAGAGATAGGTTAGGCTGCAATATAGGCCCAAGGTGTGCCGGTCACCCAACTGGAGTCTGTTCATTGCACAAGCAATGTTCCTGATCCAACTTTGCTCCCTGACCACACATCGTAGGCCACCCGGCCTTATGACTGAGTCTTATGAGGCTTCTAGAGATCAACTGACAACTCTACATGAGCCACCCGATATTTCTGTCAGTTGACAACCCACATGACTCCTCTTACAGTCGGGTTGAAAAAGTAGACCCAACATGTCTGTGGCCATTACATTCGGCTCTGAAGAGTTGCACATGTGAGCCTGTGCTCACCCAGCTGTGGGCCTATTTGTCCCGAGCATCAGGTGTCAACAGGCATGCAATACCTCTGAGAACAACCGGATGTCAGCAAGCTTCATGTAACAGAAGGGAGCGCAGCAGAGTCGGTTTGTTTCTCTTACCCCTTCCTTAATTCCTACTCAAGTTTGCTTCCATTCCCATGTTCAGATGGTGTTATTTCATTCTGTCACTGTAAATTACTGTTGCTGAAAACGCTGAATCAGGAAATGGGTTATAGCTCTTGAAGAAATGAATCCCACATTATGTCAAAGTGCTTCTGCCTGCAGTTTATGCTGTGTCCCTCAGCGTGAGTCATTGTCACACATTTTGAAGGCCAGCGTTACACATCAGAGTCTTCAGGGTGTCAGCTTTTCTTGTTCCTGCAATCTTTGTGGGCAGATAATGTTGTTAGGTGACCTTTTTGCTTAATTCTGAGAGTGTGGGGTTGTGATTCCAGGGCTTATGATACAGCAGAACGGCTAGAGAGATAAAGCTGCTTGTTTAGCTGCAGCCCCCTAATGAGTTCAGTCGGACTGCCGAGGTCGGCAAGAGTGGGCAAGAACAGGATGTCATTTTTTTGATTTCCAAAACCTCTTGAAGGAGAGATGATTATTAAAGTTGGGAATCGGATGTAGAGCATGAAGTGGGTCCAGGAATTCAAACAAACAAAAACAAACAATGCATGTATGAATGAATCAATGATACACTTAACAGTTTTGCTGGGGAAAACCCCAGCTCTTTCTGGGGTACCGAATAGGATACCCCAAAGAGCTTTGCCTCTGCAACCACGTTTACTCATTTAACTAAGGGCACTTCCAGAACGACCCACTTTTGCGCAGATCTTCCACACATTTGGGCAGATGCTGGTATAGATACCCTTTGTACACCTAAGAGTGCACCTTCATAACCCACCACAGAGAGAGCCTTGTGATAAATAGCAACCGTTAAATCTTGCACTTGCACAGTGAATCCACATTGGACATTTTGCAGAAGGGAAACGGATGGGAAAACTAGAGTGGGAAGTGCAGGATAACAGCCACTTAACAGCGAAGTTGTATAGCCTCCGCACAAGTTTTGTGAAAACAAATTAGGATGATTGTTCCATATATGCTTTGTCTGGAAACGACCACGTTGTATATCTTGGATTTAGCACAAGTGCTGATAATGCATTGCCCTGCTTTGTTGTTTTCAGCTTCTGGGTGTGCTTTGTATAATCTGGTTCTTTCAGAGAATAAGAGTCTTGGAGGTTAATTTATGACGCCTTTATAAATATATTTGATAACTTTAGCAATGTAACAAACAAATAACTTCAGTTTGTTTCTTTTGCAGCATCATTCGACACGTGGAAGGTTTTTGTGAACCTCTCCTATGTGAATGGGAAAGCCTTGTGAATTAAAGGTATGTGGCTGCTCTGCTATATCTAGCTTGGCCTTTAAATGTGCCAAAATAAATAAACAAATCACAAGGTAAGAAATGACATCAGAAATAAGATTCCCTCCTTTGTATTTAGCTTAAAAGAAAAGCAGAACTTGGGCCTTTGCAGACAATGAGCAGGGAACTGTTATTTGATTGGTTAACTATAAAGACAGCAAACACACACACCATAGAACATCCCACAGTGCTTATAATGTCTCTCCATTCCTTATTCCCTCCCTTTAGTAGCATACTTCAGTGTCAATGTATAATAATAACACATGCAATGAGTTTGCGCTCGCCAGCTAGCTAGACTTTGTAGACATTCTCCCACACTGAGAGAAAGAAAAATAATTCACTGGCACCGATTTCATCTTCCACAAGTATGGAGAGTAGGAATCTCTCTCTCCTTTGCTTCCACTCCACCCACTCTCACGACTCTGTCCCTCTCAGATCTTCTTTGTTTCATGCTGGGAACACAAAGGAGCAGATTGTTTTGGCTAGAATGAGATGGACACAGATGTGACCACCTGTTGCATGCTCCTTCCTTTCCATTGTGTCCTGAAGCACTTCTGAGGAAAAAAATCACTGGGGGAGGAAAACGGTGACCTTTGGCATTGTTCGGTACCAAGCATGCTCTGCCGTGGTTCGTTCCTTGATGTCCAGGTTGGCATCTTGGCGCCCGCTGTGCTGCTCCACTCAGAGGGTGCCCGAGCATAGATGTGCCAACACAGGATCCGGTTTTGCCACAGCTTCTTCTCTGATTTCAAAGAGAGGAAATATCCTCGGACAAATCTGCTTTGTCAAGGTTGAAAATGTTCCGCACCACAGATGGCGACCATAAGGTGCAAGCGAGTTTTCCGATGAACTGGAGATGCCCTGCCCATTTGCTTCACTTCTGAAGTCTTAAAGGGGGTGGGGGTGGGGGGTGGCAGAGAAACACCCACCTTTTTTCCTTCCATTTATGGAGTGAGAAAATTTGCTCAAAACAGTTCCTCACTTTAACTCCTCTGCCCTGTACTATTCATGGCATCCCTGCTACTGCCAATTTGACAAGAGTGTAGCTCCTGTTGCAAATCACCCCTCCTGTAGCACATTTGTAGCAATCCATTCCTTGGAAAGGAACGGAAAATTGTGGATGTGGTGGGATTGTGTGTGTGTGTGTGTGTGTGTGTGTGTAATTTTGCTCCGGTTCAAACTTCTGTTGCAAGAGGCTCTCTTGCTTATTCTAAGTGATGACTCACAAGAACTGTTGCAAAATGAGTTGCACACTGTGCCAGCCTTCTGCATCTGAATGCAGAAGTGCCCACCTAGCTTTTAACATAACTGATGCTTTTAGGTCAAATGCTGCTTTGCTTACAGGATATTGATTGTAGGGGAATTTCCCAGCAAACAGCACGAGGGGACTTTTCAATCCCTCGCCTATATGTACTGGGTAGGCCAGCGGCGGCAACAATAGTTGCAAAAAGCAAAAGGCAAAGCATCTTATGACTTTCCACTTCCTCTGAGGCAGTACCTTTGTGCAAGTATTGGCACAGCCGTGCTGTCCCTGGATGTGCCTTCTGAAGAGAAGGTGGCTATTGAGGTGTTGTACAGCCTGATGGTGAAAAGTGCAGGTTTCATGGCCATTTGGCTACATTTTGTCCAAAGACAGATTGGAAAGCTAGCGACACTCACGTATGCTAGAGGTGACTGAAAAACAAGGGGAGCGGGTGTAGCTGAATGACAGGGAGAGCAAACAAAGCTGGCATTTGGCATACAGAGTGGCAGAGAATTCTCCCCCCCCCACACACAAAAGCAATATTTAGAATCGAAAAGGAAACTGCCAGTATCATAATGCCTTTCATGCAAGTTTATCGTGTGACAACAATTGAAACATTGGATGCAGGTCTAGTCTCTGCACACCTCAAAAGAGATACCACAGGGCTGGCAAAGGTGCAAAAAGGACAACCAAAATGGTCTGGAGGCTGGTGTATCTTCCACTCTATGGGAAAAAGTTATAATACTTAGAACTTTTTAATTTAGGGGAAAGGGGGGGGGGAGTAAGGAGAAACTTGCTAAATCATGCAAGTGCATAGAAGGAAGTTATTGCACCATTTTCTTAATTTTAGAACTCAGGGGCCATTGGAGAAAGCTGAAGGGTGAGAGATTTGGGACAGAGGAAACAAAGTACTTCCTCACATGGTTAATCTGTGGAATTCCCTGCCCCAGGATGTAGTGATGGCCACCAATCTGAATGGCTTTAAGAGAGGAATTAGACAAGCTACTGATGCCATGATGACTACGTTCTGCCTCCTGTATCAGATGTCTTATGCCTCTGAAAGCCAGTTTCTGAGGAACAACAGCAGGAGAGGGTTACTGTGGTTGTGTCCTGCTTGCAGGCTTCTGAGGGACATCTGGTTGACCACTGTGGAAAGCAAGATGCTGGACTAAACAGGCTTCTGGTTGGACCCAGCAACCTCTTTTTATGTGCTTGTGTTCTTTAAGAAAGGTTTGGCAGGGGAGCTCTTTTTTGTTTGTTTGCAATTCAAGGGTGCTGCTTGCAGCTAGGAATCTGGAATTGTCAGCCGTGCTTCTGTGCCTCTGTGGTGCCTGCCCAACTTGCACGTTGGCGAAGAAACAGATGATTACAAAGGCACCTTAAGTCCCCAGGGCTCTCTTCTCCAACTGAGAGCCAAGCTGCTCCGAATTTCCCACCGCTTGGCGAAGGGGAAGTGGGAAATAATATTAAGAGTGCACCTCTGATTGAAAGACCCTCTTGCGCTGGGTTTCCCTTTTGCGATTTCCTTCGTTTCATTGTGGGAAACATAGCTTCTGATTTGCAGCGTTGTCAGATTTATAGGACTTCACTTCCTGCCTAAACAGGGGCATAAAATAAAATGAAGGAGTATAAACCGACCAAGTATCCCAAGTGTTCTTTCTGTTATTCCAAAAATAGTAGGTTTCGCAGGAATGTCTTGAGAGAGATATATAAAATGATATGTATGTTCAAATGTGCATCCTGGGATCTTTCTAAGCATTAATAACATAAGCATTACCCACTTGGAAATAAATCCATGCCATCACAAAATTAACATGTAGGTGAAAGGTGAAAGAGGGATTTAGATAGAGAGATGAAGCAAGACTTTTAACAGCATGGCAATGGTGTGTGTGTGTGTGTGTGTGTGTGTGTGTGTGTGCGCTGATGTAATTTTGGGCTTCCTCTTTAGGCAGCCAAATGACTTGGACCCCATTGACTACATGAACTGGTTAATTGAGGGTGAGAAATGCTGGCTTCATAGGCTCTTGTTCCTGCAAGCCTTTGCAAGTCCTGATCAACAGCTGATCAACAGCCCTTGCAAAGGCACCACCAATCAGCTGATCAGCAATGGTCAAAACCCCTGCTTTGGACAGGCCCCATATCTATATGTCATGCGGGGCAAATGGGCATGGCTAGGCTAGGCTAATGATGCCTGTGGGCCAGAGGCCTGCCACCAACAAGCAAAACAGTGAGGACATTCAGGGATAAGAAGCCTGCTGATAGGACAAAACTTTTAATGATGAGAGTAGTTTGACAATGAGGCTCATTTCCTTGCTGGGTCTCTAAGCAGAATCAGGATAGCCATTGCTTGGGGATGCTTTAGCTGAAGGTTTCCTGCATCAATCAGAGGTTTGGGCTTGATGGTTTGGAAGGCCCTGTCTAACCCTGTGATTCTATGCCTATATGACCTAAGCCTGGGACCATGGATATGGGAGGAAAGAATGGAAGTGTTTCATCCAGGATTGCCACAAGGTGTGCTGAGATGTATACACTGACGGGAAGTGGGATTGGAGCATCCTGCTTGCCCTGCCACTGTCTTTATTCAAGGTGGAAAGTGCAAAGAGTTAAGACGCATGCATACCTGGCTTGAAAGGAGGACTCAAGTGTTTTGTATGTCAGCATCCAAATCACCTTGCAATCAGCCTGTGTTGCCCATCTTTAATGTCTGTGGAAGATGGAGATGGATGGCCTGCAGGGCTGTCCCAAAACATACCTCAGTGGCTCCAGGATTTTGGAGATCCCCTTAGCTTGGAAAACACTGAGCATGCAAACAAGGAATTCTCCCCTGAGGCCTCTGACCTTCTTGGGGCATTGTGGGCCCTTACTCAACCTTGGGGTCCCAGAAAATGCTTGCCCTTTATTTTCCCCAGCCCACACTTACTGAACTGTCACTCATTAATAATAATAATAATAATAGGTGGTGTTCAGCTGACCTTTCCTTGGAGTAGACCCTTGAAATGAAGGGACCTAACTTAGCCATGTTATTCTTTTCAATTGGTCTTCTCTGAGTAAAGCTGAGTTCAATACCACCCAATAACTGGAGACTGTCAATTCAATTCTGTAGTTTAAATAGTAACGTGTATTAATGAAACTATGAGATTATAGATGGCACAAGATTAGCATTGTAGTTTTTAAGCCTGCTGCTCTAAGATAAAAAAAAGAGAGAGGTTCCAAACTTCAACTTCCTTATCTACACTACACACTTGTTTTGGTTTTTAAAAGGGAATCCTAGGAATTGTAGTTTGATGAGGTACTGAGAATTCTGTTAGAGATCCTCACCCTGCCCTGCCCCATCTCCGAGAGAGGGGGAGAGAGAGAGAGACAGACAGACAGACAGACAGACAGACAGACAGACAGACAGACAGACAGACAGACAGAAACCAATCTAAACGATACTGTGGATATCCCTGTAGAACACATTCTTTGTCACTGATCTCTTAAGTAAGATGTTAATTTACACCAGTTTATTTGTTTCTTGTACTACTAGGCTGCAGGGACTGAGGTGGCACTGTGGGTTAAACCACAGAGCCTAGGGCTTGCTGATCACAAGGTTGGCGGTTCAAATCCCTGCGACGGGGTGAGCTCCCGTTGCTCGGTCCCAGCTCCTGCCAACCTAGCAGTTCGAAAGCACGTCAAAGTGCAAGTAGATAAATAGGTACCACTGCAGCGGGAAGGTAAACAGCGTTTCCGTGTGCTGCTCTGGTTTGCCAGAAGCGGCTTTGTCATGCTGGCCACATGACCCGGAAGCTGTATGCCGGCTCCCTCGGCCAGTAACGCGAGATGAGCGCCGCAACCCCAGAGTCGGACACGACTGGACCTAATGGTCAGGGGTCCCTTTATCTTTACTACTAGGCTTTGTTAACTGAACCCTTAATAGATGGACAATGTGCAGTGTTTGTGGAGAGAGGGGGCAGTCCTTCATTTTTTAAAAGTTTCACAACATCTGCAGCTTAAATTTTGGGTTGACTTTCCCCATTTCAACTTTCTGCCACAGTCAGAGTGGCAGGAATTGCCCTTGCGAAGGGATTCACTGTGCAGCTACTCCAAAGGCAAAGGGCACATTGATCCTAAATAAATGCAGTACTGCAATTGTGCATGGACTTTGTGACCTGATGTCTGCAGTTGATTTATTTACACCAACGTGATAGGAGCAGAAGAAGCCAGACCACGGGTCCAACTACCTCAGTATTGTCTCCTCTGGCTGGCAGTGCCTCTTCAGGGTTTCAGACAGGATATGCTCTCAGCCCAACATGGGAGAGTTTGAACCTGAGACCTTCTGCACGCACAGGGGACACTCTTCCACTGAGCTACGAGCCTTTCCCAATGTTACAGGTACTACCCCATGGTGGCATAGTAATCACTGGGCTGGATGCTAAACTCAGGAGGACATGCCCCTTCAACACATGAGATAGGTTCATGTCTTTATGAGCTGGCACAATGGCTCACAGAATGAGTTTGTGAATGAAGTTAGCCTCAAAAAGAAAGAAAGAAAAAACCCTGTAGCTATAAAACTGAAAATCATGACTCACAGGTTTCTATATAACAGAGGAAGGAGAGGAGGTAGAAATGTGCAGAGATATATATCTGGGTTTTACCTTAATCTTTTCTGCATCCCCCATATTTCCCGTGAAATCAGTAGGAGCTTTACAACTCCTGGACAACAGGATGGCGAAAATAAATTATACAGACGTTTTGTTTTAAGTATTAAATTTGATTTGTAGGAGCTCTAGTAATCCTTCATCTTCATTTCCTGCACACCTTTTTCGGGGGAAAGAGTTCATAAATCTGATTTTGGCAGTTTCAAAGAAAGGCTTCCAACTTTTTGAAAAAAATCCTTATTTCCTGAATGGGGGGAGGAAAAAGATTTGTGGGAATCAAGGGCAGTGTTGTGAATTTCAATCTAGAGCTGGCCTGCATGGTATGTGATCCACCAAACTGAACTCCCCTTGCCAGCCAGATTTAGTAGCCCAGGTACAAGGGAGTCCATCAACTCTCACTGCTGCTATTCAGCACCTTGCAGAACACAGGCACCTACAACCTGCGAGGTGGCAAGTTACACTCACTTGCAGTGGAGGAGCCACTCCTGTCTCCTTGCTCACAAGATGGGGCTACATCCATTTATTGCATCTGAGCTGACAATGTTCTTGTTTGCTTATTTCATGAAATGCAAACTATTTTTGCCTTCTGGGTTCCAGTGAAGGCCACCTCTAGAATGTATGGGCGTGACTAGTCTGAGTATGCCTGGCGAATAACAGTGGCATGCCTAGAGGGAGAAGGATGGGACATTTGATCCACCTAGCTCCATATTAGCCTAGTGTTGTGTACTTTGACAGGCTACAGATTTCCAGGGTTTTGAACGGAACTTTTCCCCATCACTTGGTCTCTGGTTCATTGTCCTTTTTTAGCTGGAGTTGCCTGGGATTGAACCTGGGAACTTGTGCATGCTTCCGTCAGCTGCCCACATGGAGGCTTGGAAGTTGACTTTGCAGACAAATGACACAACATGTAAACACTGCGACATTCTTTTGATTTCAGTAGAAATCCACACTTTTTAGAAACCAGCGTTTTGAACTGAACTGATATTGAGACATGCAGAGCCCAACTGTCTTAAAACAAAGTGCTTGAATTTAAGCCAGTTTACCCTGGTAATTATCATAAAGCATTCATCAGCCTAAATCTAGGGTTTGTTCTTAACTAGGTTGCGGGGGGGGGGGGGGGGGTCAATTAACATTTGTTTCACCAAAGCCCTTTGCTTGTTCGTTGTATTTGTCATTCCGGATACTATATTCATCACAGTATTGTTGTTATGTCCTCCCCCTGCAAAGTTGGTCACTTTATAACTCTTCATAATTTTGTATACTACATTATTCACTATTATGCATTAAACCTTGCTGTAGATGTGCAGTGTAACTTTATTACATATATTGTGGGAAACGTAACTTGATTTCCTTACAGTTCAGCATTTAAAATCTTATTTATAAAGCTGCATTAACATGCTAAAGCAATTCTTCTTTTGCCTTTCATTTTCCAATTTAATGCTGGCCCTTTTGCGTGGCACGTGGACGGGCCCGGTGAGCCAGAGTCCGACTCGGTAGATTTATTTGAAGCGAGGTTTTCCATTCCTGTCTAACAAGTGTGCTTTCCTGCATTTATTTTAATGTGCATTTGCAGCGCCACCCCTCTTGAGTGCATTTATTTGAAGTTGGTCTCATGTACAAGGGATCGCACAACTCAGGTAAACACAGCTGTGTTTATCTGAGACCGTGCAACTCAATTCCAGATCGTAAGTATATCACTTCAGTAAGTGGACGGTGAATTTGGGGTGGATAAATTTCATCAGACACTTGCAGTGCAGTCTAGAAAACATGGTGTCCCTTGGAAACACACACAACTTTGTGGCAGAAATGTGTGGATTTGGGCACCCAGAAATGTATGTGTTAGTTAGGATTCTGCTTAATTCTATGAAGTTCATAGTGGATCTGAACAGAAATAAAAAAGGCAAAAGGTTATCATTCTTCAGGGCTGGCCCAATACATTTTGCTGCCTGAGGACAAAAGGATGATTCCTCCCTTTAACAAACAGAAGCCAGCTGGACTGACAATGGACTCTTACAGCAACACTGGCAATGGGACAGCATCATCCTAAGAACAGAAGACCAATTTAGATGCAAAGAGCAGGGCAAGTGGAACACACAGCTCTGTCCTCTAACATCTCCCCACCACTCCCCACTCTCTAGCATCTGCCACCTGAGGTGGCTGCTTCAATCCGCCTAATGACAGGGCCGGACCTGTTCTTCTCCCCGCCATAAAGTTTG